>WBMV01000858.1:393343-471213 GCA_013396655.1 Campylorhamphus procurvoides
AGCTCCATCCCCCCTCCATCCCACTGCCCTCCCCTCCATCCCACTACCCGCTCCCTAACGCCGAACTTTCCCCCCCCTGCATCCCCCTCCTCCTCCTCCTGTGCCTCCAGAGACCTGCTATGACAACGGGCGCTACTACCAGATCAACCAGCAGTGGGAGCGCACCTACCTGGGCAACACGCTGGTCTGTACCTGCTACGGGGGGAGCCGCGGCTTCAACTGCGAGAGCAAGCCCGAACGTAAGTCTGGTGGCCCCTTTTGTGTGCATCGAGCTGAGCCTTGTGCGAGTTTAGAGCTGGCAAGCCCGGGTTTCCCGCTGGAGTTCGGTGCTTAGGGTCGGTAATGGGATCTACACTCAATTACACTGAAGATCTGGCTTGGGATTTTAAGAAATGCTTTTCATTAGCGATGGGCCGGCCACCAGGACCCCGAGCCAAACATCACTCATCTCTCCGGAGGATTGAATCTAAACATTAATTCTGGAGCCAAACCTCTTCTTTATAATGAACTGAACTGACTCCTGGACTCGCACGGGGAAGTTCAAATCTGGAGTCACTTTGCAGCTCTGGCTCTGGGCAGTTCGATTGCTTCACCCCAACTTTTCATAGCTGTGCGGTGTCGTCAGCTTGTTTAAAAATATTTCAACTTACAGCTCTGCACAGCCCCCCGGCCCTGCTGTGAGCTCTCTATAATTGAGTGTAAAATGAGATTGTTTAGTCTGTGCACAAAAAGTTGAGGTAACAGAAAGAAGTTTGAATGCCAGGTCTGCTGGAGGATGCGTCTCTCCAGGATACAGTGTAGTTCAGATTATCACATGTGATCTATCTGTAGTTATTGGTCTGAAGTCACTGGTTTGCCATAATTCCTTTATGCTGCTCTGGAGATAGAAGGGAGAAAAACTGGTTTCTGGCTGATAGGGTTGGTGTAAGACAGATGGGAGCGTCCCAGCCATCTGTTTTGCTTGCCTCAGGGCTGGAGTATTTTAAGGAGTACTCAGTCCTCTTGCTCCCCCATAAAAGGGGGTTCAATCCACCTCTCCTTCCCCTGCAGAGACTCCCAAATTTTACAGTCTCAAAGTCCAACAGCAAGTTTTCCTTAGGGCACAATGAACTTTATCCATCCATTAGTGAAGAAAGTTGCTCTGTGGCAGATCCTGAGTCTGGTGGCAGCACTGACATTCTGCAGTCACTTACTCATGCACGAGTGTGAACAAGTCACAAGTGGTGAACTTTGCTGTTGACTTTGGTGGGACGGCTGCAGAATTTGGGATTAATATGCTCAATTTCTGCCAAGTCAGAGCAAGGAGGATTAGCATGACAAAGCACTCAGCTTCCAAGGGATGCATGCTCCCTCCTGTTGACTTCCAACAGCTGGGATTGATCCCTCCAGGCATGCCTGTGATGTGCCATGCTCACAGTGGGAGGGAAGAAGAGGTTCTCCAACATCATGGGGACCTTGAGGGGGCGAATTTCACCCAACTTCCTCTCTGCTGTTTCATCCCAGGAAGAAAAATGAGACTGATAGGTGTTTTTCCCCAGGAAAAAAAATATAAGTGTTTTTCCCCAGGAAAAAAAGTGTGAGGAGGCAAGGAATGTGTTGTTTCTGTTGGCTGTACATGTTACAGGTGTGGTTACATGAAGGTGATTTTTTCCCCCTTATAGCTGAAGAGACTTGCTTTGACAAATACACTGGATCCACTTACCGAGTGGGGGAGACCTATGAGCGCCCCAAGGACTCCATGATCTGGGACTGTACCTGCATTGGGGCTGGACGTGGGAGAATCAGCTGCACCATTGCCAGTATGTAACTGAGAGCATCTTACTAGAGCTATTCTTCCTTAGGGTCATATTTTCCAGAGCAATTTGCACAATATTCCCAATGCCCATTAGCTAGAGAGTTGGGGATTAATACCCCGGTATTAATCCAAAGCCCACTAAAAGTTTGGAGTTGAAAGTCCTTGCTCCATGTACTTACACTTGCACAAATTCCTCTTTTAAGTGGTCAAGTGCTGTGTGTAAAAACATAGGCCAGGTATTACTGTTAGTGTCCAGCTGTGCAGGTTTAATACATTTACTGCATACAAGAGTGTGTTGCATCTCCACAGGCACACCTTTGAAAGGAGTTTTTCTGAGTGGAAAAAAGAATGAGGGTCTGCTCTGCAGCTGGTGACTCAAAATAACACCAGCAGCATTAATGGGACTACTCAGAATAAATCTGAATTAATAAATGCTGCCTGAGAGGCAGTTCTTCATCCTCCCAAAATGTCATCCAGCACTTGTCCCTAAGGGAGCTGGGATTTGATATCCAGACAGCAGCTTAATGTGTCTCTGCAACTCCTTTTTCACCACCCTGACCAGGACTTTCCTCTTGATCTTCCCTCACTTCCCTTGGTCTTTTCTCCCCAGCTCCACTTTCACGTCTGTCTGGAAATCCTTTCCTTATTGAGTCACTGAATTGTTCACAATTTCCCCTCGTAATTACACTTGCTGTGAGCACAGATGAAGATCACTACGTGTCAGGGCTTTTGGACTGAGATTTCAAAGTCTCTGAGGCACCTTTTGAGAAAAGTCTTGTTCTTAAAAGTATCCTGTTTCCAGTTTAGGACACACGTGCTGATCCTGTAGTGGTGTTGTCACAGAGGACTCAAAAACCAACTATTATTGTAGCATGGGAGAAAAATAATGCATAGAGCTGGAGCCCTTCTGAGTTTAATGTCATTTTACTGGGCAGGGATGATAAGTGTTGTAAGAAAAGAAAGAGTCAGTAAGGAAATTGCAAACATAAGAGCAGTCTCGTTTCCTCCTCCTCAGCCTGGTTTAGAGCTCACTGGAGAGTCTCACTGACTGCAGCTGGCTTGGAATCAATCTTCAGAGCTCCTAGACTCCCTGCTTTCATACATGAGCCCACAAAGCATTTTAGTGGCTCCTAACAAAGGATGGGATGTGGGTTTTTTTCCCTTTTTTTCTTTTTCTGTTGGAAGAAGACCCTGTGTTTGCAAAGTGCCCTTGCTGTGTATCCATCCCTCAGGCTTGGCTGCCTCAGGGCTGTGTGAGGGGTTTTTTTGGGCTGAAATCTGCCTTTTTGGGCTGAAATCTACCTTTCCAGCCCTCCAGACCCAAGGAGGCTGATGTCCCCCTGGGCTGTCACACCAAGCACCTCCTTATATTCCATGGGATGGCTTGGCCACCACGTCCCTCAGGGGAAAAGACCAAGTGGCATCACCTCAGATGAGGTGGAGGCAAACCCTTCCTCACCAACCTTCGGCCTCAGAGGGGTGTGAGGGAGGAACAGCACATCCCCAGGGCCCCCCTTTCACCAGCCAGGTGTCTCCTGCTGTTTGGGGCATGGAGGGGCACAGAAATTGGGAAAGGGTGGATGCCAGTGGGAAATGGCGAGCACCCTTTGGCTGATGGAGGAGACAGCCATGACCCATTGTCCCCCACCTCCTCAGTGCCCCAGTGGTGGCCTGTCTCTTGTCCCTGGTGTGTCCCTCACCCCTGGCTCCCTCTCTGCCCCCACAGATCGCTGCCATGAGGGTGGCCAGTCCTACAAGATCGGGGACACGTGGCGCCGGCCCCACGAGACAGGGGGGTACATGTTGGAGTGCGTGTGCCTGGGCAATGGCAAGGGAGAGTGGACCTGCAAACCTGTGGGTGAGTGGCTGCCCCTTCCTTCTCCCTCAGCTCGGCCCCTTTCTCCTTCCCTGTGGGAATACCCTGGGTGGGCCCTGATCCCCTTCCCTCCCCTTCCTCCTCGTCTTCCCTGTGGAAATGCCCCAAGTGGGCTCTGATCCCCTTCCCTTCCCTTCCCTTCCCTTCCCTTCCTCCTTGTCTTCCCTATGGGAATGCCCTGGATGGGATCTGTTCTCTTCCTCCTTGTCTTCCCTGTGGGAATGCCCTGGTGGGCTCTGATCCCCTTCACTCCCCTTCCCTCCCCTTCCCTCCCCTGTGGCAATGCCCTGGTGGGCTCTGACCCCCTTCCCTCCCCTCCCCAGCCGAGAGATGCTACGACAACACGGCTGGGACATCCTACGTGGTGGGCGAGACGTGGGAGAAGCCCTACCAGGGCTGGATGATGGTGGACTGCACCTGCCTGGGCGAGGGCAGCGGCCGCATCACCTGCACCTCCAGAAGTAAGCTGCCCCCTGCTCCTTTTCATCCATCTTCCTTATTTCTCATTTATTCTCTTACTTTTATCCTCAGTTGGGAAGAAGAGTTGTTTCTTGGTCTGCCCTGTAGTTTTAGAGGGATGGGCATCCCCTGAGAAGTGTTGGGAAACACCCTTGGAGGGCAGAGGGGGGTCTGTGGTGTCTCAGCTGCCTTTTGCAGTCTGGGAATACCCCCCCAGAGCTGGGGATCCCTCCTGGTGACTGGATTATTTGGGTGTTTATTCTCATGTAGAGAGAAAGGCGTGTGTGTGTCAGCTGAGTGACAGTCAAACATCTCCCAGGAGGGTGGGGAATGGTGGAGAGTTCACTTAGCACCTCCATTTCTGTGTTTCTGAGGAACCCCCCGAGGGACAATTAGGTGCTTTTAAAGATAAATGCCCCTTCCAACATCAGGATCTGCCAGATTGAAGTAGTCCCTTATTTCTTTCCTCTATTAATGTTTGATTTGTGTTAGCTGGACCAGGGTTTGTTTTGCCTGCTCTCCCTTCCCAGCTCTCAGTTCTTCCCCCCTCCCCATTTGCTTCTCCAGCAGCCCAGGTGATTTTTTTCCCCCAAGTTTTTGCATCATTGAGGGACATTCCCGTAAATATTCCATTATATTTGCATTTGCAAAGCAAACGGGGCTTTTAAAACCCAAAATCTTGGCTGTTTGTTGACCTTCTGCTCCAATTCAGCTGGGAGCAGGCTCAGTGGTGGAGCTATCTCAGTTTTCTACCAGTTGCCTCAAGAAGATTTAACTTTGTACCTTATACCTTGGTTAGGCAAGGTTTGAGAAACTCCTCTGTAGCCTTCCAATTGCCTCATCTCCAGTTGCCTCAAGGTACACAAATAATGGCTTTCTGCTGATATAAACAGCAGACCTGGAAAGAACTAAAACACTGAGGAGGGTTGGGATTAATACTGAAGATCTGGAGAGACTTGGTCAAGAAATGAACTATAAAAATCAAACCAGCCTTGACAATATTAAATCTGTTAAAAATGCACAGGGAAAAAAATCATTAACTGTCAAATAGGAATGAATAAAACAGAGTGTGTTGTTTGTGAATTTTGGAGGAGTTATTATTACTAATAAAATGTGTTTGGCAGTAGCTTTCCTCCCATAACTCAGGTTTGCCCTGTTGTATTTTAGGGGAAATTGCTATATAATGACCTGTTCATTTTTCATTTTGTTTTCCAATTGCAATCAAATAGAAAAATTCTAGTTGATGTATGTCAAATGATGCCCGTGGCCCACAAAGTGGCATTGCACTTCAGTGTGTGTTGCTGTTATTTATCTTTTATGGCCAGCATTTTCCAGAGGCACAGCTGGTTTCTTGGGAGGCATTTCAGCTTTTCATTGTCTAATTTGAGAGGAGTGTCCTTAAGACAGGTTTTTTTTTTGCATATACTAAATGACATGATGAATACCTCACCAATTTACCATTCTTCTGGCAAATACTCAATTTTTGGTCACTCTGTGAGTTACTAATATGTTTTCTACATTCATATTCTGCCCCATGTGCTCTCTCAGTGGCAATCTGGCTTAATGCATACGTCCTTCCACAGTCCTTCATAAATCCATGCTCATTGATCCACGATTACATTTGAGCCAGTGTATCAAGTTTCCCTCGAATAAGAAGGGAAAATGTTGTAATGGAAGAAGAACTAGTTAATCCATGTGGATCTGGCATCCAGACAAAAGTGGTTTGTTATGCTGTCCTTTGAACCCACTTACTCAATTCACTGGGGGCTCTGGGTTATTGGAGACAACAGGGAGATTTAGAAAGTCTTGTATTGCTGGTGTGCCATGAGCAGCTTATGTTAACCTTGCTGCATGCTTCTTTTGGAAGAAATAGATTTTAACATATTTCCTTCCAACAGGTTTTAGTTCCTTCAGGCTGAAAGAGAGCCCTGAACTCGAACTGTGCCCTGTGTTTAGTATGAAATGACCCAGCGACAAAGACTTGTGCTTTAAAAAGACAACAAAAGATAAAAGGATATTAAAAATTTTAAGCTTTAAAGGTGTATGCTAGACAGAAGGGGTTTAAAATGGCTTTGAAAGGAACTCTCAGGAATGTTTTCAATATAGAACATGCTTTTTCACATAGATTTTGAACACAGTTCCCCATGTTCTCCCTGGGAATGGCATGATGCTCATTTTGACAATGGCTGCAAAGCAAAAGTGCAGTTCTGAAAAGAAATGGGACTTTTCCCTTAGGCTGAAGCATCAGGAGTTTCAGATGCTCTCAGGCTTTAGTGCCTGTAGGACTTTCCATAGGAGGCTCCAGAAAATGAGGTGGCTTTTGGTAAACTCTGGCTTGTTGGTGCTTCAGTGGCAGAAACTGCCCAGTGAAGCCACCCCATGTAGGGACAACTCACAACTCCCAACTCACACCTTCCCTCCACAGATCGCTGCAATGACCACGACACCAAGACCTCCTACAGGATCGGGGACAACTGGAGCAAGAAGGACAACCGTGGCAACCTGCTGCAGTGTGTGTGCACTGGGAATGGCAGGGGAGAGTGGAAGTGTGAGAGGCACACCTCCCTGCACACCACCAGCACCGGTGAGTGGGGTGTGGTGGCGTGGGGTGGAGGGCAGGAGACCTTCTGGCACCTTCTGCATGGCCAGGACCTGCAGATGGGTTGGTCCATCCTGATTTAGGTATGGCTTGTCTGGGAAAGGTCAGCAGCAAAGAGGGGCAGAGGTGCTCCTTGTTTGTGCCTGTGGAGATGAGATTAATTAATACCTTGTTTCTGGGCACAAATGGGGCTGGCAGATGCAGATGGGACTCCCTGCCCAAAAACAGGGCAGTAAATCACACCCAGGGCTCTGCAGCCACAGGAACTGCCTTTGTCTTGGAAGGCAGTATTTGAACTTTATGTATTTGCCTCAGGGTAACTCTCTTGAAATGTGTTTAATTTAAATGCCACTGGGACCATCTGGTTTCTTTGACATGATAAATACACCTACTAATGGCTGAGCTTTAAAAGCCAAAAAATGTCAAGGAATGCATATGGTGCTATTTGATACATGTACATGAGATAGTTTGTAATTTTGGTGTGAAATATTACCTGGTTTGTAGATAGCATATTTGTTGTGCCCAAGGTTTAAGCCTTCAGCTTCTAAATTCTTTTTTGTCATTTTACCTATCTGGGTTTCTTATCTGTGAGTGTAATGTGAAACTTCTGTTTTCCTGCAATACCTCCACTGAATTTCTCTTGGAAAATGACCTTTAACTGTTTGGTAGCAGCAAGTTAACTTCAAACTTTCAGAAGGTCTAAACTTCAAAATGGACCAGGGGGCCAGTGTTTTCTTTCCATTATTATTATTTCCCCTCTTTTAGAAGAGCTGAATTTGTGGAGGTTCCTGTGGGAATTGTTAGCAAAAATTTACATGATGTAGAGAAACCTCTTTGTCTCTCAGTATTACTCAAATGATAATGTGCCAAAGAATTTGATTCAAAATTAAAAAAATTCTAGTTTATATTTTTTTTAGTGAAAAATTCAAAATGAATCATTTTTGCTTTATCTTCCTACTTTCTTGCTAATTGTTTGTCTTGTCACTGATCTTGGATTTTCTATTCTATTCTACATTCTATTCTATTCTTTTCTATTCTACATTTCCTTCAACTATTTTTTTTTCCAAAATAAGTGGTTTCTAAACAATTCTTGTGAAAATCAGCTTCTAAATCCTCCCTAAAGCCCCTCCATGGCATTGGGAACCAGAGGGGGACTTTGAAGTTTGCTCAGTGGAATGATTAAAACCTGCCTTGGGTGACACCAAGGGTGTCACGTCTTCCCTCTGATGGAGCTCCCTGAGGTTCTGTCACCCCAGCACTTGACTGAGGTTAAGCTGAGATGTTCTGCTCCTCATCCCCACATCCCCCATGTCCCCTGTGTCCCTGATGTCCTGCAGGCTCTGGCTCTCCCAGCTTCACCAACGTGCAGACGGCGCTGTACCAGCCCCAGCCGCAGCCCCAGCAGCCCCAGCCCTACGGCCAGTGCATCACCGACAACGGGGTCGTGTACTCGGTGGGCATGCAGTGGCTCAAGACACAGGGCAGCCAGCAAATGCTCTGCACCTGCCTGGGCAATGGAGTCAGCTGCCAGGAGATAGGTAGGAGTTGGGGTCAGCTGCCCTGTGGCTTCATTTTGTGTGTGTGTGTGTGAGAAATGTCATCTGAGGAAATGCTGGAGAAAGGTGATGGAATGGTTGGTTTGGCCATCTGAAGGCCAGTTCTCCAGGGCAGAAATGTTTCCCAGTGAGTTATATATAACTTTCTGAGGGAAAACAGATATAACTTTTATATATAACTTTTCCTCGGGGAGCAGCATTAATAACTTTATTCAACTGGAGCTGCGATAATGTATGTTCAGAAAGAATGTAAAAGAAGGACACAGCTGTGGAGTGGTCTCTTGGTGTGTGTTGGCCACGGTCCATGGCAGGCAGTGTGGGTTCCCAGCAGCCAGGGACTTGGCTCAGAGGGGCTGTTTCAGAGCCCTGAGATCTGGGGGTTGCTTGAAACCAGAGTCTGATGTTGTGCCTTGCTTTCCTTAAAGCCGTGACCCAGACGTACGGTGGCAATTCTGATGGAGAGCCCTGTGTTCTGCCTTTCACCTACGACGGGAGGACCTTCTACTCCTGCACCACCGAAGGGCGCACGGATGGGCACCTCTGGTGCAGCACCACGTCCAACTTCGAGCAGGACAGGAGATACTCCTTCTGTACTGAGCAGAATGGTGAGATCTTCTCAGGGGACCTTCATGTGCATGGGAAGACACAGAGGAGGGAGCAGAGAACATAAAAAACAGTGCTGTGGAGGGAGGGCTGTGTTGGTGACAGGGCACTCCTGTGCTCCTGGCATCTTTGGAGGGTGCTCAGGGTACTACAGGTGGACCCTCTCAGTCCTGTTCTCCCTCCTCTGAGCTGACTCTAGAAGGGGAGTACCTGGTCAGGGTGGAGCTTTGGCCTCAAGGATGCTTGGCCTTTGGCTTTGTTTGGCTGAATTGCTTGGGGCAATGCCCATATTAGGCTGTGAAGAGAAGGATATCCATGGAGTACAGCTTGTGCAGTCCTGTCTCTCCCTCCATCCTGACTATCTAGCCAGGCTGCCATATATAGCAGTGATCTGAATGTGATTTGTGGTCTCTGATCAAGAGCTGGGGCATGACTAATGCAGCAGCATTCCCTCCTCTCTGTGCAAGGTCAGCATTCCCTTCCCAGCACAGATCCTACCTGTGTGGTTGTGCTTCCTGGAAAGCCTGTCAGACATCCATGGAACAGTGTCCAGGCAGCTTCTCTGGGGGCTGACCTTGGAGAGAATTTTTCATGTTGCCACATGGAAATACTGCTGCTCACACTGCTGGCTTTTCTTTTTTTTTAAATCTGTTCTACTTTTGTTATTTTTTCTTGATAAAAGTCAAGTCTCTGCAGTGCATGTAATATTTTTGTCCTTTTTTAAAAAGCAAACAAACCACCCAAACAAACAAAGGAAACCCAAAAAACACTGCCCCTGTCTGCACACAAACATATTCTTGTTTTAGTGAGGCTTCTTGTGATGCACTGTGGGAAAGGAGAAATGTCAATATAGAAAACCCTCAGTAAATGCCTCCTTGTCTCCCGTTATTTGTGAAGCAGAGTTGCTCAAGAGGTGATTAGTTCAGGTAGATTACAGCCCTCTTCCCACTGCTGCTTGCAAAACATGAGGCTTCCAGCCTGCAGAGAGGTTTTGGCTTGTCCTGTTGTACATAACTGAGCTGCAACCCTTCCCTCAGAGCCCAGGGGAAATGGGCTCAGTGAGGTAATGCAGGTCTGAGAACTGTGAGCTCATGTCATTCCTTGGGCCTTGGGATGAAGGGTCTGCAAAGCTACTCCCCAGACACAGTTTTGGGTTTTCCCTGTTCCGCAGGGATTCCCACAGCTGGTTCTTCAGCTCCTTCCAAAGCAATGCTTGAACCCAACTGACCTTGTACGAGGCTTGTACTTCCAGACCTGAATTAATTAAAGCCAAGAGAAGAGGATAAAACACTCAGGGTGCACGTGGGGGGAAAAAGTAGTGCTGGTGGTTTGTTTTCCAAGCTCTTCCATGCCTGCTGGGGGAGAGTGCAGGCTCCATCTGCAGCTGTCTCCCTTTCCCTCTGGTGCAGTGTTGGTGCAGACACGTGGTGGCAACTCCAATGGTGCCCTGTGCCACTTCCCCTTCCTCTACAACAACCGCAACTACACGGACTGCACGTCGGAGGGACGCAGGGACAACATGAAGTGGTGCGGCACCACCGAGAACTACGACGCCGACCAGAAGTTTGGGTTCTGCCCCATGGCTGGTAAGGCTGGGAGCCACCAGGAGATGGTGGCATCACCTCTACGTGGTGCTTTGAGGTGGAAAGTAAAGAGCTCTCTGTCGCTGGTCGGTTGGTGGTGACTTCCAGTGAGCTGCATCCCAGCCCAAAGCCCTTCAAGGCGTTTCTTAAGTTTGGTTTTGGCCTCTTTCCCCCACTGGTCGCCTCTAGCAGAGACTTAGGAAATGCCAGGAGAAGGCAATTTTCATTCCTTCTTTGCTGCAGATCCTGGTGTAGATCCATCAGAGCATGTTGGGCTGAAGTGCTTTGTACAAGTGAGGTTTTTATCTTGCATCTGCCAAAGCTTTGCCCTCATGCCTGATCTGTGGTTAGGGATAAGTCTGGAATTATAACATGGGTGTGTTAGCCTGAACGTGGTGGTAAAGTCAAAGTCACTGTTGTGGTCATTTCCCACCCTCTGTGCTCATCTCCATGATGTCAGCAGCAGCCTTGTGGGAGGGAAGATGTCTAGCAGTTCTCAAATGAAAGGCCTGTGGTAACTAATGGCACTGTAGTATCTGAGCCCTTGAACAGCTTGTAGAACACACAGATCTTCAAATGGAGGAGTTCCTAGAGAGGCATGTATGGAACAAGAACTGATTCTTTCCCATGGGCACCTTTTGGTGCAGAAGTTATTTGTAGTAGCTTTCAAATGAGGATTAAAATGAATCGAGCCCTGCAAGGGATCTGCACCTGGAGAATGTCATCACCCAGCAAAAATGCTCTTCCAAATTGAGTGGGTGCCTGAAGCGTCCTCGTTAAGATGCAGAAACCACTACATGATGTGAAGGGGCATTGCAAATGGTCTCAGCCCTCAAGATCTTGTTAATTCTGGCCGTGTAAAGTAAAGCATCCTCTTGCTTTCTTCTCGCCCAGCCCATGAAGAAATCTGCACGACCAATGATGGTGTCATGTACCGTGTTGGGGACCAGTGGGACAAGCAGCACGACATGGGCCACATGATGAGGTGTACCTGTGTTGGAAATGGCCGTGGAGAGTGGACCTGCATTGCCTATTCCCAGCTCAGAGGTACTGACTGGCATGTTGGTATCACCACTTCAGTCTGATGGGGTTGGGAGAAGTTGCTGTTCTCTTCCATCATTGTGAGTTTGAGCCTGGGCTCAAGAGCTGGATGTTATCAAGCTTTTCCTTGGAGAGGGAAGGGGATCAGAGGAGCTGGGAAGTTCTGCCTTGTTTGTATGCTGGAAGAGTATATTCCTACCTTTGCAGACTAGCAAGCAGAGGGAAACCTTGATTTACTTGATCAGTAGGCATCCCTCCCTTCCTTTGTCCACATTTAGGAATTGGCACTGCTGTGACTTTATGGAGAGCTCAGTAAAAGCACCTCCCCCTCTCAAGAACAGATGAAACTCCGGACTAGTTAGAAGTTTGAATGCAGAGCCATTCTGTTTCATTGTTCTGCAGTGGAATTTTCAACTCCTCTGTGCTGGCTTAGCCCTTTGCTGGCTAATCTTTATGAAAGTGCTGAGATTGCTCTTATTTATTTACTTATTTGTACGAGTGGTCCAAGTGGAGAAGTGCTTAAGCAATACCAAAAAAAGAAGACTTAAAAGCACAGACATTTGATCATCCTACAGCTAGCTCACAGCATTGGTTTTGTGTCTGGAAAAGGCAGGGGGGTTGCTGTCAAGCAGCCAAGAAAGGACTCTTAACACCACTGCTGAAATGGGATATAATTTATAGGGAAAGGCTCACTCAAGGGCTTTGGAAGGTTGGGGTTTTTTTTTAATGTGTTTCCTTCAGAACAGTGAGAAAAGCACTGCTCAAAGTTCTGGTGGGTGGAACTCCTTTTTCCACTGACACAGCTGGTTCTCTGCACTTCCATTCTGGAGCTAAAGGGCTCTTTCTTGATGAGAATGCTTTTTAGAGCTGCTCTGTGTTTTTCAGAAGGCAAAGGTTATCTCAGTGGAGCTGTTTAAACACAGCAGCCAGACCTTGGCTGAGCACTCCTTGGTTTATCCTGATGCCTGGGGTGTGGGAAAGTATGGTGGGGAATGAAAGGCTGGAGTCACTTCCCCAAGGACAGATGGGCTGGGATTGACCCCGGAACTCAACTTGGGTCTCCTGGGTCCCACTTACCAAAACAACGTGCTGCTGGGGGGGCTTTCGTGTTTGTTTTGCCTTTGTGCTCCTTGCTGGGATTAGACTGGTGGTAGGAATTCTGGGCCAGATCCCAGATTGACCTTGAACCTCATAGAGTGGTACCACTGTAGTTAAGCAGGGGGTCTGGTTGCTGTGTTCTGAGGGAAGGGTAGACTGGTAGGCACCAGCAGCACCCTGTGTGTGTAACAGGTCTGCTCCTGGCAAAGTGGGGCAGAGACACCCAACAGGATATCATCATGGCTTTCACTCCCTCATGGTGTCTCCACGAACTCCTGTTTCTCCCCCAGACCAGTGCATCGTGGATGGCATCACCTACGACGTGAACCAGACCTTCCACAAGCGTCACGACGAGGGGCACATGCTGAACTGCACCTGCTTTGGCCAGGGCAGGGGCAGGTGGAAGTGTGACCCTGTGGGTGAGTCTCCAGCTGTTCCCTCTTGCCAAACATCTCCTGGGGCTCTGGGGACACTGGCTGTGGGGTGGTGAAACTGGGGTGTGAATTTGGGCCTGGTTTTGCCTGCTTTCTGTCCTGAATTGCAGAACTGCAAACATAGAATTAGCACTGGATTTGCTGGAGGGTAAGTGGAAGGGTGTTTGTAATTTTAAGGACATAAACTTGGGTTATCACACCTGCCACTGATGCAGTAGGAAAGGATTGTGGCAACATGTGCCTTAAAATGCAGCAGGTTGTGGTAACAGGGCACTTTTGCCCCAGGCTATGGTGATTTTGGCTGAATTCTGGTACCTGAGCTGTCAGCTTTAGCAGGCAGGGCTCTCAGGCTGAGTTCTTGTCTAGGATCAGTTTTCTTCCCTTTGTCCTAAAATCTTTAGGAGTTTTCTTACTGCACTGAGGAAGGAGCACCAGCATGTATTAACTTACCTTGGACTGAGCTGATTTTTTTGGCTGCCCTTTGTTCTGGCAGAGAGAGAAAGCTCAGGATGAGGACACATGTTAATAGCACTCTGGAGGTTGCTAAAACCATCCTGGTTCTCGGCAGGAATGAGATTTCATTTCTTCTGCCTCCCCCCTACCACTTCCCTTGACTGGAAGATAAGACCTGGTCATTTGGTTTGCAATTACTAAATTACTTCAAACTATTGCCAAGAAAATCTGTTAGAAATTACTAGTGGTGAAGTTCTCCTTTATTTACAGTAATACCTGTACATGTTTACTCAAGGAACTTGGATTGCAAAGCTCCTGAAAATTAATAGTTTGGAATAAAGTGTGTGTGGGGCGGGGGGGGGAAGTTCAGCTATCTGTAAAGGTATAGGCAAATCTGGAAAGATTCTGCTGCGAATTCATGGGGCTTTTAAAGTCTAGCTGAATTCTGCTGAAGCCAGGATGAATTTTGTTGTTGATCTCCTTGAGGGCAGCAGGGTTTGGCTTTGGATGAGAGATGAACCTGGTTGGCCAGAGCAGGATTGGGTTCCAGAGTAGACAACACCCTTTCTAGAAGGAACTTCATTGACTTCCCTGGAAAGCTTGTCAGGTGGACAGGCTGTGCTTAACAGTCTCTTAAGACATGGATCACAGCTGAATTAGTCCCCTGAGCTCCAAATTAATACATGCAGTGATATATCAAGAACCTTCATTTGAGATTCATTTTCCTTGGCTATTTTATGCAACTGTATTCGCAAATAAACATCGGTGTTGTGTTTCCCTGTATACAACCCTCTTGTGATTCCCCTTCTGTGTTCAGCATGGATTTCTCCCTGCAGTTTCAGTAACATGAAGGGGTATCTGTCTCTCCTGTGCCTTTTTAGACCAGTGCCAGGACTCAGAAACCCGGACCTTCTACCAGATTGGTGACTCCTGGGAGAAGTATGTGCATGGGGTCAGGTACCAGTGCTACTGCTACGGCCGTGGCATTGGGGAGTGGCACTGCCAGCCTCTGCAGACCTACCCAGGTGAGCAACCCAACAGGGGATGAGCTCTTCTGCTGAGATGGGAGGAGAGCAAACCTTGCACCCCTCACCTCTTCAGGTTTCTGGATCTTGTGCATTTTGGTTTCCTTGCCAAACAGAGCCCATTTCCCCCAGTCCCCTGGCTGACACAAGCAGTGTCATGGTTATACAGAGAGGGCCAGGCTGTTTGCAGCATTCCTGGGGCCAGGGCTGGCCTTGACAATGGCTGGCAGCTCACACAGCACCTTGAGTGTGTCTTCCCTCTTGGTTTTTAGTGATAAAACACGTGTGCTCTTCAGTTTATATTGCCTAAAACTCAAACAGTGTGTAGTCCTTCCTCTTCCACTCACTACAGAAGCAAAACCCATCACAGAGTGAAACATTTTGCCTGATCAGTGCCCCAAAGAAATTAAATATTTGAGCTCATGTTTGTCCAGGCAGTTCCAGGAACTCTTTGTGGGGATGGGCAATGCCTGTTTGTTGGTTGTTCAGCTTCAGTTCCCTGAACAGGACATGATAAGGGGAGCCCCTCTCCTCTCCTGTTTAAGGTTGCAGCTGCCACTGTCTTCCTCTGAATAAGATGAAATATTAAGGCTTGCTGAGCTTCATTGACTTCTGTCAGACTGCTTAAACAAACCTCCCCCTGAGCTATGTGAAATATGCATGCCTCCAGCCTGGAGACCAGGCCTTGGGGCTGCTTCAGACACAGGAGGGACTGAAAAGGGGTAAATAAACCAAATCGAATGTTTCTCAATGTAGGCTTGGGGTTAGGTGAGCTTTGAAATGTCCTGCCTGTGGGCACAGGTTTGTTTGCCCAGAAGTCCTGTTAAATATGGAGCAGGTATATATTTTGCATGGTTGCCCAAGTAAATTATTATTAGAAATGTTGGGAATGGGGCGAGGGCGGGGGTATTTAATGACTTTTAGGCAGATTCCAGGGATCTCTTTGCTGAGATTTTCTGAGAAGTAACATGAGGACAGTGCTGCTGAGTGTTCAGTGAAACCTTCCCAGTGGGGCTGGGAGGGGCTGGAAGGAGAACCATGGGATCATAAAACCTTTCCTTTTCCACTGGAGAGCTTGGTGGAAAATATGCCTGAGCCTGATCTAATTAAATGCTCTAATTAATCTTAAGCATTAGAGCACTGCTGAGCTTGTATTTTCATAAGTTCAGGGGCCTGATTTGTCTCAGGACTGTCCCCAACCCTTCTGGTGGGGTTTGTGTGCAGAGGACAAGCTCCACAGAGTCACAAAAAATCAGTGTTTCAAATCAACTGATTAAGAAATTTAATAAAATAGTAAAAGCCTAGTGCTTCTTTTCAGGTATAACCCTCTAGGGAATAACCCTGAGGTATTCAATGTCAGATCAGGAGTTTTCCCCCACCATGCTGCAAAATTAGATCTGTATTTGGTGGATGTTCCTCATCAGCTTCCCTGCTCCCATTGCAGAAGATATGAACTGATAAAAGTACTTGCTGAGAAGCTCCCTGCCTCTCTGAACAATGTGATTTGCTTTGCAGACTTCTTCTATACTAGATCTCTGTCCTTTTCTATTTCACTGATAACTCACAGGAAATCAACCCAAACAGGGCATGTTAAACTCCCTCCCAGAATATATTTTAATTCATCCTTGTTCTAAGTAGCAGTGAAATATTAAGGATACAAAGGCAACATAACTCATTTCCCATGTACAGAAATACTGTGTGAGCCATGCAGCTTTCTTGCTTTTTGATAACTCTGCCACAAAGGCTGAAGAAAAACCTCCTCAGTGTGTTAAAGGCTGCAGTTCTTTCCTTTCAGGTTCAGCTGGGCCTGTTCAGGTGATCATCACAGAGAGTGCCAACCAGCCAAACTCCCACCCCATCCAGTGGAACGCTCCGGAACGCTCCCACATCACCAAGTACATCCTACGCTGGAGACCCGTGAGTCCCACCTTTGTCATCATCAGTTTATCCAAAATACTGCATTTGGCTGTGTTTTCTGGTGTCTGAAAATAGTGACTGACACAATTCCAGCAAACTCGATTTGCTAATTCTGTGTCCTCATCCTGACAAGGTCAACTCTGGAGCAGCAAAGAGAGCCAGTGCTGTATAAACACATGGTGTTTTCCTGCCCAAACTTCACTGTGTTCATGAAGTGTCTTGTGAAACAAAGCACTAGAACAGCAAGCAGACAAGTTTATATCCTTCCTCACCTCAAGGAATGTAAATCCTTGTGAAAGCTTCTTCATCCTAAGAAACACTGTTTTAGTAACATGCCTATCCAGAGTCAAGTGGAATACATCTTACCCTATTAATGAGGAGATAAAAATGAGGAGGATATGAAGACATAAACAGCTAGTGGAGGATTAAATAAACAGTCTCTCCCATCTTCTGGAAAATCTAAACCAAAGCTGGTTCCCCACCACTTGTTGTCTCTTTGCTAGCTGAGGAAGGATTCAGTTTAACCAATGTAGATGATTTGTGTTTCAGTTCCCTGAGTGCAGCTTCACCAAAGGCCACTTAATGATTAAGAACATTAATACCTCTGTGCTGCCTGCTATTAAGAGAACAATAAAGGCCCTCATCCAAAGCCATTCAAGTCTCTCTTTACTGACGTCAGTGTATCTTGGATGAAGGCCTGGATGAAATGGATGTTAAAGCACAGAAAGCTCAGAGGATGGAGCATTATTTTAGGGCTTCCCATAGAGTTCAAACACAGGGTAGAAGGGAAGAACTTTTCTGTATATTGTTTTCAGATGAGGACTAAAGAGTGTTATTATGAACAGCCTTCAAATATATATTTTCCAGCCATTCTTTCATGCCTTACTGTGCTTTTGATAAAGGAATGAATTAAGTTTATATACTACAAAAAAGTGCTCCTTTTAAGGGAGAAGTTCAAAGCTAGGTTGTCTTTTGGTTTACCCCATTAAAACCAAACCCCCCAAAATGCCATTAGTCCTGCTTCCTGAGATATTTTTCTCATCTCCTTTTGACTTGATTCTCTCAGTGTATTAAAGCCATTCAAGCCATACCCATGTTTGAATATTACAGTGGTTAGTAATCATGCATCAGATTGGGTCTCTTGCTATTTGAATGTGTTTTTACCTGCAGAAAAACTCTGGAAGGCAGTGGAAGGAAGCCACTGTCCCTGGCTACCAGAACTCCTACACCATCTCAGGCCTGAAGCCTGGTGTGATCTATGAGGGGCAGCTCATCAGTGTGCAGCAGTATGGCCACAAAGAAGTCACCCGCTTCGATTTCACCACAACCAGCACCACAGCAGTGACAAGTGAGTGGAACAGGGGGACATCCAGGAGAACCTCATCTCCTTCCCCCAAGTCCATGCTCTGGGCATCCCATTAACACCAAAGCAGCAGTGGTTAATTAAACCTCCCTTTCTCCTGTCTTGCAGGCAACACCGTTTCAGGAGAGACCACTCTCCTCCCTCCCGTGGTTGCCACTTCAGAGTCAGTCACTGAAATCACATCCAACAGCTTTGTTGTCTCCTGGGTTTCTGCTTCTGACACCGTGTCTGGGTTCCGTGTGGAGTACGAGCTGAGCGAGGAGGGGGATGAGCCACAGTATCTTGGTGAGACAATATTTGAGTCTGCCAGACCAAAGCACTGGCCCTGGTTTGTGACCACCAGCACAGCTAAACTGGGGGGCATCTCTCTGCCTTTAAATCACTCAGCTGGCATGTGAGAGTGACAGCACCAGCTCACATTAAAAACTCACTCAGTTCATCATTGTCCACTCTCCATCAATGGCTGTAGGAGAGCAAGACCAGTCTGTAGCAATCCCCTCTCAGGAAACACTCCCAGGATCCTGCAAAGGATCCCTGAGCCAGGAGTGCTGGATTTGCAATAACTGGGTAGATATATTTATTGTTTTCTGCTCCATGAATTCTGTCCAGTCTGTTTTCCTTTGGAAATCATGTAAAGTTCCTGGCTCCTGCAGTGAGCAGCAGTGCAGATGAGAAGAGAACCAAATCAGTTTTTTGAACCTGCCTCCTGGCTAAGTTCCTTTGCCGTACCTTTGTCCTTCCACCAGAATGGACAGAGAGAACTCTCTCCCAAATACCCTCTTTTGGCTGCTTGTTGTCTCATGGATGTCTGTTCCATGCTGCTCTATCAGTTGTTTACTTTGGATTGATATTCCTCATCTTTGACAATGTGACATCTTAGCTGAGCTGGGAATCTGGTTAAAGTCCTCAAATTTAGGAACTGAACCCCCTTTTCCAACATCTGTGCAGAGCCCATGTCAACACATGCAATTTCATGTTAACTTCTTTTTCCTGCCCTGTCCTAACAGGGGTGATAGCAATATCTCACAAGGATTTGGGGTTGTAATGGCTACTGGGACATGAGTGAGATGGAAAAGCAACAGGAGAAAAGGAACAGTAATCCCCTGAGCTAATAATTCTCCCTGGGCTGTTGTTCTGAACTCTCAGGCTTGGACCCCTGAGCAGAAGTGGCTCACACAGGGACTGCCAGCATTGTCACCACCTTTCTCCTCTGCCCAGAGAGCTGAGCTGTGCTGTAAAGCAGCTCCTGAGCTCATCTATCTGCAGACAGAGGTTTACAGGCCAATTGCAAGGCAATTCCCAGTTTCCCTTAAGATGCTTGGCTTCAGTCTGGCCAGTCAGGAGCAGCTTCTTGGGGAGTTTCCTCCATCTGGCACGTAGGTGGACATCTGGGAGCAGGGAGAGAAGTTCACCAGCCCTCATAATGTCATTCTTCTTTATTCATGAGTCAGTCTTTCCACATAACCTCTCTGTATGAAAGTTTTTCCATATATTTCTGTGCTGAAAACACACCAGGCAGGGTATGGAATGAGAGCTCAGCTGGGATGGCTGGGTGCCAGCAGCTTGCAGGGGGCTGCTGCTCCCCTTGCCCTGCCCTGTCACACATCAAGCCTTGCTGTCCCACGTGGTGGCTGCTTGCTGAGTGTGGAGACCTGTCCCAACTTTCCAGACAGCTTTTCTGAGGTGAGCCAACGACACAGTGCAGAACAACTGCAGGAAAACCATGGTTCAGACCAGATTAGAACAGGGGTCTCAGTTCTATAATTTGGATAGAAAGTAAGAAGGTGCTGAGGGAAATTTTTCTTTCCTGCCTTCCTTAGATCTTCCAAGCACAGCCACTTCTGTCAACATCCCTGACTTGCTTCCTGGTCGCAAGTATATTGTTAATGTCTATCAAATCTCTGAAGAAGGAGAGCAGAACCTGATCCTCTCTACTTCCCAGACTACAGGTATGTGTGGGGGGGTGTTGCTTTGCTTTGAAAGCTGTTTTTATTGTTTGCTCAGTAATTTTTCATTACCTTTTGTTTTCACACTTTCACACCTCTGTTTATCCCCTTACACAGCTCCTGATGCACCTCCAGATCACACAGTGGAGAGTGTGGATGACACATCAATTGTCATCAGCTGGAGCAGACCACAGGCTCCCATCACAGGTTGGTCCCATTGGAGTGCACCTGGTTTGCATTATTGGTAGAATCTGAAATATAGGTAAAAAAGAGGATTTGGTATAGCTGCAGGACAAAGGGCTGAATTCTGCCCAGTCTGAGGGACCAGCTGGGAACCACATGGGCAGTTCAGCATTTGCTGGGTTTCAGAGTCTGAACCAAGCAATTCAGGCGCCTGGATGGAAAACAATTCCTTCTGGATTTGTGTTAACTAAAAACAAGCCCTGCGAGCTTCTATTTGTATCTGTCATCCAGAGCATCTCATAACAGGCATGGGAGCTGTACAGACCTAAATCCACATGTCAAACCTCAGAAACAGCCTAACCCAGGTCAGATTGTGCTTTGGCAGATGTGTGGTCTGTGGATGGGACATGAGCATGGACAAGCCACGGGTCCTGCTGAAGTTCAGGACTGTTTTTATCAAATCTCAGTGGGGAGCTGAGTTTAGCCCTCACTTCCAGCATCCTTTGTGCTGAGCACTCCAATTTCTCTTGCTTTAGGCTACAGGATTGTCTACGCACCCTCAGTGGAAGGCAGCAGCACAGAGCTCAACCTGCCAGACACTGCAACCTCTGTGACACTGAGTGACTTGATGCCAGGGGTTCAGTACAACATCAGCATCTATGCAGTGGAGGAAACCCAGGAGAGCACTCCCATCTTCATCCAGCAGGAGACCACGGGTGTCCCACGCACAGGTAATGGCCATGCTCTGGAGATCAGGCACCGGGTTTGCTGTTAGCAGCTAAATCAATGCTTCAATGAACTCAATTATGTTGTTGTGGGTTTTAATTGTATGTTCCACTGGTATTGAAGTTCTGTGGTAAAATCAAAGCCACCACCCTGCATGGATAGGGTTGTAATTCCTGGGGATTGGACTGCAGGCAGGCCTTGCATGGTGTCTGGGAAGAGAGATCAGTTTCCCAGGTTATCTTAGGGGCATTCTGCCAGGAGATCTTCTGAAGAGCCTGGTGTGTCATTTTGCCTCAGTGCTTGGTCTGCAGATGTTCAGGGTTAAGTATTCAGACACCACATCACAAATTCCAGTTGTTCACCTGACTTCTCCCTCTTCCTTCCAGTCCTGCCCATTATTTTCCACTGCAGTCAGTGGGGATGGGAGATTGCTCAGCATTGAGTGATGTGCCAAAACAACACCATCCAATCTCAACTTGAGGCACCCACTGTTTCAAAAAGTGGTGATTTCAGTGCTCTCTAAGTATCCAGTGGGACAGAAAAGCCAAGCCAAATGCAAGGATAGTGAAAGAGTGGGATCTGATGTGGTAAGCAGTGGAATTTGGTGGTCCTGCAAGTTGGAAGCACGTGTTTTCCAATGGGAATTTACCAGGAATGAACTCAGCTCAGTGATTTTATGGTTTGGCATCTCTCGTCTTCCAAAAATGTGCATTGGTTAACCTTAGAGCAGTATCAGTCCTAATCTGAAGAAACTTAATTTAAACATAGGAATTCAAGGCTGCAGTACTGTGGACCAGCACAGAGGGAACTGCATTTTGACTGCAGTAAGGCCAGATCAGCCCCTGTACTTGTTTAATTATAAAAGACGGATTTTAAGTTAATTATAGACATTCAGAACGTGCTGTGGGTTTTGAAAACCCTCTCTTTTAATTTGGAAAGGAGGTAACTGTTTCCAGTCCCTGGAGTATTTTTTTTTTTACCCTCAGGCTCTGGTTCTGCATTTACTTGAAGTTCTGCAGCATATTACATCTGGTCTTTCAGTTTTCTTTCTGTCACAGCAGGTGAAGACATAAAATACTGACAACTAGGTAGTGATATTTGGAATTGTCATCTGCTTGAATATTGTCTGGGAATGTGTAAAGTAAGGTTACCATGACTTCTTAGTTTGGTAAATATTCTTGGGCTGGCCATTGTTCCATCAAAATGAACTTTTCCTCCTTCCATGGGAGCTCCTCCTGCCAATGGGTAAAGACTCCCTCTGGCACAGTTTCAGCTGAAGTTCCTCTGCTTTCAGATGAAGTCCCTTCACCGAGAGACCTGCAGTTTGTGGAGGTCTCTGATATCAAGATCACCATCATGTGGACCCCACCCCAGAGCCAAGTGTCGGGGTACCGAGTGGAGGTGATCCCTGTGAACCGGCCCGGCCAGCACGGCCAGAGGCTGCCCATCACCAGGAGCTCCTTTGCTGAGGTCATTGACCTGCTCCCAGGAACCACTTACCTCTTCAAGATCTTCGCTGTGAGCCAGGGCAGGGAGAGCAAACCCCTGACTGGAGAGCAAACCACCAGTAAGTGTCTTTCCTTCGGGCTTTCTCCAGCCTTCTTCTTCTTCACTTCTCTATCGCTTAGAGGAGTGGATAAACAGAGAGCTGGAAGTGGCAGCAGTCACAGCCCAGGAGGTATCCCAGAAGGAGGATGGCAGGGCTGGGAATTCACTCAGCCTAACAATGATCTCTTCAGCAGATTTATGCTCCTCCAGGGGTTTCTGATGGAGTTTGACTCTCATGACGCTTTAAAACAATTTCGTATGGCTGGAATTCAACTTTTTTATTACTGGCTGAGAATTGATGGGCCCTGCAGTTCTTTTGCAGCACAGATCACAGCCTGTGATTTTTATAATTCTATTTTTTTGTGTGTGTGGATACCTTAGGGCAGATTTCAGCACGACTTAGGAGCCTTGCTGAGATTGCTCTGCAAATCCTTATCTCCTTCCTGACAGCTGCATACAGATCTGACTCCACTGTCAGCAGCAGCACTTCTGCCTGCACATGCAAGGAAGGTGGAGGTTTTCAGATATGAGAAGAAGAGTTTAGCCTGGGTTTGGGTGGTTGTCTCTGTTTTTGAGCCAAGAGAAGCAGATCAGGCAGAACCTGGGGCTTGGTGTATTTAACAGGTTCTGTTTATTGGGCAGTCAAAGGGTGACTTGGTGTTCATGGTGTTCTGTGACTGGGTCACTTTGCTCAAAGGATCAAAATTCAGCTTTGTGCATCTGCTGCTGTTCTGACACTTTCCAGTAAAAGAGAGAAATTTTGGAGGCCCCAGCCTGACTCTTACAAAGATGAGAGGGAAGGAAATGGGATAGGAAATGTGAATATAGCCATGCTGTTTGAGAAATAACCTTACTTATATCCATGAAGTTATGAGCCATGAACAGTGCCTCTCCCTTGGCTGTGCAGGGAGAATGGGATCCTTATGCTTGTCCTTTGACATAGGTATCTAATTTGAGAGGAACATAGATGGTGCAAACACCCTCCCTCCTCTTTCAAGCAAGGCTTTCAAGAGCAAGGGATGTGACTTTGGAATCTGAACTCCCCTGGAAGCATTTAGAACAAGAAGGGCTCAGTCCCCAGTTAGATCTGTAATTTTTTGTGGTTGTTTTGAGGAGCCTTGGCTGGGTGTGGAGCCCCTCTGAAGGTCCACACAGAGGTGCACATCAGAGCATAGACATTGAATTCAGACAGCACAGGTCTCCTTACAAATGTCTGGAATCATTTTCCATGGGCTGGGATCGTCCCCTTAACTGCCTTGCCTTAACCACAGCTCCGAAAATATTCACATAAATTGCATCCTGTAATCGAAAGGCCTGGGAAACAGAAATCCTTCAGGGTTCCCAAGGAAAACCCTGCAGCAGAAGTCCCTTCCCACGGGGGAAATGTGATTCTCTTTTTGGCCTTCCGTTACAAAAAGTCCACAAATAAACTCAGAGAGCCTGTGTGGCTTTTGAATCTCCCCCTTTTTCCTTTGCCATGGGGAGGGGAAGTGATAAAAGCCTGATAGAGCTGGCAAATTACACTGTGCAGAAAGGATCTGACTTTAGGCTACACACTGGAGGGAGACACAGTCCTTGTCAGATGAGGCTGAGCACAGATCTAAGTACCAAGCAGGGCTACAATTGACTCCCAGCCCATGGGTTGGAGATGGGCATAAGGAGTGTCACACTCACTCTTTCTCTTCTAGAACCATCTCCCCCTTTTAATTCAAATAGTTGAAGAAGTCCTCTCTTCCCTTGCCCTCCCTGGGGAAAACAGCTGGGGAGAAAACAAAAAGGACAAAAACTGCTTCCCTACGAATCCCTGGGAGAGTGATGAAAACATTCATTTTTATAACCAAAATGTTATCTCTTCAGGAAGAGAAAAAAGCGTTTGCCATCCAAAAAGGGCATTTATGAAACCTCTTCTCACTGCTCTTGATTTCAGCACGTGATTAGAGCCTAGAAAAGGTGGAGAAACTTGCCATGTGGACACAATAAACCCCTTGCTGCAGCCAGTGCTACCCTGCCTTGCTGTGGGGCCAAACTCCTTTAGTGTTATTTTGACATTCAAATGACAAAGTAGGGGTGGTTTATTTTGGGAAGGGATTTTGAGAGGACTGGGCAAGGATTGAGAAGAATAAATCTTTTTCAGAGGAAAGGGCTAAAGTTAGGTTTCCGTGCTTATGCTGACAAGTCTAAACTGAGCTGATTTTTTTGGGGAAAAAAAAAATAATGAAATGCTCAGCATTCATGAGAAACTATTGAAATTCCTGAGTGTGCCTGGGTTCATCTGTCTGGCCTCAGCCTGCCTTCCCCGGGGGAGAAGGGCATGACCCAAATCAGGATGCTCAGGTCTGCCCATGCCAACAAGTTACTGAATGGCACCAAGACACAGATATAGCTCTTTCACTTCCATTTCCACCTCTCTCATGGTCCCCACCATCTCTCTCCCCTACTATTGCACTCTCTTAATGCATCACAAATACAGGTTTAGTGACCTCCTCGTGCCACCATGGGAATGGATGTGCTTTGGAAGTGTGGGTAAAGCAGAGGGTCACCTGGGGAGCTGAAGGATGTCCTGCTTTTCCTTCCCCAGAGCTCGACGCCCCCACCAACCTGAGGTTCCTCAACACCACGGAGCACTCGGTGCTGGTGCTGTGGACGCGGCCCCGGGCGGTGGTCACGGGGTACAGGCTGACAGCAGGTCCCACCAGGGGACCAGGCCAGCCCAGGACCTACAACGTGGGACCTTCTGCCACCAAGTACCTGCTGAGGAACCTGCAGCCTGGCACTGAGTACACCGTGTACCTCGTGGCTGTCAAAGATGACCTGCAGAGCAACAGGGCAACTGGAGTCTTCACCACTTGTGAGTGAAACACACCCATAAAATACCCTGGTCCTCCTTCCAAACTTGGGCTCAGAGTGGCTGTTGTGGAGTGGTTGACAGAAGCAGCCTTTTGAAGTAGAATTCCAGCTTGGGAAATACTCCTTGTTCTTCTTTCTCAACCAGCTGGCAGGAAAAAGAGTTATTTGCATCAAAAAGGTTTTGGTAAAATACATTTTAGCTTTACTGATTATTAAAGGAAAAAAGGGGAGATGGAGGAGAACTTACTCCTGGTACCTCAGTTCGTGTTTAACTGAATGTCAGAGGTATTGAATTTTACTTGATCTTTCTAATTGTTTGGATTTGGCATGGCAAATCAAGGAAAGCCCCTTAAAGTGGGCAAGGAATAATTAGCCTGTCGTTTATACATCAAAGCAGTCATTTTTCAAGCCCAGCCATACCATCTAAGGCAGCTCAACTGCAGTTACCCAAACTGACACAAACATGGCATTCTATCCTTTTATTTTTTTATTTTTATTTAGTTTTAATGTTTCTCTGGTCTGTACATGTGCTGCTGGCTTGGAAGAAAAGTCAAGCAAATTCAGGGAGGAAAGGGAGTTCTGTAAGAACCCACACATATTTCTAGAAAGAACAAATAGATTCAGGGTTTAAATAGTGATGATGCCATCATATAAACTAACAAAATTCAAAGCCATCCAAGCCCAGAACCACATCCTCTTTTCAAAAAAGAATGTGGTTTCTTTTAGAACAATGTGAAACTAAAATAAGTGCTCAGACTTTCAATCAGAGTAACACTGTTGACATTGGCAAGGTGCTTTTTGCTGGCAGTCTTATCTATAAATATTTCTCAATTAGGATATGGTTTGGTATCATAGATTAATATTGCCTTCAAATACTGGCTTTTCTGAATGAAACCAGTCCAGTTTGGGACTACAGATCAATCAGCCAAGTCTTTTCATTAATAACAAGGTAATTTCAGATGAAACTCCTTGGTGTTTTTAAGGCTGATTCTGGGATACACAAAGGCTTTTGGCTTCTGTGTGATGCTCCTGACAGATATCAATGAGGCCACAGATGCCTCAGCCTGACTTTGAGCTCCCTTTCTCCTGACTTCAAAGGAGCTGAAGATGTTGGTGAGGGATAAGGTGGCTCTTGGTGGGACAGCTGGATGTCTGACAAGGGCAGAGTGTTCTGCTGATTGGGTGGCATATGGTGGGGGAAGGAATAAACCAGCTGTTTTTTGAGGAACACTTTATATGTCATGCCAAAACCCAATATTCCCCAAATTTTCAGGGTTGGATGCAGAGAGGATCATGAGAACCAGTTCAGTATTTGTGTTTTCCTCAGGAACAAAAGCACTGCCTAAAACCACTGTGTGTACCAAGCCCAGCAGCAGACAAAAACCATGTCAGATCCTTCTCAAGACGCTGGATTTTCAGGAGTGCTGTAGCTCAGCACTCATCCCATACCCTTTGGGCTGCTGTAGGGCAGGTTTTCTCCCTGTTCTGAGCCATCACAGCAGGCAGACTCCAACCCTGCCAATTCCCTTCACAGATCAGCCTGCTGGCTCTGTCCCTCCTTTTAACACAGAAGTGACTGAGACATCTATTGTCATCACCTGGACACCTGCCCCAAGGATTGGTTTCAAGGTAGGACAAACCAAGGCCTGTGTTTCTTGCTGCTCTTGCTCCATGGTGGCTGGGAGGGCAGATTGGAGCTGTTTGGGACAGACTGCAGTGAAGATTGGAGCACAGAGGGTGCAAAAGACCTGCTGCTTACAGGGTTTAGGTGACAGAGGTCAGTGCCATCAGGGGGCTTCAGGTCGAGTCCAGCTGAAACACTGTCGTTGTTGCTGGGATGGACTTGATAAAAAGCAGGCGAAGATCCCGAATTGATAAGAGTAAAAACTTTTATTATATATATATATATCTTTTTTTCACACAGCTACTTTTATATATTTCCTAAGTGTACGTGCAGTGACATTATTGGTGTTCATTCCACATAAGCAATCACCTCTTGGCCGCAGTTACAAACTGTCTCTATGCAAACAGTCTCTGTACCAACTCGTCCAGGCTTCTTATCTTGTCCTTCTCATGGGTTCTCTCAGTCTCTTCATGGGTATACAGCAATCTAGCCAAGGTCAAACTCCTCTTGCTCCTCCAAGGGATCTGCAGACCTGCTGCAGCTCCCACAAAACCCAAGCTGTTCAGCACCATGGCCCACGATGATCAGTGAGGATGCTGATGGTTTGCTGGGATAGGAATTGTTGAGATTGAAGCCCAAATGTTGTGTTCCTACAGCTGGGGGTGCGCCCAAGCCAAGGTGGGGAGGCTCCTCGGGAGGTGATTTCGGACTCGGGCAGCATCGTCATCTCCGGGCTGACCCCGGGGGTGGAATACACCTACAGCCTCACGGTGCTCATGGATGGCCAGGAGAGAGAGACCCCCATCGTCCGCAGGGTCACCACACGTATGTCTTGTTCTCCATGGTTATTCCTCTTCCACTTTCATCCCCTGTGCTCCACAGGCTGTCCTGTGGGAGTCACTTCTGTCACTTCCCCCCACTGGGGTTTGGGTGATGCTCAGGTGGCAGTAGCACTGTCTCCTGCCATGACTTTGGGGGAATCTTTGTAGCCCATTCCAAAGGGTGAGGGTGCAGGGGGTGCTGGGACAGCTGGCCAGCACTCAGTGCCACCACTGACCCCTTTGTCTGATCCCTTGCAGCACTGGCCCCCCCAAGCTCCCTGCGCCTGAGTTCCAACCCTGAGACCGGGATCCTGATCGTGTCCTGGGAGAGGAGCCCATCTCCAGGTAACTGGGGGAGCCCAGACTGTGCTCCAGCCTCCTCCAGCACAATGCTAGGGCTTGTTCTGTAGCACCTTGCACTTCAATGGGAAACTTGCTGCTGAGTTGGAAGGAAAAATATACATATTTCTAGATATATTCAAGGATATAATTCACAGTTAAGTACAGCTTGTCATAGGACTCTTATGGAAGGTAACTTATTCTTTTGGAGTGTGAATATGTTGAAATATTTCAGCTGCTTTAGGGATTTGAAGGATTTTTTTCGAATATCCCCCATCCAAGGGAAGGGAAGCAAAATGGATCACAAAGGTTTCTGAAAGTGACAGGCAAGGAAGTTCTGAAATTGTTCTCCCACAATAGCTGATGGGAGCTGTACCATTGACTTCCAAGAAAGGATTGAAACCTTTTGAAAAACCCACTCTCGGTTGGGAGCTGAATCTTTTCCTGACAAGCCATGACATTTTCAGCTTGGTGAGGAAGTGCTGTGAGAGTGGCATGGAGCTCATTTTGGGGTCCCTGACAAAGCCTGCTGGTCTCAGAGTGGGAAAATCACTAATGAAACACGTGTTTGTCCCAGCTATTATCCTGAGCCCCATGTGGGTGAGCAGAGCAGATCACAGCACACTGGCCTCTCTGTGTTCCAGGCATCAGTGGGTACCGTGTGACCACAGCCCCCACGGATGGGCAGCAGGGCTCCACCCTGGAGGAGGTGGTGGGTGCAGATCAGACCTCCTGCACCTTCGAGAACCTCAACCCTGGCGTGGAGTACAACGTCAGTGTCTACTCAGTCAAGGACAACCAGGAGAGCGTGCCCATCTCCGAAACCATCACTCCAGGTAAGGAGAGGATGAGCAGCACGTTTGGCTACTCAAAGCCTGAGGACTCTGTGTTGCACAACTTCTACTAGTCTGATGGCAGAGGGATTAGACTTTATATTTAGTCTCAAGAAGTAGAATAGCCATGTACCAACATGGGACAGAGCAGTCCTTACAGCCCTGCATGGGCAGCCTACACTGGGTGGATCTGTTGTATCCTTACACTGATCTGGAGAGCAGCAGAGGGTTTAGGAGCATCTGGAGCACAGCTGGTGGGAACAGGATGTAGGTGAGCAGAGAGTGGGATGCGAGCACAGGAGAAATTTTGGCAGCAGTAGTGACAGAAGATCACTTGAGCACGAGGGAGAGGAAAGGCAGGATTGGAAGGTCTGTCACTATAGCACCTCTGGGACACAGAGTGGCCTGTGCCACCTCACATGACATGCTGTGATGCTGCAGAAATCACCTTTGTAGCCACAGCAGCAAAATTCAATGTGCATCTCCCCAGGTGGTTTCATTTCGTTTTCCTGTGCCAGGGGCTTTGTGTGTTCCTGTTTGTGCTCAGCCCTGAAATGATGCCAGCTACTGTGTTTGCTTGCTCTTATAACACTGCTTACCATTGCCACGCTTCACTGAAGTGCTGTGTGCTCCCCAGGGATGAACTAATGCTGTGACACTTCATAAGTGCAGCAGTAATAGTTTTAGCCCTTCACCATCTTCTGGTGGGGGAAAGCTAAGAATGTATGTCTCTGGCTTTTAGAATTCCTTAAAGGTGATATGGTACATGCATTCCATGTGGATAAACTATGATTTGACAGAAAACTGACTTTTTTTTGGCAAATATTCTTTAAAGTAAGTATTTTCCTTGAAGGACATTAAAATAGAAAGTAACCATTACTATTAAAGCAGTATTTCTGTCCCATAATTCCTTTTCAAGCTGATTTGTAATGATGCAACAGAATGGATGGCAAGTCGTGCATCTTTGACTCACCTAGTGGTGTCTGATCCTGAGTGAGGAAGAGCATCCATTAGTTCCCACTGATTTCAGGATCACTCTGCTAAAAGTTACACAGCCAAATCTTGAGGCTTAAATCAATGCCAGCCTACTGACTCGAGCAGCTGATGGTTTGGCTGTCGTCAATTAAAGATGCCTCTGAAATTGGCTGTTTCCTGCTCAGTTTTCTGCCCTAGCATGCAGGAAATGAGCACCTTTGCTAATGGGAACAATATCAGTGGGGAAAACAGGCACAGCTGGGGTCATTTTCCCTACAGAAGGGCAGGCAGTATCTGGAAGGTCATTAAAGAGCATCCTTATTCACTGCCTCAGGTCTGAGGTTTCGAACAATTTAGCCAACAGGGTCAGGCTCTTGGCCCCAGCATGTGCTGGGCATAATCTCTGAATATGGGGGCATTGTCACTCTGACAGGATTCTTATCATCTAAAGGTCATTTTTAACCATTTACCTTCTTTCCAAGGAAGTGTTTTATTACTCACTGTTCCGTGTCATCTGTTTTTAGCACATACATTGCAGCAGGTAGTGGTAAGTAGAACTTGAGGAATTCTGGGCCAGACCCTCAAGCCATTACAGGGGTTTGAGGCTTTCTTTTATCCAGTGTAAGTGGTTCAGACAGTGGGTGGTCTGTGATGAAACTTTGATCATTCTCCCTAGATGAGGGTCTAGTCTGATTTAGCCCCTTCAAATGAATTTGGTATTTTTATGATCTCGGTGATAAAAGTTAGATTCACCATTTGAAAAAAAACCCCAAGAATTCCAGAGGGTCAATCAACTATTGTTTCAGAGTTGTTGTTTCATATATACATTAATAGACTTTGATCTCTTGTAGTCTACCTGTAAAAGAAAATAAAAATGAAAAAGGGGCTATGTTTTCTCTGGTTCCATTTTCATCAGAAAATACTGGGTCTTTATGGCTCATCATTGCTCAGAGTAGATCTGTTGCAAGTTAAATTGTCTCTTGTAGGGCTTTTTGAAAGTTGTTATCTCTATAAAGTGGAGAGTATTGTGTTTTGAGCTTCTGTCTGCCTGGGGAAGCAACTGGAGATTGCATTGAAGGGTAACTAGTGAAAGACAAAATGAAAAAAGGGAAAAGCAAAAACAAGACAACTTAAAAATCCCCACTAGAGACCCTCCTTTCCCCCCAAGAGACATCCTGCATCTCACCTCAATTGCTTCCAAAGGTCTGTCAACGTTAATAGTGACCAACACTGCTTTTCTCTCCCTTGTCTTTCTTTGCCTCTGTGTGTCTCTGCTTTTCCCACTGGCTCTTTTAACTCACTAGAGGTGCCCCAGCTCACTGACCTAAGCTTTGTTGACATAACTGACTCGAGCATCGGCCTGAGGTGGACCCCCTTAAACGCCTCCACCATAATCGGGTACCGCATCACTGTAGTTGCGGCAGGAGAAAGTGTCCCTATTTTTGAAGATTTTGTGGACTCCTCAGTAGGATACTACACAGTGACAGGCCTGGAGCCGGGCATTGATTACGACATCAGCGTAATCACGCTCATTAATGGCGGAGAGAGCGCCCCCACCACTCTGACACAGCAAACGGGTGAATCTTGACGATTTGTGTGTTTCGGGGCGCGGGTGGTGTCCCATGCTGCCACTGGATGTCATGGGGCTGTGGCCAGAGAAGAGTAGGGCCACTCACTGTGGGGAAGCCAGAAGCTCCCTCCCTGCTCCAGAGGGCAGCTGGGGATGGATGTGTGCTGCTCAGTTCCCAAATTCGAGGAGTTTCAATGCCATGGATGGCTGCAAGCTTGCCAGGCTCATTCACCTTCTGCTGGTCACATTTCCAAGATCCTCCTGGAATCCACCCTGAAACATGAGCTGTGTGTTCACCAGCCTCAATCCAAAACTGTGATTCCCCAAAATAAGAGTGCCAGAGGGCAGAGCAGCTCAGCAGACACATCCTCCAGCCTTGACAGCTGTTTGGGCTTCCAGCAGTCCATTCCCGTGGTGGCCCCACTCTTTCCACAGGTGGACACCAGTCCCTGGGGACATGCCAGTGACAGCCATGCCACACTGCCCAGGGTCTCTCTAGTGCATGAGCAGAGGGCGAGCTGGAAACTGGTTCTTGCATGAAATCCTGATGTGTTTGAAAACTCCTGAGGCTGTAAATCCTTCGACACGAGTAGAAGTAGAGCCATAGGAAATTAGTGATATACTCTCTCCTCTCCTGGGTGTGCATGTATGGATTCTAGATGAGATTACTTTTCCATCTGTAAGCTGCTGTATGGCAACTTTAAACCCCTCTTGGCACCACATCTGTGATACGAAATCCAGCTGCTAGAAGCACATTACTGCAGCTTCCTACCTCGTTTTCAAATTAGCCCCACGGGGTATATTTAAGGTATCAGGGATTGCCAAGAGGTTAAAGCAGCCTGACAGTAGTACAGACACATTTTTCTCTTAACCATAGTAGAACCAAATGTAGTTTAGAAGTCTGTTTGCATGAGTCTGGGGCAGTAGTCAGTAGTTTGTTATGCATGAGATACTTTCTTTGGTGATTCCCTGGACACACATCTGGGTCAGCTGTCATACCCAGGGCACTGAGGTGGTTTGTTCTTTGCTGTGTAGCTGTGCCTCCTCCCACTGATCTCCGCTTCACCAACGTGGGGCCTGACACCATGAGGGTGACCTGGACAGCCCCCACCTCCATCGTGCTCAGCGGGTTCTTGGTGCGCTACTCACCTGCCAAGAAGGAGGAGGACGTGGCAGAGGTGACAGTCTCACCCTCAGACAACATGGTCATCTTGACAAGTAAGTGGCTCACCTGCATGAGTCTGATAAACATAAGAGGCCCCCCTATCATAAAATCATAGAATTATTGAGGCTGGGAAAGACCTCACTGAGTGGAAAAATGAACCCAGCACCACCAGGCTTGTCACCAAGCCCTGTCCCCGAATGCCACCTCCACACACCCCCTGGACACTTCCAAGGATGGTGAGTCCACACCTGACCAACCTTTCAGTGAAGAAATATTTCCTAATACCCAACCTCGACCTCCCCTAGTGCTACTTGAGGCCTTTTCCTCTTGTGCCATCACTTGTTACTGGGAGAAGAGAGTGACTCCCCCCTTGCTGTCACCTCCTTTCAGGGAGTTGTGGGGAGTGAAGCTCCACGTGACACAAGAGGCAAAAGGAAAATTGCCTACTCTGGGTGTCCCTGGCCAAATTCTAAGCTGATGTCTCAAGTAGCCTCATACAAACTCACACTGAATAGGCTTTGGCTGCTTGTTTTACCCAAACCACAGGAAAGCTTTTTGCTGTCAATCCAAGGACAGTGATGCATCAGGCTCTTGGGCAATGGCATTGATTTGCAGCCTGGTTATGTATTAAGAGTAAATACATATGATTCACCTGGCTTGCCAAAAATGTCAAGGACTTGCAGTGCAGAGATTCAGGGAGAGGATCAGAACGTGCAAAGGGTCATTGCTCGTTTGGCTTTGTATGCTCAGACCAGAAAATACTTACTGTTTGAAACCTTACAGGACATGACAATAAAACGTGGGCATTTTCAAAAAGCTGACATGAACTTGAGGTGCAAAAGCCACATTGTATTGAAAGGTGGGCTTTCCCCCCACAACTTTCTCCTAGAATCAGCTGAGTGAGAGACAATACCCACTTTCAGAATAAGAGACCAAGTCTGCAGCTCATCTGAGCTGGAATAGCTGTGTTGGAAATCTGTGCCCCTGTTCCAGTTTATGTCAGCTGAAGCTTTGGCCTGGTGCAGAACTAAACTACGAGATAACTAGAAGGAACCTTGTGGAAAATGAGTTGCCTCTGGTCAGTCTCCACAAGCTGATGGAAGCAGTGATACAGGATTCCTTCAGGCTAAAGCATTGCAAGCAGCTGGAATACCACAAAAATAACTGGCTTGGGTTTTTGATTGTCCTGGAGGCTCAGATCTTCCACCAAGCAAAACCTGATTACCTCTCCTAAGAAACACAGTTAAAATCGTGTGCGTTGAACAACTTGTAGCTATTAGCAGAGAAATATGTCTAAATTTCTGTTCTTGAACTCCACAGATCTGCTCCCTGGCACTGAATATCTGGTGAAGGTCTACAGTGTTTCTGAGCAGCATGAGAGTGCACCTTTGTATGGAGTCCAGAAAACAGGTACTTGGATGCACCCTGAGACACGTGTGGTTAATGCCATCCTTTAAGAATTCATTCGTGGGACCTCTTTGCTGTTTTTTGTGTGTTGCCACCTTGCTGATGTGTCATCAGGTAGATGATCATCAGTGATCATCCAAGAGCAGTGCAGATGGACTTCTTGGGGAACACTGGGAAATTCTGTGTTTTCTTTGTCTGAGGGGCATAACTGCATTGTTTTTAAGTAGAGAATTATAAACCATGGTGTATTAAACGCTTGACACTCATTTAATTTCATGGCTGAATAGCATTGTGGTTTCTCACCTGGCAGTGTCGTGGTATGTCACTTAAGGAGACATAGCAGTGATGATGACAACTCAGTTTGCTGTGCTCATTCTCTTGTCTCTTTGCCACACCCAGGCCTCGATTCCCCCACTGGCCTTGACTTCTCGGATATCACTGCCAACTCCTTCACTGTCCACTGGATGACCCCCCGTGCCACCATCACGGGCTACAGGATCCGCTACCAGCCCGAGCAGGGCGGTGGGCGCCCCAAGGAGGACCGAGTGCCCCCCTCGAGGAACTCCATCACCCTCACCAACCTCCTCCCGGGCACCGAGTACGTGGTCAGCGTCATCGCCATCCATGGCAGGGAGGAGAGCATGCCCCTGGTGGGCCAGCAAACCACGGGTGAGCCCTGGGGGGATGTGTCCTGAAAGCTGCAGTGAGGATTTGGTGTGTCCTCTGGTGAAGGAGTCACTGTTCAACCAGGTCTTCCCTGCCAGCTGGTGAAACTCAGCTCATGGGGAAGTGCCTGTGGTGCTGAGGTAGGGCCTGGGTTAGGAAAAGATGGGAGGACCCATGCTGCTTTCAGACCAGTAGCTAAAAGAACTATTTTCATTCAACCAGGTCCGATGCTGGGTGGTTTTTAACCAGATACATCACTTGTAGATGTGTGTGCCCTGAGCCAGAAGACTCACAGATGAGTAGTGGCAGAGCACGGTCTGATAGGTGGAGTATGCAGCTGATGTGCCATAACTGTGTGTAAACTCTTCTCAATTCCCTGCTTTCCCAGTGTCTGATGTTCCATAAGGCCTGGGTTAGGAAAAGATGGAAGGACCCGTGCTGCTTTCAGACCAAGTCAGACCAATAGTTAGAAGAACTATTTTCATTAAATCAGGTCCGGTGCTGGGTGATTTTTAACCAGATACATCACTTGCAGATGTGTGTGCCCTGGGCCAGAAGACTCACAGATGAGTAGTGGCAGAGCACGGTCTGATAGGTGGAGTATGCAGCTGATGTGCCATAACTGTGTGTAAACTCTTCTCAATTCCCTGCTTTCCCAGTGTCTGACGTTCCAAGGGACCTGCAAGTCGCCCCTGCCAGCCCAACCAGCCTGGTGCTCTCCTGGGATGCTCCTGCAGTGACAGTCAGATACTACCGGATCACTTACGGTGAAACAGGTGAGGGCAGGCAGAGCAGAGACTGTTCTGAGGCCACAGCAAGGAGCAAAGGCAGCTTGGACTGGAGCACACAGATAGGTGTCTTTTTTAAAGAGGAGCAAATCATTTCTGAGCTGCCAAAAAGAGCATCTGAAGCATTCCAGTAATTGGAGAGGTAGTTCTGTGTACTTATTTAATTCTTTTCCTTAGGATGGTCTGAAAAAGACTTTGACCCTACAACCATTGAAATCAACAGGGTCCTGCCTTCAGCTTGATGCATATGGGATTGTCCTGCTTTTTGTAATCACTCAAAATATGTACTTTAGAGATCTATGGCATTTCTTTTTCCACCCTGCTCTTCTTAGGTGGAAGCAGCCCTGTGCAGGAGTTCACAGTGCCTGGCACCATGTCCACTGCCACCATCAACGGGGTCAAACCTGGTGTGGAGTACACCATCACCATGTATGCTGTCACTGGCCGTGGAGACAGCCCTGCCAGCAGCAAGCCAGTCACTGTCACCTACAAAACAGGTGAGACCTGGTTAAACCAAACAAGACACAGAAAGGCCCCAACCCTTCAGCTCTGTGTTGGCTCATCCCCATAAACGTGTGTCACTGATCCCTGGTTTCTTTTAGAATTCAGGGGCTGTGTTTAAGCCCAGCAGTTTCAGGGGAGCTTGGTGGCCCAGCATGATAATGACATGGCACAGAAGGGGATCGTGGGCTTGGAGGAGGGACACCCTGTGGAGCCCAGATGGGCACACAAGCAATGTTTGGCTGCTCACTGCAGAATGGGAATCCTGTTGGGCTCTCCTACCATGAAGTCTCTGCTGGCTTAACTCTAGTGCTGCACTGTGATCCTGATGAGACCTGACTCTCTAACTCCAAGGCTGTCATCTCCTCTTTCAGATATAGATTAATCCTTCTCCTGCTGTAGCTGCAGCAAAAGGCCTTTAGTAGCCTTTAAAACAACAAAAATCGTCAGCTAACATTGATTTGAGGTCAGTCACCCACACATCGTGGTTCAGGCTGATTTGGTCTGGAATAGCATCAGGGACAAATAAATAGCAACATGTGTTTTCTAAGAAATGCAGCCTTAGAAAAGGAAGAGCAGAGTAAAATTCAACCAGGAGACAACAGTGGAGGGAGAGTTTCCTCTACCAACATACTCAGAGAAAGTGTTTTTGTTGCCCAGAAATAGACACACCGTCCCAGCTGCAAGTCACTGATGTCCAGGACAACAGTATCAGCATCAGGTGGCTGCCTTCAACCTCACCAGTCACAGGCTACCGGGTCACAGCTGTCCCCAAGAAGGGACATGGGCCCTCAAAAACTAAAAATGTCCCTGCAGGTAAGAGTGCATGTCATCCTTCACCAAATCTGTGAGAAAGCAAGAGGTGAACTCTAAAATCTTTGTCCTGCTTGTAGCTTTTTTTTTGCCTTCAGTTGGGTCTCATCCAAGAGAAGCTAGGGCAGATTTTTGTCCCAAAAGCTTCATACTTCTCTGACACCACCGTGCTGCAAAGGTTTATTCTTGGCAACCTCGGTGCCTCTGAAAGGCACCTGCATCTCAGGGAAATGCCATTGAATTTTCCAGCATCCAGCAAAACTTCCTCTGAAATCCTTCTGGAGGTCACATAATGTGACCCTTGCTCGTAGCATGGACTCAGTCACAGGCACTTCAGGCTTGAGCTTGTTACTGTGGAGCCTGGCAAGTCATCTCTTGGGAACATGGGGTGGGATCAGCAGAGGTCAGCACACAGGGATGCTTGTGATGCAGTTGGGATGGTCAGTCTCACCCTGGAAAATGATGAAAGCTGGCCTTCTCCTGCTGTGTTTTCCCCCTTGTGCTAACCTGCCCTCCAGAGCAGGGTACAGATTGCAGGTGCCTTGTTGTGCCCTCCAGAGCAGCACAGTGAAAGCTAAAGGCAAACCTGATTTGTCAATCCCACCTTGTTTGAATGACATTTATTCATGGTATGGCTTTTACAGGCCCTTCATTTGAGGCTTCTTAGAGTTCTGTCTGACTGGTGCTGTTCTTCCCTGCCAGATCAAACTCAAGTCACTATTGAAGGTCTGCAGCCCACAGTGGAGTACCTGGTCAGTGTCTATGCCCAGAACCAGAACGGGGAGAGCCTGCCCTTGGTGGAGACAGCTGTCACCAGTACGTATTTCACTCCAGGGGAACAAAGCAAATGTTATTTATCCGTGTCTGAACCTGCCATGCAGCTCCACGTTCCCAGGGAAATCAAAAGGCAGGGACCTCCCCTGCAGGAGAACACCAGGTGGTCTGCCCTGTGGCAAGTCCTGTGCACACAAATAGCAGATGCTGCCACAAAACACAGCCCCTCTGCCTCAAGCACTGCCAAAATGCAACTCCCTGCCCCCTCGAAATGCTGCGCTGCTGATTTTCTTTCACTAAAGCCACGAGGTCTTTTGGGGTTTTGTTTGCCATCAGCCAATCAGTGGGTAAAATGGGCAAAGATCTCCTCTGGGGTGGCAAAGGTGATTGCACTGGGCTTGGGAGCAGTCCCTGTGTGAGGGATTGTGGAAGCCATATGAGGAATATCAAGAACTTGGGATGAAGCTCTGCAAAAGAAAGGGTGGGTCAGTCCTGGAGTTGTTGTGTCTGCCTGTGTGAACCAGCAGCACTGCTCTGGTCACAGAGAGGACACAAGAGGGATAACAGGGATTTGTGTACCTGTTATTCCCTTGCTCAGGCTTGTATTCCAAACCACAGCTGAGCCCCAAACGTTACAGAACTGTCCTAAAGATGACAGGAGCTTCTTTGTAGCCTTGCAGAGATGGGAAAATAGTCCCCATCAATTTCAAACCAACAAATTCCTGCACAAAAATCACCTTTGCCAACTAGAAGACGTAGAAAATTGAGGACTAATATAACATGGACAAATAAAAAAGTGGAAACCTTGGAGAAAAGCATAATTTTGATCCAATATAAAAATGATATGCCAGATCCTCCCATTTTGTGTAACAAATGGGTATGTTTCTGTGGTGGCCACTCCAGACTTGTGTGGAACAAGGCTCACTTACCCTGCTGTCTAGCACTGAGCTCCCACCTTGCTGGGAAAATCTGATTAATTGGGCTAATTGGGAAGTGTGCATAGCACCCAGCTGCCCCTGTGGACATGCCCTGTGCACTCAATACAAAGCTGGAAAGTTTTGTTTCCATCTGGTTTTAAAATATAATTCACTGAGTGATTTTGCTCTCTCGATGGGTGTGTTAATTGGGTATTAATTTATGAAAGAAAACAGTGGGGCTGATTCTCCTTGGACTGGCACTTTGCACAGCATCTTCCAATAGTGAAAGGCAAATGTGGTGTGATCCCAAACTTACCAAGCCAGGTGGGCTCTCTGGTTGCCTCTAGCACAAGCAACCAGTTCCATGGGAGAAATGGGTCTGAAAATTCCCATTTCTTTTTTTTCCTCCTGCTGTTAGAGTTACCTAAAAGGTGTTTTGGTGCCAAAGGGACTTAAAAATCCATCAGGATCTGTGTCCTGGCTGCTTTGGAGGTGACAATGCAGGTCCTTTTGGCTTCAACAAGGCCAAGATTGCCTTCTGCAAGGCTCAGCCTTATGGGGGTGTGTGCAAGGTGCAGCCCAGAGGAGAATCAAACACCCCCTTGCCACGCCAAACCGAGAACTGCTTTGCATGTATAATGGAAATGCTTTTTGTTTTGCTCGCCCACGAGCTGCTTTGTATCGCGTAACCTCTCCCCGTTAATTTGCCTAACAGACATTGACCGCCCTAAAGGACTAACATTCACTGAGGTGGATGTTGATTCCATCAAAATTGCTTGGGAAAGCCCGCAGGGGCAAGTCACCAGGTACAGGGTGACCTACTCAAGCCCTGAGGATGGAATCCATGAGCTCTTGCCGGCCCCAGGGGGAGAAGAAGACACTGCTGAGCTGCATGGCCTCAGGCCAGGTTCTGAGTACACTCTCAGTATCGTTGCCATTTACGATGACATGGAGAGCCTGCCCCTCACTGGGACCCAGTCCACAGGTACACCTGCCATGGGTTTTGGCCCCATTGGATCATGTGTGGTTCCATGTGCCACTGGAACCCTCCTGGGCAGCAGAGGGGATGTGTGTGACTGCTCCAGTGGTGCCAGGGAGATGGTTGCCAGCAGGGTCAACCTGCATACACACTGCAGAAGGGAAGGAAAGAGAGCAGGATTGAAGGAGCAGACTCCAGAGGAAGGAGGGATGCGTGTCCAGTAGTGTCCTGCCCCTTGTCATGGAGCTTAATCCATGGTGACCCACTCTTGTCCTGCCTTTGGGATGTGGGGCACCTGCAATCAGAGATAGTTACCAACAACAGGGAGATTAGGGCAGCTTTCATCCCCCAAGGTCCTTGCTGTTGGATGGAGCCAAAGCTCATGAGGAAGGCCTGGGTGGTTACCTGATCCTCAGGTCTCACAGAGCCTCCAGATCCTTCCCTGGCACTGCCCTAAGGAGCAAAACCCTGTGCTCACATCACCTCCTGGAGAAGAGGACATGCTCCATCCAGGAGAGTCCCTTCTGTGCCAGGCTGATCCCACCCCACGCAGAATGCATTGAAAACTCCTTTGTGAGGAAGGAAAAGGAAGCTGACTGCTTGCAATAAAATCACTTCCAGCAGTATGGAACCCTTTGCTAGGCTTCCAGAATTACCAGATGTGGCTTTATTACCCTTTATTACCTGTGTAATAAAGGTCTGCCATTCATTTCCAGGGGTGGAATGAAGACAGTGCTTCCCAGGGCACAGATTGCAGTGCTAAACTGCAGCAAAGTGCTGTATTGAGGAAACAGCTGGCTGACTACCTGCCAGAAATGCAAATCCAGGACTGTTTCAAACCCACCCTCTGTGGTTTACCTGTTGTGGGCTGTTCAGAAGTCATTCAGGCCTTTCCATTGACTCTCACGGGCTTTAGACTGAGCTCTGAGCAAAGCAGAAAGGGAGAATTATCCTGTATTTCCACTCTATCAAACTGGAAAACTTCACAAGAGTGTGCTGTAGTGGGCACTGTGGTAAGGGATATCCTTCCTCTGTTCACAGCCCAGGGATTACCAGCAGCAAGGCAGGAAAATGTGTCAATGGATGCTCCTTTTTGATGCAAACATTTGTTTGTGAGGCTATCAGATGTGTTAGCTCCTGAACTGGCTCTGGTGTGATGAGCCTCGTGGCCACCACAGCTCTGCTTTTCCATTGCCTTGCTCTCTGTGTAGTAATTTACACTTGTGTCAGTGGCTGTAAAATGCTACCCCTCTACATTTGCAGTGTTTTTACATCCTCTCTGCAATTCCTGAGCCTGCTTCCTGCTTACTGGTGTAAATCATCCATTGACTTTTGGGAATGAACAGATAGGGGCAAGTGAAGCAGGACTAAACTCTGAGCTGTGGGCTGAGAAGCAGAGACCAGTAGAACAATTAAAACAGATCTGGACTACTGTAGATTTTAGCACCTCCCAAAGCTTCTATGTTACATCCTAGCAAATGCCACTGCTCACTTAACTTCAGGGTTGAAGCACTGATATCTCCTTATTTCTGCTGAGAAGTGTTCCTGTGGGTTTGGAAGTCTCCTCCTGAATCCCATGTCCCCTTCCACGGCGCTTTGTGCCTGTGCTTGCAGAAGCCACACCATTCCCCTGGCCTCAACCTGCCTCATGCTCAGGAGAGAGTGCTGTTTTATCCAAGACTGTCCTTTTGAGACTAACCACGTGCCAATCCATGTTCCTGCAGCAATTCCACCTCCAACAAACCTGAGGTTCACTCAGGTGACCCCCACCAGTCTCACCGTCAACTGGAACGCGCCCAACGTTCGCCTCACTGGCTACAGGGTCAGGGTGAACCCCAAGGAGAAGACTGGGCCTATGAAGGAGATCAACCTTTCTCCAGACAGCACATCTGCAGTCGTGTCTGGATTGATGGTAACTCCTTTCTTTGTGCTGGGGGAAGGAGGTGTTAGGAGAACTTGAAGCAATTTCCAGTTCCTGGGGTGGGGAGCTCCAGCTGGAGCTGATCATTACAGGTCCTGAAGGTCTGACCCTGGAGCTGGTGGCTGGTCAGGCTGCAACTTCTCCTCACTGTAGATTTGTAAAAGGCAAGTAATTGGCCTGCTGAATCTGCATTCTTCCTCACCTCCTGGCACAGAGAGGGATGCATGCCTTAATCAAGTGCAAATTACTGGGCTCACAATCAAGAGTCACCCAGTGAAATGCTTTTACTCATCTTTCACAAAAGGGGTCAGATAAAGTGATCCAAGGCAGAGGTTTTCAAGCTGTGATATGGGAGCTCTGGCAGTCTATTGCCTATTTTTAAGACATCTGCAAAATGTAAGTTAAAAATGTAAGTCTTTTGTGAGTAGGCTTAAATTTGCTATATAACCATCTTCTCCACTGGAAACATTTCAGGAGTTCCTGAACTGGAAAAGGCTGAAAATCACTGCTTTTATGGTTCCTGCGATCTTTAAAAGCTACTGATCTGTTTTTAAGGAGTTTTATGAATCATTTTCAAAAATGAGCCTTAAAAAACATTCTAATCTAAGTGGACTCATGGTCTGATGCAGTCAAGGACAAGAAAAACATGCTATAACTTCCACCATTCTCTTTTACTCACAGCAAGAGCACCTTATCATCATAAATGGCATCCATTAACCCTGGGAAAAATAGGAGGGAAAATAGGGGGTTTTTTTCCTGAACAATCAGCTTTGAAGCACAGATTCCAAAATGAGGGATGACAAATAAGCTTCTTCCAGGTTTTCTTCTGCTCCTGAGCGTGCTCATGTGCACTACTAGTATTACCAACAGCACTGTTTATCAGGGTGCATGTCTACTCTTTTATTACAGCTGGAAATAATTAGAATTATCCCAGCAATCCTGCCCTGATTTGAGTTGTTTTAGGGTTTCATGCCTCAGTAACTGGTGACTGAGCAATGTGGCTCCACCAAACCCTGAAGGAGGGCAGGGGTGTTTCCCCTGTGCCAGGTGCTTCTCCTAACTCATGCTGACCTTGTCCATTCTAGGTAGCAACCAAGTATGAAGTGAGTGTGTATGCCCTGAAGGACTCCCTGACCAGCAGGCCAGCCCAGGGCGTGGTGGCCACGCTGGAAAGTAAGTAGTGACCCTCCCCACGTGTCCTATGTGGGTGCAGAGCCAAGGATCCTGCCCTGTGCCAGGAGCAGGCTCCATACAAAGCTCCATCCAAGCCCTTCCCAAGCACAGGGCTGGTGAGTTGCACAGTGCCCACTGTACTGACAGGCCACCTTTCCCCCCTGGTGCAGATGTCAGTCCCCCCCGCCGGCCCCGTGTGACAGATGCCACCGAGACATCCATCACCATCACCTGGAGAACCAAGACTGAGACCATCACTGGCTTCCTGGTTGAAGCCGTGCCCGCCGGTGGCCAGAGCCCTGTTCAGAGGACCATCAGCCCTGAAGTCAGGAGTTACACCATCACTGGTGAGCGAGGGCTTCTGCAAGGGCAGGGTCATAGCAGGGTCTTGGTTTGTCATTGAACTTCCTGCAGCAGAAACACTACAGGAAAAAAGGAGGGGAAAATAAGAGTTTAAAAAACTGGTCTCCAAGAAGAGGTTGATGAAAGACATTCTGGTGGCCTGTTTAGATGGGTTGGCTTTATAACATTTATGTTTCCATTTCATTTTAGGCTTGCAGCCTGGCACTGACTACAAGATCTACCTTTACACCCTGAACGAGAACGCACGCAGCTCTCCAGTAGTGCTTGATGCCTCTACTGGTAATGACCTTGTAACACAGAATAATCCCTTGTGGTCAACTAGAAGTTGCCTGTATCTGCTCACATTTAATACTGTGACTTAGGGGCAATAGGTTTTATTCCTGAGTTTGAAAAGGGTGTTGAGCACATGTAGCTCAGGTGAGGAATCTGCTGGTCTTTATTACACTTGACTTAATTCCTTTTGTCCTCCCCCAGCTATCGATGCTCCCTCGAACCTGCGCTTCCTCACAACCACGAGCAACTCCCTCCTGCTCACCTGGCAGCCTCCCCGGGCCAAGATCACAGGCTACATCATCAGATATGAGAAGCCTGGCTCCCCAGTCAAGGAGGTTCTGCCTCGGCCCCGGGCCGGCACCACCGAGGCCACGATTACAGGTAACGGTTTTGACTGGGAGCTCCTCTGGGACCTGGAACGCTTGAACTTGAATAGAGAGGAGGGGCAAGAAGTAAATATAAAATGTGTTGATGGTCATCTGATAGAAAGTTTTGTCCCTTTACTGTGGTTTCCAGTGCCAGACAGAGGTTTTATGACCACACGTGTCCTGTAAACATGTTACACTTCACTGACCATTCAACCACTGCAGCTGAACAATCCAGATGTTCATTTCCACAGTCACCACAATTGTCATCCTTTCAAGTTAAAAAGCCCATCACTCTGGCACCCCCCCAGTCCCACATGCTGAAGATTCATTATGTTTGGCTGACACAAGCAGATTTCAAGCTTGCTCTGAGGAACAGGAGGCTGAACTCTACTGTCCTAAATACCTCAGATCCAAAATGCACACACCCACACTGCAGCCATACCCACCTCTCATTCTGCCTTAGATCTCACACAAAATCATAAAAGAAAAGCAACTCTTCAGTTTAAGATGGTTTTATGTCCTTCCTCCCTCCCTAGGCTTGGAACCAGGCACTGAATACATCATCTACATCATTGCTGTGAAGAACACTCAGAAGAGTGAACCACTGGTTGGCAGGAAAAGGACAGGTAAAACAAAGATCTGGATTGTTGTGTGCCAGCAGGAGATGATTCCCACTTGGGGAATACAGTGGCAGGACTGAAATAATAATGGTTTTTAAAATATCCTGTTCACACCATGTCCTTTCTATGAGTCAAATAGGCTTTGTAAGGAGCTTTTCCTTTCTAGGACGCAGCAGGTACGACTCTGAAATTACACTGATCTCATTTAGCTGTGTTGGAACACTTAGAACAGTATGCTTGGTGCTGGATTCTTGCCTGGGTACCTAATTGGTAATTAAATTAAGGTTAACAATTGCTGCCTAGCACATGATGGCATGAAATCCACTCATTTGTTGCCTGTTGCATTTTTCTTACTTTGCAACCTTCACAGTATGAGATTGAGATGCTTGTAGCAAGCCAAATACCAGCTGGATATCTAAATGTGACCAAGAATCTCATTTCTTTCTGCATACCAGTGATTTCTCTTAAACTGATAACCTGTGACTGCCATTTGTAATGATATGTAATCATTTCTTCTCAATCTGAGCAGTGGTGGTGGCTTCTTTGGGTTCCAGTGTCCAAAACTGTTGCTCAGCTGTATGAAAATTTCAAACCAACACACTTCAGCTGTATGAAAATTTCATACCAACACACTTCTTATGCCTCTGTATGAAAGATGTACCTATATCTATACAGCATATAAATATGTAGTATCATAGAAATTGAAGTCACGATGAGTACTATGTAATCATTTCTTCTCAATCTGAGCAGTGGTGGTGGCTTCTTTGGGTTCCAGTGTCCAAAACTGTTGCTCAGCTGTATGAAAATTTCAAACCAACACACTTCTTATGCCTCTGTATGAAAGATATATCTATACAGCATATAAATATGTAGAGAGGGAGAAATTGAAGTCAAGATGAGGTCATTGGAAGTGTGTTGCACCCTGGGATGATTGCTAATATTTGATGCTTGGAGTGGTGTACAGCTGTTTAATTTGCCCCTGTTGGCTTGCACGCCTTGCTTGATGGTCCCCACCCTTCCTTTGGCCAGATGACATCCCCACATTGATCAGCAGACCCCACCCCAACCAGCCCGACATCCTGGACGTGCCTTCCATCGACGAGGGGACCCCCTACCTCACCAACAACAGGTATGACAATGGCAACGGTATCCAACTTCCAGGCTCCTCTGGGCACCCCCAGACCGTGGGACACCAGGGCCAGCAGGTCTTCTTCGAGGAGCACGGCTACAGGCGGCCGGTGCCCACCACAGCCACCCCGCTCCGGCCGGGGGCCAGGCGGCCGCTGCCCAGCGTGGACGAGGCCATCGAGGTGCCCGGGTACCAGGTGCCCATCGTGGTGGAGCCCTCCTACCCCCACTCCCGCGGGCCCCGCCGCAACCACACCACGGGCCAGGAGGCTCTGTCCCAGACCACCATCTCCTGGAGGCCACTGCTGGAGAGCTCTGAGTACATCATCTCCTGCCAGCCCGTCAGCCAGGACGAGGACACGCTGCAGGTAACTGGGATTGGTTTGGGGAGTCTGTTTTAACCCATAGCTGAGGCCAGGGGGGTTGAATGCCTCCCTCCTGCCCTCCGTGTAAAGCTGCTAAACCAGAAAGCCTTGTAGTGCTGTCAGCATCAACATGTCACCAGGGAAGGGGACAATCAGGGAGTTTCAAAGACTGAGGTGCTTCTTCTGCAATGCCAAAGACTCCTCCTGTGTCCCCCATGGTTTCTGTTTCCCTGAAATGGCAATAATGACAGTCCAGAGTAGCCAAGTTGAACTTGGTATTGCCTGAAGTTCTCAGAATGGCTCAGGGGAATGGTCTGGCTCCGAGATACAGAGCACAGAAATCAGCCCAAACCCCCTCTCTTTCCTCTGAGAGAGGCAGCACCTCAAGTGTGTTCACTCCTGCCTTTCCAGTGACCTGGCTTTGTCTCTTGTTGCAGTTCAGGGTTCCTGGCACTTCCTCCAGTGCCACTCTCATGGGTCTCACAAGAGGGGCCACCTACAACATCATAGTGGAGGCCTTGAAGGATCACCGGAGGCAGAAGGTGCTGGAGGAGGTGGTCACAGTTGGCAATACTGGTAAGGAAAAGCCTTACAGAGTCTGGGTGAGCCTGGGCTGTCCCTGCCTCATTTCCCTTACTCAAGGCAGCCCTCCTGGTGCCCAGGCTTGAGAGAAGTTCAGAAAGGAAACTTTCCTGATTAGGAGAGTTTGTAGCAGGACACTGGGACACGTGATTTGTGAGGTTTTTTGTCATGGACACACTGACTGGGACTAGAGCTTTTCTGATCTGCTGTTTAATCCCAAAGAACGTGCTCTGAGGCTCCACAAGCTCCTCAAGGTTCAGAGCCCGAGAGAGACCAAGAGATCTGGTGTTTGCTCCTCTTCCAGAAGGCTGGGATCACACCAGTGTCACAGATTCCTGCCCAGCTGCCTAACTGCCCTGCCAGTCTCTTCCCAGTGATCCAGCAGCCCCGTAGACCATCCCCAAGGCAGGTCCAGCTGCAGGGCAGGCTGCCCACAGAGGTGCTGACTGAGCACCAACAGGCAGCATTTAGAAGCCTTGTGACCAACCACAAGTACTTGTGGTCTGAGACAGCCCTTTCCACAGCTGGAGGGCCCAGACATGCTCTGTGGGACCTGGGGCTGGTCAACAACCCTCTCCTCCTCCTGGGTGTATTTTGAGGTCAGAAAGAAGAGGAGGAGACGACAGGAGAAGAGGAAACAAAGAGATGAGGGTTTATTTTCTCCACTCCTCTCCATGCAGCCTCCTACTGCCTGCACCTCCCTCAGAAATAAAGCCCTTTTTCTGCTTCCAGCACCCCAAGTCTGTCACAAACTGAACCAAGACCATTAACTCTTGGCCCTGATCATCACACACTGAACTGGTGGCTGTGAAAACACCCACCTGCCAGTCAAGGCACACACCTAGGGTGAAAAATCACTGTCCAACAAGGCCTGCTCTCCTCCTCCCATCCCCTTGCCATGAGCTGGAACCTGCAGCCCCCCAAAAAGGTGCACATGCACCTCCCAACCCCTGCTGTTCCCCACCATCTGACAGCACCTTTCTCCTACAAACAGGCAGAGTCAGGTTGTTGCTCTCCAGCAGCAATTGCAAAAACTCACACTTGCTTGAGACTTGGCAAATGAAAGTGAAAATAGCCTTCCTGTCAGGTTTTTTTTTTTTATCATTCAACTGCTGTGACACATGCAAATGGAAAATGAATCCCAGGGAGTCTGGACTGCTGACAGAACCATCAAGTCCATGCCTGTGGGGCAGCTCCATTACTGCCAGGGGATTGTAAGAAGGAAAAAAAAGAAAAAAAAGTGTGTATTCAATGCAAATCGTTCTGCCTTGCAGCAGTCTGAGTGTGATGTGTGTTTGTTCTCTTGTCGTTGCAGTGTCTGAAGGACTAAACCAGCCAGCTGATGACACCTGCTTTGATACTTATACTGGCTCCTTCTATTCCATTGGCGAGGAATGGGAGCGCTTATCTGAAACTGGCTTTAAGCTCTGGTGCCAGTGTTTAGGCTTTGGCAGTGGCCATTTCAGATGTGACTCTTCTAGTGAGTAGCTTGCTTTTAACCCTCCCTCTCTCCAGTCATGTGGCATGTTGGACAGAACCCACCTGGTCCAAACATGAGGCAAAGGACTGCAGGATCTGAAGTCTTTAAACCAAAGCAAAGTGTTTTGCATCATGGGAAGTGATGGAAAGCTTTGGTTGCCTCTAAGCTGTGCAGCTTACCCAGTATTGCCACTCACTGCATCAGCAACAATCAATATTGCATTGAAAAATCACTTCCACTCACTGCATCAGCAATGATCAATATTGCATTGAAAAATCACTTCCACTCACTGCATCAGCAATGATCAATATTGCATTGAAAAATCACTTCTTCACACGAGTTAAATGTTTTATTTGCCCTCCCCTTGCCAGGCAAGGGAATATGTAAAAGTGAGATGGGCAAGACACCCAAGTGACAGTGTCTGAGCTGCCATTTGAGACAACAGCTTTGAGTATTAAATTATGGTTTGAATCTTCATCTGATCTGCTGACTGTACCCATTGTCACAGTGGGCCAGACAGAACTGGGGTGGATTTCAGTGGGTGTTACAGCCAGTCTGGTTTGCACTGCAGGCAGCCTTTGCAAAGCATCTTGCAAAACCAGTGTTCTAATTTCCTGATGCTTCTGCCCAGGGCACTAAGTTTTATTCTTTGCAGGACTGTGGTTCACATGGGAGAGTATCAAACTTGATGTAAGGGAATGGAGCAAAAGTCTGTGATTGAGCAGTTTAACACAACACATACACAGCTAATTGGAATTAGGCTTTTAAATTGTGGGATAAGCTCTGCAAAGAGGATATTTCTGCAATTTGCACAGGCTCGGAGGAGTGACTGCAGGAAAGGCTTATTTTGCAGCATTAATATTTATATTTCATTATTTGCTGCACATGGCTTGCCCACTGTGTCTTGCAGCCGCTGTCATACAGTTTATGTTGGGTATTTGCTCAAAAGAAGAGCATTTAACATATTTTTCTCTCCCTTCTTGCCCCATGTCTACTAAATTAATTTCTCTTCCTCCCCTAATGACCAACCCTCCTCTCCCTCTTCCCACTCTTTGCCACATCCTACTTTCTTCCCAAGAGTCTCTAGCCATTTCCCAGGGCTAAAACCCTTCTCAGCAGTTAAAAACAGCAGGAGCTGAACCCATTTCCTGCTTGGGACTTACTTGAGGTGAAAAGATTCCTTCTGGTGCCCTTTCTTTGGCTCCTGAGACACTGCCACACTGTTCCCCTTCCACTTTGATGTGGGATAACTTGTGCTTCTTGTTCCTCTGCCTCCCCCAGAGTGGTGCCACGATAATGGAGTGAACTACAAGATTGGGGAGAAGTGGGACCGGCAAGGGGAGAATGGGCAGATGATGAGCTGCACCTGCCTTGGGAATGGAAAAGGAGAATTCAAGTGTGAACCTCGTAAGTCTCATTCTGGTGCTCATTTGAGCTCCCACTCAGGAAATTTCAGCATCTCAGGGCTGTTCCCATTAACTTCTGGTCCTGCCAGGGGGGCAAGCAGGTATTGGTGTGTCTGACTCAGGCTGAACTGGAGGCAGCTTCAGTCTGTTCTCACAAGGGCTGAAGGCAGAAAATCTCACACCCTCAAACCCTCTTTTGTCAGCTCAGGTCACAGCACATCCAGCCCTGCCTGCCTGTGGCCCTGGAGCTGCACACCAGGGACATGTCCCTGCCCTGAGTGCTGTGCATCACCCCTGGTGGGCTTTTCTGCAGGGCCTGTGGCCCTGGAGCTCCTCAGGACATCACACTGTGAATTGAACTGCGTTGCTCTTGTCAGGCCAATAGTTAAAAGTGTCTGGAGAGCAACAAAAAGAGCTGATGTTCCCCTGCCAGTCCATGAGCCTCTGGTCAGACACAGAGAACACACTGGCCAGGGGCTCCCTTCTGATCCCAAGATGAATGTTTCAAGCCAGGCACAGGCCCCACAGTGAGCTCTGTCTCTTCCTCCACAGATGAGACCACGTGCTATGACGATGGGAAGATGTACCAGGTCGGGGAGCAGTGGCAGAAGGAATATTTTGGGGCCATCTGCTCCTGCACTTGTTATGGAGGACAGCAGGTAAGGAGCTGGGATGTGGCATGCTGGACACAGGGAATGGAGGGAGAGGCTGTGCTGGGGTGCAGTTTTAAGGCTGCTGGGTTTCAGGTCATGCAAAGGGCCAAAACAGGCCTATGGAAGAGGAGAAATAATTAGCAGGAGAGCTTAAGTATTTGCTATCAGAGACTGTGTGGTATAACCAGGGACCAGCCTTGCTGATCCTGGTGGCTCTGTGGCCACACCTGTGAATGTGGATGAATTAATGGCTTTAAGCTGAAGGAGAGTAGATTTAGATTAGATATTAGGAAGGAATTCTTTCCTGGGAGGGCAGTGAAGCCCTGGCACAGGGTGCCCACAGAAGCTGTGGCTGCCCCAGCCCTGGAAGTGCCCAAGGCCAGGTTGGACAGGGCTTGGAGGATCCTGGGCTGGTGAAAGGTGTCCCTGCAGATGGCAGGGGGTGGAACAAGATGAGCTTTAAGGTCCCTTCCAAGCCAACCCCTCCTGTGAGTCTGTGAGTGCTGGCAGCTCCTGGTCCCCCTCAGCCTGACCCCCACATCGTGTCCCTGCAGGGCTGGCGCTGTGACAACTGCCGCAGACCCAGCGTGGAGGTGGCCCCGGAGGGCTCTGCTGGCCACACCTACACACAGTTCTCACAGAGGTACCACCAGGCCACAAACACCGTGAGTACACCTTCCTTCTCTGCCCTGTCTCACTCTGGTCTCTGGCACAGCTCTTGGGGGGGGTCTGTGCAGGGTTTGGGGGCGAGAGCGGCTGCAGCTTCTGCTCGGCCAGGGGTGCACGAGGGCACTGAGCCAGCCAGCACTGCACAGCACACCTGCATGAGCCCCCACGAGCCAGCCAGCACTGCACAGCACGCCTGCATGAGCCCCCATGAGCCCCCACACACACCCAGGGCAGGGCCTTGTTGCATGCTCAAGGCCATAGTGCATGCAGACACTCCCCAGCCTTCCCTCGCTTTGGGCTGGGAGAACCGCACGGCCCCCGGGGCTGGCAGCAATTCCCAGCCCAAAGCCCCAAAGCCCAGCAGGGCTGTGCCCTCCCTGCCAGGATGGAGCACTAACCAATTTCCTTGCCTCCCGACAGAACGTCAACTGCCCCATTGAGNGCCTCCCGACAGAACGTCAACTGCCCCATTGAGTGTTTCATGCCCTTAGATGTACAGGCAGACACACAGCAGCCACGGGGAAAGTAACAGCGAGCGGGACTCCTTGCGGCAATGGCAACAGACAAACCAAAGTATAAATACCCAAGTGCCACGGTCACCATCCAAACTGGAGGGATGCTGGCAAAACTGCATCTTCTGAGAATGGCCCTCTGTGCTCTGGAGCCATTTTCCCAGCTTAAGCTCAACTCACAGCTTCTCCAAGCGCCACTCTTGGAGTGTTTCAGACTTTTCTCACGATTGATAGCGATTGCCTTGGTTCTGCCCAAAGTCTTGAATACCAGTCAATATTTTCAAATTTAAAATTAAAAAAAAGAAGGTGGGGAGAAGGTGCTAAATCACAGATTTGGTGTGGGATCAAAATATTAAGGGTGAGGGAGGGCGTAGAAATTCAAGGTTCCCATGCTATGCAAAGAACATTTGAGTATGACATGACTGAGGTTTAGGGATAGGAAAGTCCACCAAACACTTCTGCTTTCACATAAGCGTGCAGCCAGCCATAAAATAGGAACAGCAAATCCAATCACTGTGATATTTAAAATATGCACAGTCCTAATCCTTTCTCAATGATCCTAGTATTTTTCTAGCTGTATCTTTATATCTCATACTGTTATTTATCAGTTTTGTTCCCCTGACCTTCAAGTGTTTTTATATGGGAATAAAATGTATTGAGGACACTTAGTATGCAGTTGACAAAGAGGAATTTGGTGTAATTATGATCAGTGATTATTTTTATACTGTAAGTGCCAAAGCTTTACTACTGTGGAAAAGAAAAAAACAACTCTTTTAATAAAAAGATTTACAAACCAGACATATAGTTTAAGTGATTCTCTTTGCTACCATGGAATTTAGGATGAAGATGATTATACAGAGCTGGAATATTCTGAGCGGGATTATTCAGAGCTGGAGTAACATTGCCTTGACACGAGATGGAACAAACACCCCAAGGAAGCATGAAGTAAACCTCGAGAGAATATTGGTAGAGCAGCTTTTTAATGAAATGCTTCCAGCTGCACCCCCTGCCCCTGCAGAGCATAGACAGCGAGTAGGTACAGGCTTGCTTTGGGGCAACAGCGGGAAGGGAGGGGATGGAAAACAGTCCCTGCTTTGCACGTGAACTGAGGTGGAGACGGTCCTAATGCAGCCAGACCCCTACAGACCTAGAATTAAATCACCTTCCAGTTGCAAGAACGAGTGGGACCGTCCAAACCTGTGACGCCAGATGTGCTCAAGGGTTCAGAACCCAGCAGGGGACAGGCACCACCCCGGTGTCCCACCTGTGTGTTACAGGCACAGACCCCTCTCACAGCTCCTGTGCTTCTACCTCATGGGGCAGGGAGGGAGGGCAGTGAAACCCCCCTCCTCGAACAAAGCCAGTGTTCACTGGGGTGAGCACTGAGTGCCTTCGCTTGCGCTGCCACTGCTGTCCCCGCCTGTGCAGCCTTTGCAAACGCAGGGCAGGGTCAGGAAAGGTCCCTCCGATTGCTCAGCCCTGTCCCCGCCCCGCTGCACACGCACTGTACTGCCCCAGGCAATGGGATTCTCTGCACTGAATAAAGCNAGCACTGCACAGCACGCCTGCATGAGCCCCCATGAGCCCCCACACACACCCAGGGCAGGGCCTTGTTGCATGCTCAAGGCCATAGTGCATGCAGACACTCCCCAGCCTTCCCTCGCTTTGGGCTGGGAGAACCGCACGGCCCCCGGGGCTGGCAGCAATTCCCAGCCCAAAGCCCCAAAGCCCAGCAGGGCTGTGCCCTCCCTGCCAGGATGGAGCACTAACCAATTTCCTTGCCTCCCGACAGAACGTCAACTGCCCCATTGAGTGTTTCATGCCCTTAGATGTACAGGCAGACACACAGCAGCCACGGGGAAAGTAACAGCGAGCGGGACTCCTTGCGGCAATGGCAACAGACAAACCAAAGTATAAATACCCAAGTGCCACGGTCACCATCCAAACTGGAGGGATGCTGGCAAAACTGCATCTTCTGAGAATGGCCCTCTGTGCTCTGGAGCCATTTTCCCAGCTTAAGCTCAACTCACAGCTTCTCCAAGCGCCACTCTTGGAGTGTTTCAGACTTTTCTCACGATTGATAGCGATTGCCTTGGTTCTGCCCAAAGTCTTGAATACCAGTCAATATTTTCAAATTTAAAATTAAAAAAAAGAAGGTGGGGAGAAGGTGCTAAATCACAGATTTGGTGTGGGATCAAAATATTAAGGGTGAGGGAGGGCGTAGAAATTCAAGGTTCCCATGCTATGCAAAGAACATTTGAGTATGACATGACTGAGGTTTAGGGATAGGGAAGTCCACCAAACACTTCTGCTTTCACATAAGCGTGCAGCCAGCCATAAAATAGGAACAGCAAATCCAATCACTGTGATATTTAAAATATGCACAGTCCTAATCCTTTCTCAATGATCCTAGTATTTTTCTAGCTGTATCTTTATATCTCATACTGTTATTTATCAGTTTTGTTCCCCTGACCTTCAAGTGTTTTTATATGGGAATAAAATGTATTGAGGACACTTAGTATGCAGTTGACAAAGAGGAATTTGGTGTAATTATGATCAGTGATTATTTTTATACTGTAAGTGCCAAAGCTTTACTACTGTGGAAAAGAAAAAAACAACTCTTTTAATAAAAAGATTTACAAACCAGACATATAGTTTAAGTGATTCTCTTTGCTACCATGGAATTTAGGATGAAGATGATTATACAGAGCTGGAATATTCTGAGCGGGATTATTCAGAGCTGGAGTAACATTGCCTTGACACGAGATGGAACAAACACCCCAAGGAAGCATGAAGTAAACCTCGAGAGAATATTGGTAGAGCAGCTTTTTAATGAAATGCTTCCAGCTGCACCCCCTGCCCCTGCAGAGCATAGACAGCGAGTAGGTACAGGCTTGCTTTGGGGCAACAGCGGGAAGGGAGGGGATGGAAAACAGTCCCTGCTTTGCACGTGAACTGAGGTGGAGACGGTCCTAATGCAGCCAGACCCCTACAGACCTAGAATTAAATCACCTTCCAGTTGCAAGAACGAGTGGGACCGTCCAAACCTGTGACGCCAGATGTGCTCAAGGGTTCAGAACCCAGCAGGGGACAGGCACCACCCCGGTGTCCCACCTGTGTGTTACAGGCACAGACCCCTCTCACAGCTCCTGTGCTTCTACCTCATGGGGCAGGGAGGGAGGGCAGTGAAACCCCCCTCCTCGAACAAAGCCAGTGTTCACTGGGGTGAGCACTGAGTGCCTTCGCTTGCGCTGCCACTGCTGTCCCCGCCTGTGCAGCCTTTGCAAACGCAGGGCAGGGTCAGGAAAGGTCCCTCCGATTGCTCAGCCCTGTCCCCGCCCCGCTGCACACGCACTGTACTGCCCCAGGCAATGGGATTCTCTGCACTGAATAAAGCATTGCTCAAAAGAGAATTTGGCTCCTTGACATGAGAACCACACGTGGCAGCTGCCTTCAGAGGTTGCTATCTACAGAGCAACTCAAATATTTAGAGTGTCACCATTCCAGGAGCAATTCCCTCTGTCCCACCGGTGTTCAAGAGCCAAATGAGCCCCTAAAATCCAGGAGACCTAAAACTGGCCTAGACAGAGACACAGAGGAATACTTTCCCATTAAACTAGATTGTTATTTGGTTTTCCCAAGTGAGGGCCACATACTTTGGACCAGAGACCAATTGCAAAGATCCCTCTATAGTCACTTTGTCACTAAGTAATTCATTCACTTTATGGACACACAGGCATTGCCCAGGAGGAGCCTTAGTCCAGCTCATCTCTGCACTCCACTGTCACAGCTCTTATAACAGCAGCAAACAACTCCCCCTCCCCACAAGAACCATTCCAAGATAAAATTATTTAAACAGTACCTTTTCCCAAGCTCCCTGTAGAGTTTGTCTGTGCCTTAGAGCACAGAGGTTTACATTGTTGATAATGTCAGGGGTTTTTTTGCATTGCTGATAATTTAGTTTTAATATTCACTAGGTGCAGTGCCAGGTATTTTGTCACTCAGCTACATCTATTTTCAGACCCACTTGAAAAACACTAGCAGAGTACAGCAGAGGATCTGTGAGACCCGAGGTCTCAACCAAACATCCCTCCTTCCAGAAACCACCAGCAACAAAACGAACCAAGGTTTTTGAGGGTTCCCATCCTTCATCCAGGCCCTAGTGCACAGAGCAGCCACAGAAAAGCAGAACAGATCTTAACACAGGCTTGTGTTAAGTCCTAATGCAGCCAGGCTTGATTTATATCCATGGTCCACTTGAGCCCCCGGATAACCTGCCCAGGAACAACCAGAGTCAGGGCTCTGTACTCTGGGGAGTACACAGAGCTGGATGTACTTGGTGGCTGCAGAAAAAAAAAGAATAAGTAAAAAAAAAAGTCTTTTACTACTGCCTGCCAAGGGCAAGAATGATCCCTTCCTGCTCTCCCATTCACTTCCACACCTTGGGAGCTGTTATGCCAGCACAGGACCTGCCAGGGGCAAGGTGTCAGAAGGTGCAGATCTGAGCCTGCTCTTCAGGGCACAGTAGCTGAAGGGAGCACCCTGTCCCTGTGGAAGGGACATTCCCTTTCCTGGGGGAAACAGAAACCAAGCAGAGCTCCACACCTGACTTTCAGTCACTAATCCAAGGGAGAAGTCAATCCTTCACCCAGCACATCAGGGAGCTTCATAAGGGACCCTATGGACCACCACAGCCCTTCCTTACAGGGAACCACTCTCACAGCTTCAGGGGAAGAGTCCTTCCATGGGAAGGCTTCCTGCTGGTTGAAATTGCCAGTGATAAGGCACCCCCTGGGCATTGCTTGTGAAGTCACCTCACACCTGGAACCAGACCAGAGATTTTTGTCAGCCTTGATCCAGACAAAGGAGGCAGGGTCCTCAAGGACACTTGTTTGGGACACTGGACAATTGGGTGCAATTCCCACACACACTGACAGCTCCTACAAGTCCTTTATCCTTAGCACAGGCACAGCAGGAGGCAAACCCACCCCTCCTCATAGGCTCAGACAGGCCCTAGAGGGGTATCACCTTAGTTAGACATTTACTATCTCATGCAGAGATCTCACCTGAAAGGTTAATCCCTATTAACTTCCATCAGTAGATTAAACAGTGCCCCAAGGACAGCAAACAAAAGATCAGTGGGAATACAGAGAACAGGAGCTGCCAGATTCTTATTACCAGTCTCTGTTTTAGCCAGTGCTTTCGAAGATGCAGGTAAAGAATGGACTGAGAGATGCCCCAGAGAACCTCACAGCAGAGGATGTGCCAGGTACAGCCAAAGCAGCACCTCAGAAAAGACAAGCAAGAATAATTTTTGACTCTTCTCCATGGAAGAAAGAGTCCAAACACCAACTTTTGAAGTATAAAACAAAAGTAAAATCCTCTACTTCTGCTGTGTGAACTCTAATCTCAACTCCTGGTATGGGAATAAGCCAGGCAATGGATCTTTTACCCTGGGGAACACAACATGACCCTGCCAAAGCATACACAGTCTGGGGCAGGATCCAGAGCACACAGCCCCAGACTGCCACACACAAAGGACCTGCTCCTCTCTCCTCCAGGGGGTGGAGGATAGTGGATTAGAAGCACCTTGGGAAAACTACCTGCTGACTCAAAAAAACCACCACAAACCCAACTCAGTTCAGTGTAACACAGATTTTTATCAGTTCAGTGAGCAGCTGGGCAGAAGCCAGGCTTTCATACCATCCCATGGGCTATGTAATGAATTAGTACAGTCTAGGCCATAAATCTACTGCAGAAACAAACCTTTTTCCCAAGGACACAGGGCATGGATGACATGGGAGCACTGCACACAGCTGACAACCGTATGTTTATTTGCAAAAGACATTGATTTTCTACATTGAAAGGCAATTCCAGTGCTTCCTTCTCTCATAACAGAGGCAGAGACCTCTCCACAGAGCTGACCAACCCCTGCTAGGCACAGATTACAGGTGCCTCCCAGTTAAGCCAGTGATATTCCAGCCCTGCTGGTGGTGGGGCTGTGACCAAGGGGGACAGGGCAGCCCCAGCTCAGTGGTGGAACAGCCGGAGGTTGGTGTGGATCAGGGTTATCCCCAGCTCGTTGCAGGCGTCGATGACGACGTCGTCGGAAGTTGAACCAGATGGGGCAGCGATGAATTGGACTCCACTCTGGACACAGACAGGGGTGAGGGCAGGGGTTAGAGGATGGAACACCAAAATCCCCCTCAGAAGGAGCTGGCAGCCCCAGTCCCTCAGCCACATCCCACCAAACAAGGGCATTCCTCAAGGGACGTTCTCTCCACTGCTCAGAAATAAGACTAAAGCAGTTTCTCTGGAAGTGACAGGACTTGTCTGATATTCTTAAATGGTTAATAAACTTTAATCCTCTATTCATCCTAAATCAACAAACGGAGCAATGGCTGGATAATTACTGTCCACATGAGACCACTAACTAAGAGGAACACTCTTCCCAAGATGTGCTATCCTAGCAGGCAGTGCCGAGCAAGGACTTTCCTCAGCCGTCCACACAAACTGAAAAGGAAAGGCCATTCCCTTGGAGGCCCCCAAGATCCTGGCCCTGCCATGACTTACCCGCTTAGCCCTGTCGACATTATCCCTGAAAGGGAAGAAGGCGTCGGAGCTGAGGGACACAGCAGACAGCTTGGCAATCCACTGCTTCTTCTCTGCTTCCGTGAGCTGTTTGGGCACCTCTTCAAACATGGCCTGCCACTTCACCAGGTCCTCATCCTGCAGGGACAAAAGCCCAGCTCAGCCCCAGAGCACAGGGCTCCAGGCAGTCCCCTGCCAGGGGCACAGCTGATGAATGATGGCATCCCCCCAACACCCAGCTCTGCTGCTGGGAACTTCATACCTAAGTGGGGTTTTAAAATCCAAACTGGGAACACATTACCACCATCAGCTCTTTTGGCATATTTTTAACTGCTTTCCTTCCCTCTCCTCACCCCAGGCCTTGAGGGATTCCTTCTCCCCTGCTTTAATTCCAAGGTGCTTTGCCTGGCCTGCCAGCAGTGTGGTAAATGCTAACACACACAAACAGGATCTGGGAGATGACTTAAACAGCAAATGACAGCTCGGTTTATGATTCACCTTCTGAAACAGCAACTGCTCCAGTTCTTGCCCCCTTAAACAAGCAACTGCTCACAGAGATGATTCACAAGGTCCCTAATCCAGCCCTTGGATTTTGATACTTAAAAAGGACATACTATTTTCTTGCCTCACTCTTGCCTGTAACGGGGAGGTCAGAGGGATTCTGAGAATCCAAAATGCCACACAAACAAACAGCAGCATGTGGGAAGGTGCCACTGACGGAGCAGGAAGAGTTGGAACACCAACTGAAGCTTTAACCCAACCTCATTGCTGGGAAGAGGCATGAGCTGAAGCCAAGCTGGACACCAAAGCACAGGGCAAGCTCCACCACCTGGGGCTGTGGGTGCTGTATTGGAGGGGAAAATCAGGACACTTTGCCACTGGGCCAGTAAACATCCCTAGGGAATCACCACCCTGGACCCTGGCCATGTGATCCCCCAGCTCTTTGGGATCATCTATCACGACTCTCAGGCCAGGCAGAGGCTGGAGCTGCAGGGGAGGCTCCCTCACCTCTCCGATGGTGCCGGTGACGTACTGGTCAATGGCGTTGGAGATCTCGGCTCTCTTCACGCCCGCCTTGAACTTCATGGAGAGCACGCGGGGGTGGTGCCGCAGCCACCAGTGGTTGGCCTTGTCCCCAGCCAGGCGGGTGCAGTGGATGCGGGACTGCTGCCCGGCCCCGATCCCGATCACCTGGAGCACAGGGGTGCAAAGCACAGTCTCACCTTGCAGCACAGAGACCAGGCAGAGCTGCGTGCCAGCCACTTAGGAAAGAGCTCCCACCACTCAGCTGCCCCTCCCCACCACTCAGCTGCCCCTCAAAGTGGAGAAAGAGTGTAGGTATTCAGTGAGGAAAACGTGGGAAATACCTGCAGCCCTGATCCCTACACTGGCTACAGGGCCAGATCTCTGCACTGCTGACTTCCAGAGCTCTGCTGAGTGACACTCCTGCTCAAAACACCACTTTCTTTCATCCTTCCAAATAACACAGCCCCAGCCATCACACTGTTAACCCCAGAAGAGTGAGACAATTATGGCTTTTAAGGCAAAGCAAAGTCCTGTAGGTCATAGAAACAAATGTGACTGCTAAGAGCTGGAAAAGGGCACTTCAAGTCAGAGCATTAATGTCTGAGCCCAGGTCCCCCAAACACCATCATCCCTCCTGGTGAGCCAGGCAAGCACAGCTCAAACAGGTCAGTGGAGAGACACAGGGGATAAGGGGGCAATTTGGTTGTCAAGGCTGCTAAGAAAGTAAATCCACTGCTTGCTCAGGTAGGCTGGTCAGTGGCACCATTACATCTCAGAAATTGTCAGGGCCCTGGGGCTACCACACATTTCCCACACTGCCACCTGCCAGAGTTCAGGAGTGTTAAAAGAGCTGCTGCCAACCTTATTTAATAGCACTTGTGCTTGATATCAAACAGATCTAGTGCTTCAGAAAGCAAAATCCACACAGCAGTTTTTCCTCAAGGAAGCTGCTATGAAAATATGGTATTTGCTCAGCTTCTGTTGGCTTTTGTCAGACCACTTTCTTTGGAGCTCCCTCTCATCAGACATGTTTTTCAGGTACACTATAGGATAAAATACACAGAGACTCTTTGGTGCTCAGGTAGCCCCGAGCCATGTGTCACTGTTCCAAGCACAAGGCACCCAAGCTCTGGCACTTCATCTGGGATGAAAACTCACTCTGGGGACAAAGGCAACTCTCAGGTGCTGACAGCACTGAACACAGGTGTGCCTGGAAATGTCCTGGCTACCAGACACTGGCAGGACAACCCTATGGATATGGTGTGCCTGCAGTCACAGCTGCCAAGTACACAGGACAGCACTGAGCTCTGCTGGGCTCTAGAATGTCCCTGTCTCTGCTTTGCCCATCAGGACACTGGGTCAGGCACACCCTGGGCTGGTGGCTTTTCTCCATGGCTTTCAGAGCTGTTGGTCCTGCTTCCTAGGGAGAGCTCCTGCCACTCAGTCCAGTGATCTGACAGAAAACAAGTCTCTCCCTTCATTTCCTGCTCTTGTGAAGCCACAGCTGAACTGTTCACCAGACTGTTCTCATGGGGGGCTGCTCCAGGGACATGGGGTTGAGGCTGCTGGTGCTGCCTCAGAGTTTCCAGTTCACACTGGGACAGATGGTAAAGCTGTAAGTTGAAGGCTGCCCTCAAAGGAATGAATCATTTGTCTTCCCATTCATCAAGACAGTGACTTCACTTCTTACCAGAACCATTAAAGAAGCTGCTGGACACTGTTACTCCAGGGAGCCAATGAAAGCCTTAGGCTGCCACTGAGTATAATCTGTTCAGCCATAACTGAGGTCATCAGCATGGAACAAATCCCCAAGGGTGGTGGTATCATAAACACTGAACAGATGCAAAGTTTCTGATGGGTTAGTGGCACCTTCCCCCCAGCACATATTCCTGATGTCCAACCTCTGCTCTCACAGCCACCCAATTAAACCTTTGAACCATTTTCACATTTTTTGTGACCTAAATTTTGCCAAAAGATGCATAACTGATCTTTGGCTTGTATTCAACAACTCCAAAACGGCAGGAACTTTGTACTTCAGTAGATCAAAGTGATGTATCCTGTGAAGTCTTAACAGGTATCCCCAAATCTGCAGAGATACTGTCTGCAACACATGGACCTGTTTTTATAACAGCTTAGCAGGCAAGAAGAGAAAAAAGCTGCTTCTCTGAGCAGTGTCCGTTGTTCCAGAAGGAAGTTCACAGTTTCAGCCTGGGAACAACATGCTGGTAGGATGCACTTCACTGGAAAATGCTGATCCAGGGAGAGCCAACTCCATTTTTTGTAGAAAAATATGGACACAGAACACAATGGTTTGGGTTGGAAGGGACCTTAAAGCCCATCCAGTGCCACTCCTGCCATGGGCAGGGACACCTTCCACCAGCCCAGGTTGCTCCAAGCCCCATCCAACCTGGCCTTGGACATTTCCAGGGATCCAGGGGCAGCCACAGCTTCTCTGCCCAACCTGTGCCAGGGCCTGCCCACACTCACAGGGAGGAATTCCTTCCCAATTTCCCATCTAACCCTGCTCTCTGTCAGCTTAAAGGCATTGTTTTGCCATTGTTAAAACCACAGGCTTTGATGGAACACTGCTGGGGAAGATTTCTTCAATCCAACATGGAATTTCTGATCTAGGAAAGAGAAATGAGGAGGCTGAGCTTCTGGCTAATGCAAACTATAGACTGGCACCTGAATCTCCCTTCACACTGGCCTGTACCTATTCTCTGCCTTTTCACTTCATGAAAATCCTTCTTCCTACACCTCATCCTCTCCCTTCCTCAAATGTTGCCCTTCCCCCACAGAAAAAACACAGCTGGAACCTCCAAACTCTCCACAAAGGAATCTTTCCCCCTGTTTTCTACAGAAAAATCATTATGTTTCTTTCAGAGTTTAATCTCCTGAGAATCCCAGAGTGCTTAAGCAGAGCCTATTAAGTGTGAGCAGTTCAAGGAGAGAGCAATACAGGGCGAGTAGAAAAAAAAAGCAAACCACTTAATAGAAAAAAAAGCTTCCGTGAAAATTGAGAACTACTTGTCCAAAACACTCTGGTTCATAAAAGAGTGAAACATACTCCATAGCTGGAATGCTATGCAACAGCACAGAGTGGAAGAGATGGATAATGCCCAAAGAATCCTTGCAAGATGATCCAGACTAGCCTGGATTTGCTCAGGCTTACCCTGGATAATGAATGAAAACAAAATCCCAAAACATATTGGAAATACAAAAATCTAATAAAGGACCTGCCAACTGGGAAGACAAACAAACTATGGAGTCACTGAGAAAGTATAAGGTAAATTAACAGGTTTGTTTTAGCCTACTGTGCAGAAAGAAAGAAATTTTTTAAATTGCTAATTTAAAACATGATGGTATCATTAAAGCAAGTGTAAATCAACATGCTACAGGTTGCAAGTAAGACAGAACAAGTGGAAGTGTTTATTGCAATTAGTGGCAGCTGCCTTCCTGCAAATTAAAGTGACACTCAGGCCCAAAAATGCTTCCTCCCAGTTGTCACTCCCTAGAACTCACTAACACAACTGCCTTACTGCAGTGGCTGATCCACTCATGAACCCAATAAAGTGAAGCTGTCAAAAACATTCTGGATATCTCACACATATGAGTTTTGCTGTAAACAGGGATGCTGTGAGGCTGAAACAACCCCTGGAAAACAAAAAGCAGTGGAACTGAAAGCAAGATGGACTTCCCAGGTTTGGCTCCTGTAACCCAAACCAGGTCAGACCCTGGAAAAGTATTTAACCTGGAAGCTGCTTTCCATTGCTGGGTTGGAATGAGCCTCTTAAGGAAGACAAGGTTTGATTTTAATCCCCCAACACTGAATTCACCACCTCCCTGAGCAGGTGATTGTAAAAGCTGCTGCCCTTGACTGTTAAAAAAGTCACTCATTTTTTAGTACAAGACTCTGATCTTGGCCTTCCCTGTCACACACACGACAAACCACGACAACACACACTTGTATTTGATTAAAACCCAGGCCTGCAAATATGCAAAACACACTGAAGCCCAGCTAAATCCCTGTCTGCCCACCCTGCTTCCAGCCCTCCCCCTTCCATATGGAACAGGCATTACACCACACAGATTTCAGACACATCTGCAGCACCACGTTAAGCCCAGACTTGCAAAAGCACTGGGGAAATCTCTGCAGGAATGAGGGAAAAGGAGTGAAGACAGTGACACCTTTGTTCTGGGGCTATGAGATCCAACACTCTTGAGTGCAGAGAACCATTTGGAAGGAAAAGAACCCTAAAGCTGAACAGCAGACAAATGCCAGATCTCCAGAGCCTTATTTTGAAGAGCTACACAGTACACAACCCCAGAGAGTTCTGCCATGTTTCCAGGCTGTACCAGCAACTTGTCACAGCAGATGAGCACCAATGCAATAAGGACAGCACTGCAGCTCAGTCTCTGTCTGTAGGGTTAACTCTGATCCATTTTGCTGATTTATGATGTACTAAAACTCAAGATCAAAAACATTCTTTGTCTTTTACTTCTGTTTTTTTTTTTAAATAATACAGCTTTATGGAAAAATTAGCCTGGAGAGCAGAGAACCAGCTAACAGAAGCATTAGGAGAATGAGCTGCTCAGCAAAAATACAATTTTCAGTATATTTACAACTTTTCCATAACTGATTTAAGGTTGATGTGGAAAGGATGGATTTTTTTTTAAATTCAAGATAGAAACTGAAAGAAGGGAAATTTGGATTAGATATTAGGAAGAAATTCTTCCCTGTGAAGGTGGTGAGGCCCTGGCACAGGCTGGGCAGAGAAGCTGTGCCTGCCCCATCTCTGGAGTGTCCAAGGCCAGGTTGGATGGGGCTTGGAGCACCCTGGGCTGGTGGAAAGTGTCCCTGCCCATGGCTGGGGGTTGGAATAAGATGAGCTTTAAGTTCTCTTCCAACCCAAAACATTCTATGATTCATAATCTCAGTCACACATTTGATAACGCCCCTATAAATCTCAACACCCATCGTAACCTTTGAAAGAAAGCAGGGAGAACAGAAGATTTATAATGCCCCAAAGGGGGAAAAAACCCTAAACATATCCCATCCTTCTTAAGTAAAAAATGAAAAGTATTTGGACAGTCAGAATCCAGCTGTTGAAAGTACTGTAATTTCCTAAGGCTCTACATCAACTACAACACATGTACATGCCCTCAGAAAAATGATGCAAAAGAACAGAGTAGTAAGAAAGAAATGACCCAAGGCCAGACTTGTAGAAGCAGGTAAGAGCTTTTCCAACCTCATCACTGACAGAGCAAGCCCTGCCATTACCAGGAAAAAAAGACACTGAGGCTTTGAAGCAGCCTCCTGAGAAATAAACCCTTTGCTGCTGCTGTGTCTGGGGCAGCTCCCCTGTGCCTGCTCAGCAGGTTCCTGTGTGCTGGAGGACTTCCCAGGCCTGCCCAGAGCAGCCCCTGGGCAGTGTGGAGGTGGGAGGTGCCCAGCCCAGTTACCTGCCCATCCTTGGCATAGCACACGGAGTTGGACTGGGTGTACTTGACAGCGATGCTGGCAACGATCAGGTCCCGCACGGCGGCCTCGGGCAGCTGGAACAAAACACCTCTGTCAGCACCACCCTGACAGCCATGAGCTGCTAAACCCCAGCCATCCCAACCTCTGAGTCAGACAGGGGAAACAGGGCAACTGAAAATATCAATTACCAGCAAATTTGGTTTCCATTAATAACCATAAATGGTGGGTTTGGCAGCTAAGGCCAGCTCTCAGGGGAAAGGCTCAGTCTCACCAGGTCAGGAGGGCTCTATCACTGGCCACAAGCCTGCAAAGTCCTCTGTCTTTACTCACTGTCATCAGATGTGCTCATACGCAAAAACCAGGACCACAGCAATTAGAATAGCTCCCAAAATCTGCATGAAGGATTATTTTTAAGCTCCGCTCCTGATTTATTAAAAGGACTTTTATTACCTCAATGTCTGAACTTGCTTCTGAGCCCATGACTAATCATGGGCTCATTAACATCTGTTTTTTTAATGAGAGCAAGATCAGAGACAAAAAAAATAACTGAAAACTCTCTGGTGATGTTGAACTCTAAATGATGAGCAATGTCAGCCAGGCCAGAGTTTATACACCACAAAAAGGTGATGTAAACAGTGAGTCACAATGAGACTACCATGGACCCATAGCACATGGCTGTCTCATCAAACTGCACACAGTAGCTTCTTATTTACAAGAAATACAAATATTTTGGGAGTCTGAAATAATGAGAAAGGTCATCTTATTTATCCAAGGCATCAAAACAAAGGAAAACTATCCTGATTTACCCAAGTATATTTGGTCCAGAAAGTCTGCTGTGAAGTTTGACAAGAGCCAGTTAAATCCCATTAGAGTATTTTAAGAGCCTTTAAAATAGCCCAGTGATGCCTCCTGTGATGAAAGCAGCCCAGTTCCTTCATTCCACCTCTTTTAGCTCCTTTATCTCCCAACACTTACGCTCTTATTCTTTGTGACAATGTTCTTGAACAGTGCCCGGTCGATGACTGCGTTGTTCCTCTTCTGCATCAGGTTCAGCCCATAGAGGGTTCGAACCTCCAGGTCATCTGGCTCATAGTGGGGATCCATCTAAAAGCCAAAAACAGGCCAATAAAACACTGCTGGACCAAAATATGCAAAGTCTTTCAGCTTGCAAAGAAAGCAGAAAAACACACACACACACAAAGAATCTTCCAGAGGAAGGCAGAAATATTTGGAGTTTCTTCATATGTTCCTCAAGGTCCAACTCCCAGCCTGCTGTGACACTCAAGGAAACAGTGAATGTGATCATTTCCAGAGCTGCACATCGGGGCACATCTCCACACAAGTCAGAAGCAGCACTAATTTACCCCAGTGTGGGGTTCAGGTTAACTGGAACTGTTACACTGCACTCAGGTCTACCCAAGCACAGGCTTATTCAGAATTTTGGTACCCCCAGTTGAGGTTATTGAGACAGGAAACAAAGCAGACTAAAGTGACCAGATCTAAATAGGAGTGTGCACACACTATATGTGGTTTCCCTAATCCATTTAAATTTTTCAGATCAACTTTCCCCAGCATTCCTCTGCAGACAGGCCCTGAAGATACAGACTTAACCAGTGCAACCTCATCCTTGCAAAGTTAATTGAATTCCAGGAGGCAATCAGCTGCCAAAGCTGTCTGCAATTTCATTTCTTCTTGCCTGAAGCTCCTGAGCCACCTTCTACAGCTCTTCTGGCAGCAGCACCACAATTGCAACTTCAGCTAAGCCCTGGATTTTCTTTTTGTCATGTTACAGTGAAATTCTCAGCTCGTTTGTCTCTCAGGGACAGGCAGAAACAGGACCTGACTGGCTGCACTGAGAGCATTCTGTGATCTCTTAGCCATGTTCACCAAAACTGGGTGATTCTGAAGTCCCAAGCAGCCAGTGCAGGAACTAGGAAGGCAACCTGACACTGACTTGACCACATACTATTAATATTCCCTGACAAGCATGTAAAGGTGCATCATCCCAGCTCCAAACTATCTGTGCTGCCATTTTCATCCTTGACTGTACTAGAGACTGCTCTGAATATATCAATGCCCACAAAAGGCTTCCCCCAGTGATTTACTATACCTGCCTCTCACAGCCAAGACTCACTACACCACTCAGGCACTTAGATATAAATAATTCAGGGAGGAAAAGTCAGCAAAAGTGAGAGGAAAGACAGCAAAGAGTGGCAAGAGCAAAGTGAAGTGCTGTTTCTTTGAGGTATTCTTGCTGGTTCATAGATAAAAATGCTTTAAATCCACTGTAGGGGGCCTGGATCAGCCCCTCAGTTACCTGGGACACCAACATCTATAAGAAGGTGTGGGAAGAGCAGCAGAGGGTTAGAGAGGAGCAAGAGTACAAACCTGGAGGACACAGTAGGCACCATTCTTCTTTTTGGCAAGGATTTTGAGAGCTTCTTCCTCATAGCCAGGAGCCACCACACCATCAGACACCTGCAACACAGAGACTTCAGCTCCCACGTGGCAAAAGTGAAAGGGAGGCTAAGACTGAAAGCTCCACCAGTCATTTCACAGTGTGCAGTGAACACACACCTCCTGGGGTCTGTGTGTACCCAACAACACCAAAAGCACTATTACAATACTGGTTTCAGTCCTGGAAACAAAAAATTGCAGAGCACTACAAGCTCTTGGCAGGACTTAGTCAAAAATACCCCACATCACTTTAAGCAGAATGGAACTAATATCCTTCTCCAGGGGGAAACAGCTCAACCATGACATCCCCACTTTTCAGCCCCAACAGTAAGTATGGCTTAAAAACCAATAAACCCTCCCTTCAACAGTGACACTCCTGATGAGACAAAAATACTGGCAATATAGCTACTAACAGCATTGAAACTGAAATGTTTATATTCATCAGTGCCATGAAGCAATGCACCACTTCCACATTTTTGTCTTGCAATGTGGGTGGGGTTTTTTGTTTTTAAGCAGCAGTGTACCAAATGTTACCCTCTCAAACCAGCCAAATATTCCCTTTCATTTTGTTTGACAAGAACCACAGAATGGTTTGGGTTGGAAAAGACCTCAAAGACCATCCAGTTCCACCCCCTGCCATGGGCAGGGACACCCTCCACCAGCCCAGGTTGCTCCAAGCCCCATCCAACCTGGCCTTGGACACTTCCAGGGATGGGGCAGCCACAGCTTCTCTGTGCACCCTGTGCCAGGGCCTGCCCACCCTTACAGGGAGGAATTTCTTCCCAATATCCCATCTAAACCTTCAATGTGAAGCCATTCCCCCTTGTCCTGTCACCACAAGCTCTTGTAAAATAAAGCAAGTTAGAAGCCTCCAAGGTCCAAGGCAGACTTTTGAATTGTGCCTTCCTCCTCTCCAAAAAACTGTAAGCAACATACAACAGGATGGCTGTGCTTGGTGAAACATTTAACTCTGTTCAACTCTCTATGCAAACTCATGACTTGTGTAATGCAGGCGACATTGAATCCAGAAAAGTGGTGGCCTTGGCAGTTGGACTCGACGATCTCAGAGGTCTTTTCCAAGCTAAATGATTCTGTGGTTCTAAGTAAAAAGTGCAGCCTGAAAAGCAGCTGAGCCTACACATAAGTGACAGGTAGTAATATATATCCACATTCCTGCCTTGGGCAAGGGGCTGGCCATCAGCATTCCAGACCTCTATTGCTCCCATTACAGCTGTTCAACCAGACACTTGTGACAGAATAATCAGGGTTCATTTCCAGAGGTCTGCAATCATCTCTTGGAAGGCAGCACTGCAAGCACTGCTATTTCCCAGGCTTTAGCACACAACCAGGTTTTAACTGGGAGGAAGAGAAAGGCATCAAAAGATTGGTGTAAATTCTGCACTCCAGTTCAGAGAATTACACAAATGGACCAATAGAAGTCTTTGGTAGAATGGGTCAAATTCAAACAAAAAGGCTGTTACAAACCAATGATTCCATCTAGTATGATTCTCTTTACACTGGAATGATTTGCTAGTTTAACCAACCTCTCTGGAAATAATCTTGGCAGTAGCCACGTCACAGATGTCAGACAGGGCAATGAAGTCACCAAAGGACGACATCCGATCAGCACCTGGAAAATCCTAGTTTTACTAATTTATCAAACTACAGCATCATACACAGAAAAGTCTTTGCTTCAGTCAATTTCTATAAAAACTAATAATTTAATCTCGCAGCAGAAAAAAAAGGCCATATCAGAGCAACAAGGATAAAATAATCCTACCTCAAACACATGGACCTTTAAATATTCCCATTGTTCAGATATTCTTCCTTCTTCCCTGCCTCTGTCAGAGCTCTAACTCTGCAATGACTACCTCTGTGACCACAAGCAGCTCAGCTGTACCCAGTGGTGGCAAGAGGACAAGGAGAAGCAAGGATCACACAGAAAGATTTGAGATGGGAGACAGCTGGAAAAAGAGGAAAGCTTTTAGATGCCTATGCTCTCATGTGGCTTTTCCTGCAAGAAACCACACCCAGAAATGCAGCAAAAAGCAATTTTTTTTTTCATTTTTTAAAAACTAAATATTCTTTATATTTAATGGCATAGAGAAGGGGAAGTCAGCTGCCATCACAGATGCTCCACTACTCAGCAAGGTCAATTCTTCTGTCCCTGATATTCTAAATGTTTGTTTTTCTACCAACCACTGCAATGGTTTTCTGAGGCCAATGCACAAAGGTGGTCTGTGAAAAATGAGCCCAAGCCAATGTGCTCCTTATCCAGTTTGCTTTCTATAATCTGTGAAGATTTTCTAGGAAAGCCATGGAAAATGAGAGAAGTAGCCAAGTGTCTCAGCAAAGCAGAGGAAGCTGGTTTTATTTAGTTTTTTTAGCATTCTTGTGAGCTCTGCAGTACAAAAGCATTAAAAAAACACCCACCAAATACCAGACAGAAACATTTCTACTTGGGTTAAATATTCCTGAGCACCCCAAGGCTGTCTGCTCTGAGTCCAAGTGTGCAACACAGCCTTCAGCCAAAGCCCTACAGATTTATATACAACTGTACATACACATTTAAATTTAAAAAAATAATCTCTGCAGGTCTTCTATATACATCAAGGAACAGAATCCAAATCAGACTTAGCTCTTTGAAATAGCATACCAGGTCTGCCCACTTGGAGAGCAATTTTGGACAGGCAGTCAGGCAGATTCTTATGGAGAAAAGCCCTACAGAGGAGGAGTGTGATGCAAAGAGCCTGGGAAGTGCTGAGGGTGGAGCTCAGCCCTCTGGACACGCTGGTTTAGTGTGGTTCTTTACACTGCTCACCTCTGCTCCGGGCGTAGGCGGAGGCCAAGGGTGTCAGGCTCTTGTGCATGTCATGCACCATGCACACTTGCGCCTCCTCCTCGCTGAGTGGAACTCCAACAGCAGCACCTAGTGGGAAACACAAGCCAGGACACTCCAGCCTTGTCCCTGGGACACCCTGCCAGGGTAAGGGACACACACAGCACTTGGCAGGGCCTGCCAGGAGCTGGAGTGTGCCCAAGGAGAAGAGCGTGGCAAGGAGGAGCCGCCCTACCTGCAGGACTGACGTGTTTGAAGGAGGCTGCGGCCGGAATGCCCAGCGCCTGCTTGAGCTCCTTCACCAGCTGCCACGCATTGAGGGCATCACAGAGGTTGATGAACCCTGGAGAGCCATTCACCACTGCAAACACAGCACACAGGCACGTTAAAGCAGGCAGAACCCTCTCCTCAGGGTCTGGAGAGTGAGCACAAAAGCTGTCTCCCACTGAGAGCTGAAATCACTACAAATCATTCCTGTCAAATGACCCTGGCTCCTCAGCAACTGGGTAAGTGCCTAGGAATCCACAGCGAGAGTCAAGGCCCTTTAAAAGTCTGCTCTCAAAACCCTTTGCTCTGGCCCTGAAAGAAGAACTGCTTGTTCTGACACAGCAGCACTGTGAGCATTTTCAGGAGACTGGAGGGAAGGGTCATTTTAACGATAATCTAATAATCCATATCTAGGATGAGTGAACACAGTGTTGTTCTGCTGCCATACTGGGATGAAGACTTGCAAGCAAATCAATCTCCAGTGCAGGAATGGAAAAGCTTCCTAAGAGGTCCTAGAGTTGAAACTGGGAAATGCTGCAACACAAAGCTTCACTGTTCATTCAGCAGCACAATGCCTGCATACATTGGAAGCAGTCTCAAGAACAAAAGTAGCCACCAGATTTTCTCTCCAAAAGAGGGGTTTACCTCACTGCAACAATGCTGTGGTGAGTGGCACATCCCATAAAAATGGCACAGACACACACAGACCTCTCCTGAACTTGCAAGTGAGGCATGTACTCCTCCCCTCTGCCACCATCAGCAGAAGCAGCATTCTACAAAACTAAAGGAATAAACCTCTGCTCAAAGCCATCAAAGAAATTAAAAAAAAACACAAAACAAACCCAATTCAAACCTAGAGAACAGCCTGGTTTCTAGAGAGAGTAAATGGTGATACAAGAAGGTGGGGAATATACAAAACAAGGAAAATGGCAAGTAGAAAAGCATCTTCAAAGGATGATGAGGTTTTCCTTTGCAAAATCTGGATGTAATGTCAAGCCAAAAGTACACTGCATAGATCTGCTTCAAGTATCTTGGACACACAATCCTACAGCAACAGAGAATATGGAGCTACAGTAAGTCTTGTGGGGATCAGCAGACAAGCTTTTCTGTCTCACAGAGTTCAACACTTTAATTGCAAAGGTAATGCCACTCAGCAGTAAAGTAGTTATGAAGGCACTGCTGGCCACCCCTTGGACTTTCAGTCTGAAAGACAGCCAGCACACGTGTCCAACCACCTCCATTCCCAGCCATCCCAGACCTCCCTTCTGGCTGGCATGGCCGAGCTCACCTGTCAGGGGCAGTTTGGATCTCGTGGTGTAGAGCTGAGCAGGACTCTGGTGAGGATTCATGCCGTACCTCAGGGGCAGCTGCGACACCCCCTTGCTATACTCCTTCCTAAAGTAGTCAGAGATGGCTGCATCGTACTGGGCAGTGTGGGTGAAGGCCTGGGGACACAACAGGGGACACCTGTCAACTCACTGACACCAGCTTACAAAGGAGTTGGTGCTTGAGGAAGCGAAGAATTAACAGGAAACGAGTCTGGCCCAGCCCTTCACAGCAAGCAAATGTGCCCAACCTTCAGTGCCAGGAGCCTCCTGGTCTCCATGGCAGTGTCTCTGTCCCCTGATGCTGCCATCTCTTTGGCTACTGCAGAGTAGTCTGCAGGGTCACACACCACTGTCACCCGGGCGTGGTTCTTGGCAGCCGCCCGCAGCAGGGCCACTCCCCCTGCAAGAGAAGGGCACAGGTGTGAAGCTCTTCCCTCCTGGCCATGGCACACCCAGGAGCCACAGCTGAGCCCAGCAAGGGACATGCACCCCTCCCTCAGTTGTGCCACATGACTGTGCCCTCTCCCTCCAGCACGGAGCAGGGTAGGTGAGCTTCCCAAAATGCACAAGGCTGGTGAAGGTGCAGGTTGATGGGCCTTTGCAGACCCAGGCAGAGCTGCATGGTGAGGAAACAGGTCATGGGCTGTGATGATCAGCTGGGGCAAGAAGGTCTTCAAGCAGCACAGCCACATCCCCAGGATGGCTGTATCCACATGTGGCTTAAGCACCATCCTCTGCAACATCAAGGTGGGCAGGGGGCTACAGAAAAATGTATTTCTACACTGCCAAGAAACAAAGGCTCACGAATCTCTCTGAAAATAATAATGAATCTTGCCCAGGTCCTCTGTGTGAGATAAAATACCACAGTTACCCCTAAAGTCTGACTCTGCACAGCTATTGCAACACTTTAAATCATAGAAGATACTAGGCTGTACCAAAGAAAAAGCAGAGGCAGGCACTGCATCATGCAGAGCAAGTATTACTTCATAAAACATTTAGTAGAGAGCTCTGCTGGGCACCATTTGGACTAAACTACTGCAGGAAAATTCAATCCCAGTTCACCTGCATGGCACAAAACTCTGCCTGTACTGTTCACAACCTCCCAAGCAGAGATGTTGCAGTGAAACAAGAGCAAGCCTTTTGGGATTAATAACTAGCAGGAAGAGAAAGTCTGCTAATACAGGTGTCCATGCTTCCAAACTCCAGTCCTAAGTACTCTCCCACATATGCAGCCAACCCCTTTCCTTGCAACAGCTTCCAGCAGTGAAGTTCTCAGCCATCCCCAGAGCATTTTCAGTGGTTCAGCCTTTCTCCCCAAAGCTCATGTTTTTTAAGTTTATATTGCACTGCCAGAGGCAGCAAGAGGTTTAATTTGCTCTCTGTGTTTCAGTAGGAAGCATGCTGCACCTGGCCTTTCCTTCTGCAGTACCTCAGGCTCCTTCTGTTGGGCTGTGCCCCATGCTGTGTGCCTTCCCAGCCTGTTACTTGCCATTTTAATTGCAGATCTGCTTAAAAGCAACGAGGCTTACCCAGCTATGCCTTCAGTCTGCTCCTTGCAGCTCCTGAGCTCTTGAGCAGACCTCCTTTGTGGGTGTGCAAGGCACCAAACAAAAAGGCAAAGAGCTGAGACCACTTAAGAGATCAGCAGCATCAAGTCTGTCTGGAAAACAGATCTGCTCTCCCTTTAACTTACCAATATCAATCTTTTCCACTGCGTCTTGAACAGTCACACCAGGAGAAGAAACTGTCTTCACAAAGGGGTAGAGGTTACACACTACAACTCTGAGAATTGAGGGGGAAAACAGTTATTCAGCAAGAAAATGCCAAACTGAGCTTGGCAAGCACAAGAACAGCGTTTTCATGGTCTTGTTTCTCAGGGACCAACTACAACCCTGTGGCCAAGGGTTCTTTCTCCAAAAGACTTAAGAGATGGTGGTGCTCAGCCAAAGGCCAAGTGATAGCACTGTGTATTCTGACATTTAACTGAACTCTGTGTATCAGACAACATTAGAAGAACAATTTACAGAAACCAATTTAAAGGAAGAGTTTCTCTGAGTACAATTTAAATGGTCAGTGATTTTGGTGGGTAACTTGAGCCATTTCAAAGGACTTCAAAGGGGGCTCTCCCAGCAGCACTGAAAATAGGCACCCAGTAAGTACCCAGGGCAAGGTCTGTTGCAAACAAAGTACAATCAATCTAATTTTCCCCAACTTTTCCAAGAGCAGAATATGACCTACATATCACCTTCTGGACTTTTAAAATACCAACAATATATGAAACCTGAGCATGCAGCCCAGATCCCATAAACCCTCTGTAGCACATGAAAGCAGGGGGGAAAATTGACTTTTCCCTCTCAAGCTAAGACTGGACCTTGCTGGAATTAGTTTTTTCATCTGATCTGGAAGAAGGTCTGTATTCCAGCAAGCATGAAATAATAACTTGCCCTGTCCCACCCTACCAGTGCTACACAAACTGTAGCAGAAGAGGGGATTTGTTCTGACCTTCACAAACAAGGTTTTTAATCCAAGAGAATTAATTTACTCTCTGGATCTGAATATATGAAGGTATTAACTCCAACATGTGCACAGCACTGGCAGTGAATTGCTATGATGCATACCCTTGTGTTCAAGTTCTAATATTCCTTTGTTCCCACTCTGTGTGAATGCAAGCAGAAGGGATGCTCAGCTTCCAGTGTGGCTTTCAGAACCCTCTATGCCTCTAAATTTCCTACAATCTCTTTTATTGTCTCTTTGGTTTCTAAAACCCCTTTCCCCCCAGTCCATTCATGCCCCTGACCTGTTGCAAACCACCAGGAATCTGTGGACTTTAACGCTGCTAATGCTTTTATCTGTGGAAATTCAGATAATCAAAATCAAGCTTTCCTACATCGACTTGAATATGCAAATTTTATGCAGCTATGCAAAGACAGTCCTGCTGACAATCAGCTACTTCTGCTTTTTGTCAGAGAACCTGAACCCAAATTATTACTCTGGATGCAAGTGCACTGTAAGTCACTGCTGGAAGAGCACGTTATTCCCCCTGCAATTCAGCAGAGCCTGCTTTAATATGCAGCATGCTCTGTAAGAGCCACCACTGCTGAGCCATCTATGAGGATTCCTGTGGTTTTAAATTCAGGCTTTCAAATTCAGCCTGGAAATCCATCCATCAGTTTTTAAAAGTAATTTTAAAACTTAAGATGCATTCTGGCCCACGGTCACAATGTACCTCCCATCCTGGCTATACCTACAGTTTAGTATGTCCAGCTAAACCAGGACATTTATTCACAAGCACTGGTTAGATGTTAACACCAGTTAGTTACACACAGCCCCTAACTGCCCTGTGTGACTGAACAAAGTAAATACATTCTAAACAGAAAAAAAATCTTTAGTACATCAGTGCACAAACTGTTTTACTTCAGTTTCTGGCTGCAGCTCAGTTGCTCCCATGGTGGCTCTCAAAGTTTAAACTTTCTGTCTCTTATCTGTGTGTTTTCTGTCTGAACAAATGCTGCGTGTTCCTGCCCCACTTCTCATGTCTATTCTTTATTTATGTTTTGAAACTCAGTAAACATTATGCAAATATCAAAGGGTATATTTACCAAGCAAGTATTTCAAAATCTGGAGTTGCCATCTGAGGAGACACGTGGAACCAAGTTGAGGGGAGATGAGCCAGCTTCAAAAGTACTCAACCCAACTTTGCAACACGTGTAACGTGGCCCTACATTGACTAAATGTAACGTGTCAAAATTCCCAGAGAACCAGAAGAAAGTAGAACCTCTGTTACCCATGGAAACCACAATAAAACTTTTTTCCTGGTTTAGTTTTCTCTTGCTACAAGTCATGAAGATGCATCTGTAGAAAATTGTATCTTTAAATACAAAGTGTTGCCTGCCAGGGAAAAGGAAGGAGACTGCAGATGTTATCATCCCTATTGCCCCCGTTCCCTGGGGATGACTGGTCTCCAGTGCTGGTTTGTGATTACTGATGCTTTGCATTGTGTCCCCCAACATTTACCTTACAAGGCTGAAATCCTGTTTCTTCATATCAGCATTATCCTCTGGAATATTGCGAGCCAAGATGCCTAGTTACAAAAAAACAGTATAACTTCATTGAAAAAGAGCTAAATCACCAACAGCTTTTTAATTCAACATCTCCCTTCAGACTGTGCTTTTCCTCAGAGACTTTCCACCATAACCTTTCTAATTCTAGTTCAGACAACACCCTCAGTCCCTACTCCTTTATTCCATTTTACTGGCTCTTTGGTTGTTCAAATTCCATACCAGGAGGTGTTTTCCCCCAGTTCTAAATCCCAGTGCATTTCAAGTACTGAACAGCAATCGCAAAAATGAACTTTATAAGCACTCAGCTCCCACCCTTAGATCCATCATTAAGGAGTCCATAGGAGAGAAAAAGGGCACCTGCCCTATGAAACAAAGGAAGCAAGAGAGGCTGTGCCTCTAGCTGAACAGTGGAGGTGGCTGGCTTGGGTTTAGAAACAGGCAGGTGACAGGCGGGCAGGGTGCATGCAACAGCACAACCCTGGGTCAAAGACTGTCCCCAGCCCCCAGGTATGATGGGCAACAGGTTCCATCTGTGGGATCTCAAGCACAGTAACAGGAGATGAGAGAGCAGATGGATTAACGTGCAGGTGGACTAATTGTCAGAGATCTTCCCTGCTGAAGAGGAGCCAGAGAACATCAGAGTATGCAGAAATCACCCCCTAAAGACAACGCTGTCACGTTTCTTATGCTGCACACCAGACTCATCCCCAGGTTAAATTCTGTGGAGCTCTCTGCCTGCACACGCCTGCAACTGACTCTGCAAAGGATGTGCAAAGGCATTTCCAGAGAAGCTTTGTTACTGATAGCCCCGGGGAGAATGAGCTCTGCACAGATGCCAGCATAGCAACAAGGAAGTAATTGAGCCACCATGCACTTCCCCACCCCGTGGCTTTTCACCTCTCCTTCTGCTCCTACAGCAAATCTGTTCTTATTACTCCGTTCTTCCACACAACCCTTAAACAAAAGGCATCTGGCAACCCCATCTTCCCACCCTCACTGCCCATGGAGTTCTCTTTTAGACTGAAATATATACTAGCAGAAACATACCAGCATGGACTGCAGGATGAAGGGTTTTCACACGTCCACCCAGCATCTCAGGGAAGCCTGTCAGGTCTGAAACATCTCTGCTCAAAGAGAAATTAGCATGGTAACAGTTATGCCATACTGACTTTATCTATAGGATGAATCAAGCAAACCAAAAGAATTGCATAAACTTCACTACAAAACCCCCCTATGCCAAAGGAGCAACAACTGTTTTTCCCATGAATGCAAATAAAGCTCATGGGTCACAGTCAACTAAGCAGTACAGTTATTTCTTGAATGCAGTGGAATAACCAAGATAACCAAATCTCAAGTCATCATGGTTTCTAGAGAGAATGGAAGGCCATGCTAAGGTAATGCAACAGCTCAATGCTCTTCTCCCCAGCTTAGAAAAAAACAATTGAAGTTTCACCACTCCCTGTGACTGTTTAGGATGAGAGGAAAGGGGAAATGTGACCATAATTTGCTTCAGGTTTCACTGATAGCACAGCCAAGCAAAGAATTTGGAGAGACATGACCAAGTGCTGGGTAACAGCAGGGACAGGGAGCTGTGGGAGTGATGTAAATTCATGTTGATGTGTCCCAGGGACCTACCATTCCGTTCACCGGAAACAAAAACAGAGTCATGGTCACCTGTCCCACCAAACCATCAACAGTTTTTTCATCACTACCCTAGAAACCATTTTTATTTAGCCAAAACTTCTTTCTAATCACAGCATGGAAGAAACCAGAATAAATTTGCCCAGAATCACTGACCAAAATAGCACAACTGTACATGAACCTTCAGAAACAGCAGATGCACAACACTTAAATGCTGTGTCTGGGTAGATGGTCCATTGTGATGGGAAGATTATTTTTTGTGACAAATGAACTCCAGCGAGCTTCAACACATTCCTGACACATGCCAGCCCCTGTTCCAGGACCAGGCAAAGATCAGCTTGCACCTGGCTGTGAGCAGCAGCACTAGGGTCAGACTATGGACGTCAAGGTAACAGATTGTGCTGTGGAAACAAAGCTGGCTCAAGGCTGACAAAGCATCCCCTCCAACACCTCTCTGTGTGCTGACCTGCACGGTAACGCTCTTCACCCAGTCAACCAAGCCCAAGAAGCTTCTGAAATTTCCTTCCAGGCCATTTTTTCTCACAGAGAAAACAAGCAACCTCAGGGCCCAAACAAGGTGCATTTTTGTGGAGATGTACAGGGGGAGCATGTGTACCTGACAGGCAAGCCAGCATCTCTCAGGGACTTGGCTGTTCCTCCCGAGGCGATCAGACCCAGGCCGAGCGCATGCAGGCTCTTGGCAAACTCCACCAGGTTGGTCTTGTCAGAGACACTGAGCAAAGCTGGCAGGTGGGAAGAGCACCAGCGTGTGGGTTTTAAGAGCAGAGCGAAGAAACAGGAGCATTAAGCGAGTGAAGACTTGAAAACTTCTGTAAGTGATGCGAGTTGGCTGGGGAGGCCAAGGGTGCTTGGGCCTCGCTCTTCTCCTCAGGGGAGCCCCTCTGGCAGTGCCCCTCGGGGAATGGGCCCTCAGGGAACGGGCCCGGGCTCTCAGGCCCTTCAAGGCTTTCCCCCCTCAGGGAATGGCCCCTCAGGTAATGGCCCCTCAAGGTGTTCCCCCCTCAGGTAATGGCCTCTCAAGGCGTTCCCCCCTCAGGGAATGGGCCCTCAAGGTGTTCTCCCCTCAGGTAATGGCCCTTCAGGGAATGGCCCCTCAAGGCGTTGCCCCCCTCAGGGGATGCCCCCTCAAGGCGATGCCCCCTCAGGAGATCCTCCCCCCTCAGGGAATGCCCCTCGGCCTCAGGGCGCCCAGAGTGCGGGACACCATCGCCCCATGGCCCTCCCGCCCGCCCTGCCGCTCTCCCCCAGACCCCGCGGCCCGAGCAGGGCACGGCCGACCTGGGTAAGGGGGAAGAAGCGGTGCCTTCCCTGGCCCGAGCACAGGGCACAGCCGGCCCGGGTAAGGGGGAAGCGGTGCCTTCCCTGCCCCGAGCACACGGGTTGGGAGCGGCCCGGGGCGCCTTCCGGAGCGCGGGCTCGG
>WBMV01000858.1:471891-697594 GCA_013396655.1 Campylorhamphus procurvoides
TGTGGGGGTACATGTCTGTGTGTGGTACTTATGTGGGGGGTACGTGTGTATGTGGTACATGTGTGTGTGGGGTGCGTGTGTGTGTGGTACCTCTGTGTGTGTGTGTGTGGGGCACAGGTGTTTGTTTGCACCTCACACACATGTACATGTATGTGCCACACACGCAGATGCACCTGACACACACATGTACATGTATGTGCCACAGATAGGGATGCACCTCACATGTGCATGTGTATGTGCACTTACACACATGTAAGTGTATGTGCCAGAGACCTCACATACACACATATGTACATGCATGTGCCACAGATGTGGGTTCACCTCACATACACACATATGTACACGCATGTGCTACAGATGTGGGTTCACCTCACATACACACATGTACATGTATGTGCACAGACAGGGGAGCACCTCACATACAGTATAGTCAGGGTTCAAAGGGACCCCTGGAGAGCCTGCAGTCAAAGCCCCCTGCCCAGGTGGAGCAGGTGACACAGGAACGTGACACAGGTGGCACAGGAGCATGTCCAGGTGACACAGGAACGTGTCCAAGTGGGCTTGGAATATCTCTGGAGAGGGAGACTCCACAACCACCCCTGACTGCCTTTTCCAGTGCTCTGCCACCCTCCATGGAAAGAAGTTCTTGCTCATGTGGAGGTGGAACTTGTGTTTTGGGTTGTAGCCACTGCTCCCCATCCTGTTGCTAGAACCATCCTCTTGACACCTGCCTTGAGATATTTATAAGCATTCATGAAATCCCCTCTCAGCCTTCCCTCCTCCAGACTAACCAGGGCCAGCTCCCTCACTGTGTCCTCATAAGAGATGCTCCAGACCCCTCATCATCTTTGTGGCCTCTGCTGGACCGTCTCCAGTAGCTCCTTGTCTTTCTTGTTCAGACGGGCCCAGAGCTGGACTCATACATACATATATATACATGCACATACATGCACATACATACATGTGTGTGTAGGTGCACAGCCTGCAGGTGTGGGGGGCAGCAGTGAGGAGGGGGCACAGCCCTCCCTGTGCCCCTCCTGGGCTGCAGCTGGTGGTGACTCTGCTCCCCAGGTCCCAGTGGGGACAGGGGGGTGGCCACCCGCCTGGTGCGTGCAGACCAAGCCCCTTCAGGCCAGGGTACAGGTTTTTCTGAGGCTTCCTCAGTGATGGGAGTGCTCAGCCTAGTACTCGGGTGAAAAATGAGGTGTAGGTGTGGCAATGTCTCATCGCAGAGAAAAGTGGTGCAATAAGGACAATTAATTTTTCACAGGAATACTCACCGGAATTTCATCCGTGGAAAATCCTCTCACAGAGCTTACACACAGGCAGAGACAAAACGCTTGTTTACCAAGTCTGAGGTAAAAAATTGTTTGCAAGTAGTAAAATGATGCTTTTCTTCCTTTATTTATTTTTCTGTGTAAGGGGAACTAACAGAGGTAGCTTTTGTCTTCTGCAGGCTTCCAAATTTCCTGATACTGTTTGCAAAAGAGCTTTTCCTTGTTTTCCTCCTAGCTTGTGGCTCACAGGTAACACTGATTGAACATGCTGGTTGTGACTGGTTAAAATCTGGGCTGTGCCCCCATAGACCCCCGCAGGGTTAAGATGTAGCACTGGGACAGCAGCAACCCATGCTGCTTGGCAGGTAGGGAGCTCTGCAGTTAATTTGCAGCACAACCCCTGGTGGTATCTGGTATATTGAATCAGGTCCTTAAGCAATAAAGTCAGCATGGGCAGGCCCCTGAGACATCCCTGCTTATTTCTCTCACGTTTTCATTGTCCATGCAGGTGTTCACTGTACACCTGCAGCTCCTGGAGCAGTCAGACTGCATTAGGCTCCCTACTTCCATTAAAAAAGAAGGAATAAATGAAAGTCTTTAGCTCTTGCAGACAAAAAGCTGAGGAAGTACAACACAAGTGCGACTGGGAGGCTCAGAAACTTAGCTGTTTTGATTTGTGGATCTCTGGGCTTGGGCAGTATTGTCTGTGTAAGAGTCAAGCAAGAAATACCAGACCGAATCAACCCAGTATGTGTGTTATTCTCAGTAGCAGCCGGTGACAAGCAGTAATAAATTACTGCTCAGGAGGGTGGCTGGGGCCAAATGAAAATATACTGTTAAGTGGTACATGAGCACCATCATTATGAAAATACACACCTTTGAGAGAACAAGAGTTGCCCAAGGAGTGCAGCTTTGGCGGTGATTAATGTATGTGCAAATGACCAATTTGCCAGAGCTCTGTGTGTTTATTCAGGCTGGGGAGCCACTGTGTATTCCAGCACACTGGAGCAGCTGGTGGCCCTGTCAGCCTGTGCACACGAGGACAGGGACGCTGCTCCTTGGGACAAACAGTTGGAGGGATGTTATCAGTGTCAATAGTGGCATTGGCTCTGCTGCAGGTCCAGCAGTTCGTTGTCCCCTGGCCTGTGAGGTGGGGTTTTTATTCGTGCAGGGCCTGGCGTGGCAGGGGGTGGTTTGGGCTCAACCCCTGTCCCAGCACAGGAAGGACATGGACCTGTTGGAGTGAGTCCAGAGAAGGCCACCAAGATGATTAGAGGGATGGAGCACCTCTCCAAGGAGGAAAGGCTGAGAGAATGGGGATTGTTCAGCCTGGAAAAGAGAAGGCTTCAGTGTGACCTGATTGCATTCCAGTACCTGAAGGGAGCCAAAAGGAAAGATGGAGAGTGACTATTTACAAGAGCCTGGAATGACAGGACAAGGGGAAATGGCTCCACACTTGCAGAGGACAGAGTTAGATGGCATATTAGGAAGAAACTCCTCCCTGTGAGGGTGGGCAGGCCCTGGCACAGGTCACCCAGAGAAGCTGTGGCTGCCCCATCCCTGGGAGTGTCCAAGACCAGGTTGGATGGGGCTTGGAGCAACCTGGGCTAGTGGAAGGTGTCCCTGCCCATGGCAGGGGGTGGAACAAGATGAGCTTTAAGGTCCCTTCCAACCCAAATCACTCTGTGATTTTATGATTGACATCTGAGAAGGGATGTTCTGGCTAGAGGCATGTCAGGATTTGGATGTGATAAATCTGTCCTGGTTTGGGGATGGCCATTCAGGGAAAACAGTCTGGCTCCTCAGAGGTTAGTTTTGCTTTGTAGAGCTTAACTAATTAACTGGTTTTGGTGATGTTTAAAAGATATTCAAATATCCTGTGCTCTGCTCATGTCCCATCATTTATTCAATAGGAATGAGGTCTCACTGGAGTTTTTTCCTGGTGTTTTAAAGCATAACAGACGCTCTTCTTGAGCCAAAAATGCAATAACATCATATTGGAAATCATGGGGAGAGGTAAATGCTAGAATTACAAATACCAGATTAAGGTTATTTTTAAATCATACTAGGGCCTACATCCAAGAAAGAAAAATCAGGCTTAATTAGCACTGTGCTCTGCTGTGTTAATAAGAAGGAAAAAGGATGAGGCTGAATAGAGGCATACAAAAGGGATGGTGTTCCTGGTTTGGCTGTTGTTTGACAGTACCCTAGACTCCCTTCTTTTGAGACTGTAGGGAGCAAGCAATGATTTTTAGCCTGGCTCTGAGTCCCTATTGTAAGTCTGTTTTCTACTGTTGTTTTTTTCCACGTACCAGACCAAGAGCAGTGCAGACAAACAGGTTAATTTTTCTGTCTCTTTAATTTGTTAGGGTAGGAAGCGAACCAGTTAGGATCCTCCAGCTAATCCTGGAGCTGCCTGTGGGCTCACAGAGGGGTGGGCTGGGCCTGGCAGTGGACAAGGAAGACCCAGCCAAAAGGAAGGACTTCCATCCCAAGTGGAAATCCGTGGTTGGTCTGGTTTGGGGCTTCAGAGGGGAAGTGTTGTCAGTGGTGTGTGTTACACTCGTGATCTGCCCTGGATCTGCCCTGCCCCAGTGAAGGTGTCTCATAGCCATGAGGCTGCTGTGGAAAAGCACAGTATTGTGGGCATCTCTGCCTGTATGAAAACAATCTTGAGCTTTTAAATGCTCCATCATATCAAGGTTATTTTGCTTCACCAGGCCCTGCTTTCATTTAAATATCTTCCCATGCCTTAGTCATGTGCAAACAACCCCTTGACTCCTTTCTGCTCTTTCTGAGCTGCCTTCAAGCAAAGGCTGTGATGTCTCAGCACAATGGTTTTTAGCAGGATGTAAGACAAATACATCTCTGTCCTACCCCAACTCCTGTTTTCTCCACTGGCAGTTATTTAAATGGGGAGCATGGAAGCATAGATGAGGAAGATATATTCACAAGGGGCACTGCTTTGCCTACATTGGTCTGGTGTCTGTTCTCTTCCTTCAGGATGCTGTTTGCCAGGCATTGGACCTCAGTTTCTCCAGTCTCACAGAGACCACAATCATGCAAACAATACACTCAATATTATGGGATTGCTTACTGCAAAGTTGAGTTCTCATGAAGGTGCATGCTCAAGCAGGCTTCGAGTGCCCTGTCTCAACATTGCATAACAGTAGAGGTGGGAGTGGAATTGAATCCAGGCTATTTCTCGATGGTTAGTGCTATATCCAGGCTTTTGGGTTATCTGCCTTTTTCCTTTCAGGGTTCTTGAGAACTGCAGGGTAAAATCTTTTTGGTGTATTCTAGGAGAAAAAGAGCTGCTAAGTATTGCTCTGTTGAACCTTGTTCAAAACCTGCCACTTGTCACAGTTGCCAGATCTCTGGGGTGGGTTCAGCACAGAGCTGATGAGCAGGCTAGCTGGGAATATTCCACAGTAACAGAGAGGCTCAACAGCCCTGATGCATTTTAAGTTTCTTTTTCAGCCCTTATCAGCTTGGAGCAGCTTTTGTTTTACTGTGTTCCTCGGAGGTCCCAGCTAAATCACTTCCAAGGCATGCCGTGTGTCGTCTGTCCTTGTAAATCCCTGCTCAGGGTCCCACGTAGCTGCAGAGACAACAACGAGCCTCTTAGCTAAAGTTCAGAGACACCAAAGAGCTTTGCCTGTACTATTTGACCTGGGGTGTGAAGACTACATCTCCTCTTCACTCACCAAGACAAGTGGTCCGTTTTCCCATACCTTTGATACCAATGTCTGGTGCTTTTCCTGTGAAAGAAACAATTCCCCTGAAACAGAATAAATATTGCAGATTTCAACCTGAGTTATTCTCCTAATGCTCTGGGTTATGAATGAGACCCAGAGGTGCATAAAGTGAACAACGATTTATTTTCTGAATGTTTCCATTCCTTACCTCATAGAGGCTTGTTCCTACCCAAGCATAGAAAGAATAATAATAATAAAAGGTAAGAAATAGTTTCTCCTGTTGGTGACTTGGTGCCCACTCTATGATCTGAACCCCCCATGCAGAGAATGAATCAGAGAGCAGGAAACCCTCTCTTGCTGGGGGAAAAGCAGCTTGGGAGGTGCAGGCAAAGGGCAAAGAGGTGTTTTATGGAAGGGCTGTGTGCCCTCAGAGCAGCACCAGCTGAGCAAGAGGAACACGGTGGTGCTGGAATGTTACTGACGGGCAGCAGGGAGGAAGATGGTGTTGGAAGGGTAGGAATGAACAGCTCTGTTTGTAACTACGTGTGGGGTTTGCAGTTAAAAAAACTCCTCACTCTGAGATTCTTTATGTGCGTTCTTGAGCTATTTGTGGGAAAGAAAGGATTCCCAGGAAAAAGAGGGGAAATTTGTTTATTTCTTTTGTGTGTGTGTAGTTGTGAAGAAATGACATCTGCAAATAACAGGCTGATTTACCTTTTCATAGCCCCATTGAATCGTGGAATGGATTAGGTTGGAAGGGACCTTGAAGCTCACCTCATTCCATCCCCTGCCGTGGGCAGGGACACCTTCCACCAGCCCAGGTTGCTCCAAGCCCCATCCAAGCTGGCCTTGGACGCTTGAGGGAGGGGGCAGCCACAGCTTCTCTGGGCAATTCAAACACTGATTCTTTCCCAGAGGTGCAGTTTTTATAGAAGCCTCCCTTTGCCCCCAGCTTTTTGGACACTGCATTTGTGTCCCTGGGTGAGAAGGATGCTGTGGGGATAGCGGTCCCGCCGGGATGCTGTCGGGATTGCAGTCCCGCCGGGATGCTGTCGGGACAGCGGTCCCGCCGGGATGCTGTCGGGATTGCAGTCCCGCCGGGATGCTGTCGGGATAGCGGTCCCGCCGAGATGCTGTCGGGATTGCGGTCCCGATGCTGTCGGGACAGCGGTCCCGCCGGGATGCTGTCGGGATTGCAGTCCCGCCGGGATGCTGTCGGAATTGCAGTGCCATCGGGATGCTGTCGGGACAGCGGTCCCGCCGGGATGAGGCCGAGCTGCGCAGGGAACCGGCTCCCACTAGAGCGCGCTAGGACAGTTTAAATGGGAATGGTTTTCCTCTGCCGTCGGGGTGGTGCCATCAAGGATGCCTATGCAAGAAATGGCACTTGTATTTTCACACCGGGAGTCTGGCTCGGTTTCCCGTCGTTTGGCCACAGTTTCCCTGCATGAGGCTGAAGGTGCTGCAAAGCCAACTGTAGCTGCCCTCAGGTTTGGGCTGAGTCAAGTGCTGGCAAAGACCTCTTGGAAGACCCCAGCCTGTACAGGATGGGCAGGGAGAAGCTTTGTTCTCAAGCCCTGTCTCATCCCACAGTCCCTTTGTTTGCTTCTCTGTATGGCAGAGGAAGTGGATATCTGTGCTGTACTGGGACAAGGACAGGGGTCCATCTCAAGGTCCCATTAATGGTCTGCTGTTGTCCTTTGTGCATTTCAAAGCTGCCCCTCACAAACTTGCCCGTCATCACGGGAGGATTTTCTGCCTCAACCCGGGCTCCTAGACCCCTGTCTGCCACCCTCGTTTGCTTCATGTTTACTTAATTAGCCAGCTGGAGCATAATTCCTTTCATGATCTACAGTCTAATACATAAAGATGACAGTGACATGAATCTTGGCTTAGGATTCAATTTGCATGTTAATTCACTGTGGTTCCCCAGATAGCTGGAATTTGCTCCGACAGGATCTGGGAGCTGATGAAATGCTCCATGGGCGGGGTGTTCTCCTGTGTCCCAGCGAGAGCCTGGAGCGATAGGTGACATAGTTTTGCTGTCCAGCAGGCATCATCTCTAGAGGGTGGAGGAGCTACAGCAAAAACCAGAGCAAAAATCATCGTTGAGGAGTTTTTATTAGTACACAATGCAGACAGAGTCACGGCTCTGGCAGTTGAGAAGCATCTGGAAATCGGTGAAGCCTGGCAAGAGAGCCTGCAACAGATTAAGGAATGCAGGCATTCTGTGTAGTAAGCCAGCCCCAGTCATCTTTGGTTCACAAAGTCCCCAAGACACTTGTCTAAGAAAGAGACAGGGAGGAAAAAGTGCCTTCCCTGAGTGGAAGAATATCTCTGAAGGCTTTAGGCACAAACCCCATCACTCCATGGTACTCCCCTCTCTGCCTAACATCCAGAAGCTGGCTTACAGGCAAGGGAGCGCTGCCACCCTGTATTCATTTCCAGCCCTCTGGGTGACCCAGAAAAACCCTGTCTGACTGCTGACAGGCTCCCAGGAGACCTGACAGCAAATGCAGGCAGAGCTGCCATTTTCCAGCATGCCTGGAAAAGCAGCAGCTTGCCAAAAGGAGCCCAAGGAGGCTCTCCTGGCAGGACAGCCATAGGTGGTTATTTGTGTGTTCCATTCGAGCTCTCAGCGATCCGGACCCCTGGGAGCTGGGATACAGGATCAAAACAGGGCTTGCCGCAAGGCCCTGTGAGTGGAATAGAAATCATGGCTAAAGAGGAGCATGGAAACGGAGACTGAGCTGTGTGAGGAGACATGGCCAGCATCACTCAGCAGCCAGTGCCACAGCCAGCGAGCCTTGGAGCAGCCTCTGCCTGGCAGATGGGTTTATCCTCATCAAGACGGGTTTAGTTGCAGCAAATCAACCATTTTCAGATTTTGCTGATTTTACGGAGGCTAATTTCAATTACAGAAGGGAAAAGGGGAACATTTTTTCATAAATCATATTCCTTTCCTTTTTTTCCTCCCAAGTAACTGGACCAGGTCACTGTATTTTGGCCTTAAAACATGGATAACATTTTAATGAAGAACTGTGGAGGGGAAAAAAAATTAAAATAAATGTTGTCTCTTTTCTGTGTTCAAAACCCGATGGCTTTTGATTCCCCAGGAGTTTCTTGTGCTTTCTGAAATGCTGTTATCCTGTATGCCCTGCATTCATAATCAGTTGTGGCTCCTTCTTTCTGTTATGACCTTCCTTGCTCAAAGTCTCCAGTTGCAACAGGACAAATTCTGGCCTTTCAGAATCATCTCATAGAAGCTTTATGGCTAGGGATGACTAGAAAAGAAAGGGTTGGGGTTTGGGGGTTTTTTGCACAGAAAACAGTATTAAGATAAACCTTCAATTTTTCACCTCAATCAAAGCCAAGTTTCTCAGCTTTTTGTTATAAACCAAGTATTTGAAATTGTTCAGAAGCCATTAAAATGAACACTTCCAGGTTCTAGAATAAGCAATATCATTTTCCAGATCATACTTTTTGCAAAAATAGGATTTAATCAGGTAGCTACCATTCCATTGACCAGGGTCCCCAGGTAAACATTCTGAGCTGGCTCAGATTTGGGAAATGCAAGGTTATGATTGTCCTGTGGGAATTCAGGGAGGGGTATTGGCATTTCCGTGCATGAAACAAGGGCAGGAGCTCGTCTGTATTTGCAGTGCAGTTGAAGTCTATTGATGAAAAGCCCCAGGCCTCCATCAGTCCTGGGCACAGACTGCCTGTGTTCCTGTGGCAAATCCATCTGGAAGAGGCAGGGAGCCTTCAGGATGGGGATGGCAACACCACCCCTCCCCAGTCAGAGCTGAGGAAGGAGCTAATCAACCTGCTCTTGGCTCCTGCCAGTGTTCAAGCTGTGTCCTGACTTGCTTGTTGATTCCTGACCCTTTTGGGGCAGGATCAGCATTGGCTTTGCATGGTGCATCTTTTCCCTGTTTCCAGCTGTCTCCTCTGTGCCCATCTGTGCTCCTGCTCTGGAGTCACTGGAGCTCTCAGTTCTGCTTTAATTGTGTGGAGCTGTTTTCCTGCACTAAATGAACAGACACATGGGGGTGACAATTCTGGCCCTGTGTGAGGTCAGTGGGAGAAACTGAGGCTGGCACTCAGGCCAAGGCAGCAGGGGCAGGGGGAATTTAATGGGACTTCCTGCAAAACACAGCTACACACTTTCAAGTGGGTTCTTCAATTTACCTAACTAATGTTTTCTCTAATGTTTTCTCCAACCCTGCTTTTTAATTCATGGTAATATCATCAATCATATAATTATGACCTCATCCCATTCTCTATTAAGAGCTGGGCAACAAATAAGGCCAGAGTAACCTTCAGTTTATCTTGCTGTGCTTTGTTAATCAGTTGGAAAGAAGCAAAACATGCTGGGCACAGAACTCCTAAAATATACAATTTTGCTGACATTATGCAATATTTAGCTATTTCTGTAGAGCTGGAGGGTAGGACTGTTTTGTATTGTTTTGTTCTTATTTACACTGTTTTTCACATAAATATACACCTTCTCAGGCCTGGAAAAAGACTTGCTTGAGTCTTTTCTTGTCCTTTTAACCCATCTCACAGGCACACATCAGCCTCATAACAAACACAGGGGGGAAGAATGATTTCTCTAGGCAAGAGAAATCCGGCTTAATCCAACGGGTCAGATAAAAATCCTTCAAATAGAACATGGAGAGTTCTTCCTTTATAGATTAACCACTGCAAGGGACTGAAATCCCAGTGTTGGGCAGCGTCAAATCCCACTGATGCCGTAAGCCCTGTCAAGGAGCACACTGAGACTCAGAGTGAAGAATACATGTGATTGAGTCTTGTGAAGTGTTTTTCACTCCTGGATTAAAGTTAGAGACTTGGGCCTAATGTTAGAGTTTGGGGAAAGGATGTTAATTCTTCACATCCTCTATTTTTGTTCAGCTTTGATGTTTCTTTGCCAAAGGCCTTTACTGACTCAGTGATTGTAATTTTACTGGGTCATCCACCTGGAGAGAGGGCAGCTCATTTCTTGGGAGACATTTTAGCTAAAGACATCCTCTTCTAAGCATGTTGGGAAGACCCTAAATGCTGAATGTCCTAGGGTTCCCTGACTTCCCAAGAAGCAGGGATAAATGGCAGGGCTGTGGGAAGTCCCCTGCTCTGCTGCAGACCTCCAGTGTGACATCTGGAGCAGATCCTAGCCTTGCACAACAGAAACAAGCCAGAGCAACAGGGAGTAGACTCGGCCTTCCCAGTTTAACCCATAAAGAAGTTTCCACACTGTTAACCAAAGTATATGACGTGGCTGGCTGTGCCAGGCTTGGTTTAACCCCGGGCTGTGGCAGGTTCTCCCTGGCTGGTGCTGGTCAGAGGCTGTGCCTGGCCCTGCTGGTGTGAGCAGGACTAGATTAATTCATTCCAGTCCTTTCCCACCTTCTGATTTCATCTTTTCCCTGCCATCAATATTTATGGTCTCCTGTGCCCAAAGACTCATTGCTACTTGCTTTGCAGCTGATCACATAATTTCACTGCAGATCTTGGAATAATTAGTGGGTTTGTGTTGGTTTCTTTCTGAGAACGATGAGACTTTGGTGGTTTGGGTTTTGGTTTCGTCGTTTGTTTACTTGTTTTGCTTTTTAATTCAGAAGATGAAGCTCTAATTAATTTATTGCAGAAAGCTGCAACTGAAAGTTGCATGAAGGTTGAAAACTAGAAGGCAAACATTGAGAATATATGGAGTGTTTTTATAAACCTGTCAATTTTCAAGCCTAACTTGAAAGCTCTGGGTGTTTGGAGTGGGCAGTACTTCACAAACAATACCACTTCCAACGCTGTGCATTCACAAGCCTCTTATTGTTGGCACTGTCAAAGCACTGCTATTGCTCCTGCAAATAATATGTAATTCTGTTCATACCAGTTTGATGCCCCAGTTTGAGCTGTGTCATGCAATGTGTTCATTTCTTTTACTTCCACCTGGCAGCTGAAATCCTGCATCCCTCTTGAGCTTGCCTTGCTGTTTCCCCCTGATGTTCACTTGTGCTCAGATAAGCGCTGAGTCACCTTTGCAATCCTTGCCTTTCCCCTGTCTTCTCCTCTCTACAGCATGACCAAGATTTGTTTGCACTGGATTTTTATGAGTTTTATCCCTCACTAACAAAGGGCCAACTTGTTTTTGGAAGTTCCCCCCATCAGTTCTGACGTGCTTAGCGTTAATGTCTATCACTTCCCCCAATTCTCCGGGAAGGAATTCTGATGGGGCAATAAGTGCCAGGCTATCCATCATTTCATGCCAGGCATAAGGCACCCGGGATCGTTCTTAATCAACCCAAGTGTGCCACGAGTGAAAGAGCTAAAGGCCTGCTTTCCATGGCCTTCCCCTTGGGATCCTGTCTGACACTACAGGAGTGAGGCAGAGCCATTGTAAGTGCCATGTAACAGTGCAGCACAGCTGATTAAACCCCTGCGAAGCTCGGATGGCTTCACAAAAGCCCTGTCAGTCAGCTTGCCCTTGATTTCAGGTGTTATTTTCATTTATTTGCAGTATCACCCTTTACGTGTAGAGTGTTTGCTAAACACTGAAGAATAATGGTCCTGTCCCACCTAGCTGACAGCAGAAAGGCTGACAAAGGGAAGGGGTGCAGTAAAAGTGGTAATTTATGTATGAGTCACACTTCCCAGCCAGCTGTGCTGATAAAAAATGGCTGGAAAAGAACAACAAAATTACCTTTGTGAAAAGAAACAAACAGACAAACACCTAAATATTTGGAGAAGCAGTTAAAGATGACTTATTGCCAACAGCACAGGGAAGGGAGCCCTTGAGAGGCACTGAGGTTTCTCAGATCCAGGCCTCAGTAGGGAAAGATGGTTGTGGCACACACACCTGCACTTAACACAGTATGGAGAGAGCCCTATGGCACAGAAAAACCTGATAAGGAAGCAGGAAAACAGAAGATACCAAGCACTGGAGATGAGAATTGATAAGCAGGGGCAGAGTTATGAGCTGAGAGAAGTTGGTGAGGCAGGGGAGGAAGAATTCAGAGGTACCTTTTTGACAAATTGCTAAGTGGTCCCATATCCACCTAATGCACAGAATTCTGCTGGAAGATTTGTGTTTTCATCCAGCAATGTGACTTGGGGACTGACTTTGCTCCACTTAGAGGCAATGACAGGCTCCTATTGATTCATGGGAGTCATAGAAATCAAAGAAAGCTTACCGTGGCAACTGGTTAATTCAATAAAAGCATTGATTTTTCAGGCTGGACAATTAAAGAGCATGAATGCAGTGTAGCTGATTTCTGTCTCTGAATTAATGCAACAAATGATCATTGATTCAAGTGAGAGAAAACTTTACCCCAAAGGAAAGGACCGTCCATATTCAAAAATCCCCCAGCTTCTGCAGGGTGATCTTTAATGTAGATAGATTTGGTTACCATTCTGCATGTGTGTTGGTTAACAGGGCTCAGGAGTGAGCTGACTGGGTCCTCACCTCACAGATCAGTCGAGGTAAAGGCAACAAGGACAGGAAGACCCTGGAAAAGGGATGCAGGAGCCCAGGGGGTTCCCAACAACATCACTTCAGATGAATGTCAGTGGTTTTTCCACGGGTTTGAGGCAGATTCACAGAATGGTTTGGGTTGGAAGGGACCTTAAAGCTCATCTCGTTCCACCCCCTGCCATGGGCAGGGACACCTTCCACCAGCCCGGGGTGCTCCAAGCCCCATCCAACCTGGCCTTGGACACTTGCGGGGCTGGGTCAGCCACAGCTTCTCTGGGTGACCTGTGCCAGAGCCTGCCCACCCTCACAGGGAAGAATTTCTTCTTAATATCTAATCTAAACCTACTCTTTTTCAGTTTAAGGGAATCCCCTTTGTCCTGTCACTCCAGGCTTTAGTAAATAGCATCTCTCCATCTTTCTTGTGGGCCCCTTCAGGTACTGGCAGGCTGCAATTAGGTCATCCCAGTATGATGATTTCTTTCCTAGACAGCTGGTCCATTTGCAAAGCCCTTTTGCTGCTGAGCTGAGCTTTAATGGGTTTGAGGCCCAGGGCTGAACCTTGGACTGGCTGCACCATGGAAGATCAGAGTGCAGGGGTTCCAGCTGCTGGCAGAGCAGCCACCAAGGGTGACCAGCCTTGCAGCAGGGCACACATCCTGGTGTTCCCAGCTCCTGATTTGCAGGCTGGCTGGTGTGTGTGTGTGCTGCCAGCAGAGGTGGTGCTGCAGTGCTGGCACAGAGGCTGCTGCTGTCCCCCACTGGGGTGGCCACGTGGGGTGTGGTGACATTTTAGCAGCTAGGGCTGTTTGCGTCAGTGTGGGAGTCAGGGCCCTGACCTGGGTGGTGTGTCACATCGATCCTGGCCTCTGACCTACAGTGGGCCCACCTGCACAACAGATGGGCCCTCCCAGCACAGAGACACCACCTCCTGTCCTCACCCCACTGCCTCTGTGTTTGATGCCTTTGGGTTTTTACCCTTTCTAGCACCTGCAATAGAGATGTTCTGAGAGTGCCCAGAAGACACGGTGCCCCTCCTGCCCTTTATCACAGGAACGGGGCTGAAGAGGTGTGATAAGAGCGTGGAGCATTAATGGAGTGGGATGCTCAGTGCCAGAGGAGAGGAGGGCTGCTCTGATCAGTCACCAGGATAAAAGCTAAGCTGCTTTGCAGCACAGCCTGCTAGAAAGTGGTTGTTAGAAAAACGTGTCTATTAAAAGGTCAGATGTGGTCCTGCATTCTGGACTGACACTTGCACAAGCTGGTAAATGATATATAATGAATACCTTATTAGGTTAATTTTGTCTATTTGGGGTCGCTGTGAACAGCCCCTTAGAAAATAACAGGTTTCTCCATGGCTGCCAAATGCTGGTTGTTACTATTTCTGCAAATAATACTGAATCTGTAACTTGTTTGAGAACAGCTTATTGCAGTATTTGATGGTCAAATTTGGAGCCTTAACTGGTTAGGTCACTACTTAGCGTGCTTCTCTTCACTGATCATGGGAGTGTAACTTTTAGAATCAGACTTCTCATGTGCAACAAGCAGAGGGACAACCACCAGTTCAGTTTCATTAGCCCAAACCAGTCAAAAATTGGGGTGGCCTTTCTAATGTCCATGTCTTTTTAGAGTTTATGGTTTTCAGCATTTCTTTTCAGCTGTGAGAGCTGAAAATGAATCTTCGGCTTCAAGTAAAGAAGGTACTCTCATTTATACAGCAGATCCCAGCACCAGGAACATCAGGGAGGAAAATTAAATACCTGAGAGGATCAACCTGCAAGTGTTCTTTCAGAATACAACAAAGGATTTGGCCGCAGTAAACTGCTGATGCTCCTGCTGGAAGTGTAGAGGGCTTGCAAAAAAACTCTGTGAAAGGTGCCAGATGTGTTTAAAAATTTAGAGTCACATTTACATACTTAGAACTTTTTCCCCAGTAATAAGATAGCTCCACTCTTGTAACTGCTGGGAGCTGCCACAGAAGTTTTGTGTTTCCTAGCAAAAAGTACCAGAGGCAACAGTGGCACATTCAAGAGAGCTTTGATACAGAATGTTCAAAAGCATTATTTCTGCTTCCTCTCCAACGCCTGGCTCCCAGAAACCTTCTTTGACCTCTTCCAGATATGAAATAGTCCTGCATGGGCTTTGGTGCTCTTCTTCAGAAGATTCTTCCATGTCCCCTCCTCAAGGATCTTGCCAAACAGCCAGATGAAGTGTTACCAGCAACGCTTTCTTCTGTGTCTGGATTTGGATTATTAATAAGGTGGTCGGGATGAATGGAACTATTTCATGTCTTGTCAAAGCAGCACAAGCTGGATGCTGCTTTTATGGGACTTGCCACGGCCCCTCCCTCCTCCACATCACCTCCTTTCATGTGCCTGAGCAGTGCTGAGGTGACAGCCTGCTCAGTAAGGGCTGCTACAGCATGGGCAACAGCAAAGAGAAAACTCAGAGACAGAATGAAAAAGGGTGTGTGGGGGGGGTGAAGATTTCAGTTTTAAGTTGAATTTCCATGACCTTCCAAGCAGGCATTGCAGTCTGAGCACATTAAATCCACGTATTACCCAACAGCCAGGGCTGTTAAGCAATAAAGACCTCTGGCACTGGAAGAGGCTCAAACCAAATCTTTGCAGGCAGCAATAAACCATGAGATGTGTCATGCAGAAGATCACTGGGTCGCACTCTCTCCTCAGGGGAGAGGCTGGAGCCTTATTTGTGCAATCACTGCAAGGGGTGTTGTGCTGTGACACACTCACTGTCACAGGGAGATTGCCTGGGACATTAAAAGAGAAAAAAGTTCAGTGTAGTCCTGCAAATGCAGTTCTGTAGCCACAGTAAACCAAACTGTGCACACACACACAGAACTTGAGGGCTTTTTGAAACTTGACCCAGGCTGGGGTTGGAATTGGGTTTAGAGCTGTTGATGGTTGTCTGTGGGAAACAGTTACTGCAAGTGACACTTGTTGTGCCTCCTCTGAGGAACATGGTCTAGAGAAGGTGCCTCTACTCATGGCAGGGGGGTGGAACTAGATCTCTCTGTGTGTGGGTGTGAATTATTCCACCTTCTCACATTCATGAGACTTTCTTTTTCTCTGAAATCTACCTCCCTTCCCAAAACTGCTCTTTAACTAGTGCTTGATAAGGGTGCTTTAAATTACATTTTTCATCAACTTTCCAGTGAAATTTAAGATAACTTCATGGTCACAAAACATCCATTTGGACCACTTGTAGGAGATTGCATCCAAGTGGCACGAATATCCAGGACTGTGCCAGTCTCTGTACACTTCAACAGTGTAGGAACCCAGTGTTTTACATTAATGGAGGGCCAAGGCTCTTCCCTTCTTCAAAATGATGAGTTCTTGGGCAACCTTTGTGCCCAAAGCAATCTGGAAATGGTCCTGCAGCACAGAACTGCCTGCAGTATTTTATTCCATTGCTAGCCTACCCTTTTCCCAAATTAAGCTGTGCCTAACTCACTTCATGTACATGCAGGACATAAAATGTTGATTCTACAATAGAGTAGTCAAATCAAGCCATGTTTAGGTGTCATGGAGTCTCCAGTATTGCTGTTCTCAGGCTGAGAGGAGAAATTTTTCTGATGGGAGGCAATTGATCTGCTGTTTGATGATTTCTGCTATGACATGTTATATTATTTGTGCACTCCAGGTTTCTTCATACAAGCCAAACAGCCTGCACTGGTGAGCAGATTGATGCCTTGCTGTGTCATCTGACTGACAGTGGATATTATCTCCACATTTATCCTCTGGTTTAACTTCTAGGAAGAAGCTATAACCCAGATAAATACACAATCCCATTTGCCCTCAGTAGTCCCTACTGCTGTCTTTGGCTTATCAGAATGGCACAAACTGAGGCTCGTGCACTCATTTGTAGTGAGATACATGTATATTTATCTATCATAATCTGTCTTGAAACTAGTTTTGGAAAACAAGGCATCATCCTTCCAAGGGATTACATGGATTAGTGTCTACAGAGTGCACGCTTTCATGGTGCTTTTTCCTCAAGCAGACATCTGTTGCTACTTCTGTTTCCTGGGAGGCAATGAATGTTGCTTCCAGTGCACCATCAAATGTCTCATTATTAAATAATTAGGGAAGGTTTTTTATAAACATTTTGACTGTAAAGAGCCTCAGTTACTATTGTTACTGCTGCCTTCTGGCAATGGAGAGGAAGGCACTGATGAGTCCTCCTTTGATGTCTGTTGAAACAAGCTGGAGAAAAAGGGCAGACCTTTGGACTCTAAATAATGATATTATCCATAAATAATAAAGCTCTTTAGGGCCCTTTGTAGACAGACTGTAACTTCCTGCCCAACGGTATTAATCTACATGCACAGGCACAGTGTTTGTCCTGTGCTCCTCTCTTACCACTGGTCCAGCTGCGTTTCATGGCTATAAATTTCTCACACAACACATTTCTGATTATGGCAGTTGCAATGGCATCCAAAAGGACACACATCCAGGGGTTTTGTGGGGTATTTTATAATTTAAAAGTTTTTCCAGGCAGAAATTTTCTTTAGGCAAGGAAAAAAACCCAAAGAAGTAACAAAGAAGGTCACTTGCTAGAGATTTACAGACATTCAGACTGGAGATGAGGAGAATTCTGGCCAGTTCCACGACTCAATAGTGGCAAAACCCAGCAAGACATTTGGGATGTCTTGGACTTCAGCCCAAGGACCAGAATACGGTCACCAAACAGCCTTGCTATCAGTCAGGGGGCTCTGCCAGGCCTGCATCCAGAGGTCCTGCAGCTGAGGCTGTTCAGCTTTTCAGTGCACACTTAGTAGGACCAGTACAGACAGGACCTGTCTGACCTGCTGGGGAGGTCCTGCATGGTGGATCACTATATGCCCACCAACCATGGCTTGGTTTGTCTCTCACTGACTAGCCAGGAGGTGCTGGACTTGCTCTGCAGGTCCAATCCAACACTGCTTAAGCTTGCCTTCCTCTCTTTCTCTGTTCCATACTTAAGGCAACTTCCATGTGATGGCAGAGTCACAATATGAACCACACGTAGAGTTCATATTGCTGTCATCTCTGTTTGAAAAATGAAACTGCATCGTGCGGTTGGGTGAGTCCAGCAGTGACAACTCCGAGGTGTCAACCTAGAGTGGGGTCTGCCCCTTTGGTCACCCAGGGATGGGCATCTCCCAGCTGGAGAGCTCAGTGTGGATCAGGGGCACCTCCCAAGATAAGGGCACGCTATGGAAGCCCCAGTGCAGGTGTACTGGTGGCAGGAGCTGGGTAATTGCAGACTCGGGGTGTGCAGGGAGATCCAGCACACCTTCCACCACCTCCCAGGAGCTACTGCCTTCCCCAGCACGTGTCCCACACCTGCTCCCTGGCTCCCCAGGGATCTCCCTGTGTGCCTTGTGCTCAGGCCCACACATGTTCTGAGACGCAGCCCATAAACTCAGGGCAAGCCTTGCCATAAGCCCTTCTGTGCTCTGGGCTGCCTCAGCTCGCTTATTCGGCTCAGAGGCCTTTCTGGTGGACCAGGCTGGTTTCTCCCAGGAATGGTGCCTGCTGCCAGTCACTGGGGAAAGGAGAGGGGAAATCTCTCTCCCAGGCTCATTACTGAGCCATCTTCACTCGCCCATCCAATCAAGATTGCCATCTTCATTGTGTGAGTCAGTGAATCAAACCCTCCTTTGGACATCTGCCTTTTATCAATGACCTGAGAAGCAAAAAGAGTCCTTTAACCTCTCCTTTGCTATAAATGAAGGAGTTTTCAGAAATATTCTATAGGCTACCAAGCCCTTCTCTGCTCCTGTGTGTGTTCCTCCATCACCATAGTGCATGTAGGAGATTATTACAACACCTATTTTTCTCCACAGCAAGCAAGTTCCCAGCTCTAGGAGGCTGTCAGGCCTTGTGTAACTTGCCATTACTCATCAGCACTCCCTATGCTCATTTAGATCTCAGGGTGTGGTTTTAATTAGCTGATTTTGTAATTACACCTAAGTGACTTAGTGATATTCACCCTAGAAACCTATTAAATAGGTGTGTACTGGCTCCACGTCCTCAAACTGTGCTCTCGGGTTGCTGTTTGCTTCTAGAAATTGGGTCTGTGGGATTGCTTGTCCACTGTTCCCCATGTGGATGAATCCTATAGAAATGATCAGTCCTGTAGATATTTCACTGAAATGTGCAACCAGGTAAAAGAGAAATGATATGATAAGTGGCTGGACTGAGAATGAGAACCTTGTGCTTGCTTAGGTAACATGAAATCCATAGGGGAAGGAGTTTGTATGAATGTACTCCAGCTATGGGGGTAAAACTGCTCACAACTCAGTTACTAAATCTGAGCAAACTGGATCATAAGTAGGTGTTTTGTTATCCGATAATAACCTTAGTTTATGGGTTTTTTTACTGTTGCTACTTCTCAGTCGTCTTGTCTCAGCAGCTTAGTGATGTTTTCCATTTTGCTAGGCTTCTGTGGGTTTCAGGACGTGGCAGCCAAGCCTGTGGCCTTTGCTGAAGCTGCTTGGGCTTTGAGATGGTCTGCTCTCGAGGTTCATGCTTGGCCAAGGGCTTTGGAGCTAAACCAAGCTTTGCTTTGATTGTGTTTGTAACACTGAGCAGGTTTGTGGTCTACTTGGTTGCCTTTTGAGTAGCTCAATAAAATGAAGTGGTGCCCTCTGTACAGGTGGAACTCCTGCTTTATCTGTTGTGCAGATTTTACAAGGAAGAAGCAAGATGAGTGTAGCTTTTCAGTCCTGGTGGTCACTGCTCCGTTCACACTGGCTTTTGTTCTGTGGGGTCTATCAGGATATATATTCTTGCTGTTATTTATTTCTTCTTTTTCAGGTCAACATATTGTGAAGCTAAGCTTGCATTCATTATGGAATATAGGAAAAAACCTTTACTAAATCTGCATAACTAAGGATTTCACTTCCTATTGGGTGCAAATATCGTCTAATTTTAACTTAATACAATTTTAATGTTTCAGGAAATGTATGTTTCCATTGCATACAGAACAGCCCACTCGTGATACAGCCATTGTCATAAATGCATTCTGCCTCTGCCATTTCCTTCTTCTCACAGCCTGTCCTTAGGCCTTTTAATTGGGAAACTGGCTTGTTGGAGTTTTTCTGGGCAGCTTTGCTGGCAATTTGATTTGGAAAGCACAGTTGTTCCCAGCCTTGGAAATACCCATTGTTCTTCTCAAAGTCAAATCGATTTTTCACCATGACCTTGCTGTGACCTTGTTATCAGTCTTGCCATAAATAGTGTGATCCCTGATTAGTCCATCTGTCAGCTGACAGGACATGAGCATTGCCACGCAGATTGGAAACCAGCTGAGTGCACAAAGAATGATAAATGAGAAATGTCAGATTTGGACCCTTGGAGCTGTCTCATCTCTCGTTGCAAGCCTTGGCAGTAGATCTGGACTTAACATTGTTAATAATCTTAAGGAAGGGTTAAAGGTCATACCAATGAAACTTCCATTACATCATCTGCTCGCTCTTGCAAAGCCAGGCCCTTGAGCAAAGCTTGCATGGACACGGAGACATGGACAAAGAGAACGTCCACTTGCCACCCTTGGGATTCAGTGGGTTTGTGTGGACTGATAGTTGGGGCCTGGCCCCAAGAATAAGGCTTTTGAGAAAGGGTTTTCATTACAGAGGCACTACACTGTCCAAGCACAGTGGACCCCAAGTCAGTGGCTTCACTTAACTCTGAAGAACTCTGTGTTGCTGGGCTTATTTGATGAACAAGAGGGTGGAACAGAGGGGTGTGTGGCTCTGCTAGTGAACTTCTGTTGCACCAGGGAGAGACTAAGCTGGGCTTATTGGTGGTTGCCTTTCACTGCCCATTTTGTGCCCGCAACTCTTTTCTGACCAGCTTTTAATCCTGACCCAGTGCTGTGTGTGGATGGTATCACAGGAGTTTGTAATCCATGAAAAGGGGGATTGTGAAGCCTGCAAGCAACCTGTGGCAAGGGAGGGATGTGTATGGGAGCCTCACAAATCCAGCCCTTGCTGCTGGGCGTGGTGGGAAATGACTCATGGACCTGTAGGTTTGCTAGGACCAGGTGTAGCTGAAGGTGACCTTGGGAGCAAGGGAGGGGGGTAAAAGGCTGAAGGGTAACACGGCACTTCTGAACAGAGGCCTTTGTGGCTTTAGAACCAAAAGCTGCCTTTCCCTGCCCTTCCCTACATCTGCTCCTGCAGGTTTTTGACATCTGAAAATCCTGTCCCAAATGTTTCAGGCTCTGATGCCTCTAATCCACTAGCAGGGAGCTCGTACATTTTAATTTTGGTGGATAACTGCTCTGATATCAGAGTATCCCCAAACTCTCCTTGGTCTGGGGGCTCATTCCTGCAAACAAGGCTGCTCTGTAGAAATAAGGAGTTAATATCCAAGGGCTTTGAGTCAAAAATAGTTCTCCTGGAACTCTTTGGAGTGGGCCCTGTGTGACAAAATCCCTGTATTGCTGACAGTGATGGATCACTGGAGGGAAAATTGCTTCTGGGAGGGGCTGTTTTGCAAATGCATTTTAATTGGGGGAGGAAATCACCAATAAATTCGGGAAATATGTTTGGTGGCAGAGTAGTACTGTGGTGATGCCACATCACCCACAGTTTCTGTAGTGACTAAAAATGTTGCTGCCCGTTTTAGTTTCTCTGAGGGCTCTGATTTTTTTTTTTATTTTAAAAGCTGAGTGAGCATCTCTCTCAATGCCATGTCTTGTTCAGGTGCCTGACATTAGGCACCCAGGAGATGTGTAGGAATTTACATTTCCAGGCTCCTGCCATGCCTTTGGAAAGAATTAGGAGCAGCTCAGAGAGTATGTGCTGGGAAATTCTTGCCTTGCAAAGGCATGTGATGCTAGAATGATGGAATTGTTAGCTTTGGAAAAGGCCTCTTAGATCATCAAGTCCAACTGGGAACCCAGCACCACCATGTTCACCACAGAACCACATCCTCAAGTGCCACATCCACACGTTTTGAACACTTCCAATGACTCCATCACTTCCCTGGTCTTGTTTCAATGCTTGACAACCCTTTCCATGCAAGGGTTCTCTGATTTGCACTTATTCCAGTTGTGGAACATCCTAAAATTGAGCTTGGTTTGATGGCCTGCCCTTTGATAGGGGGCTCTGCCATGAACATGAGTTGTACCCATCTCATGCAGGCTTTCCTTGCAGAGTGCCGGTGGAAATGTGGGCCACTGGTATTTTATAGGGCCTTACCTTGCATGTGGCCCAAGCAAAGTGCCACCTAACAGGGTCTGTAGGTGTGCACGTACCTGTGAGCAGGTAGGTCTGCTCTGCACTGGTGCTGAGTGTCCTACAGCTTGCAGAGAGCAGTGTTGGACTGCAGGCTGCTTGCTCAGCAGTCCTTGGCCTGGACTGTGGGTAAGGGATCACAGCTAAAGCCTATGCATAAGCATCTCTGCAATCCCCAGGCAGAGTGTGTCAAACACTTGGTCAATATTGGCTTACTCAGGCCATGAAGAAAGCCCATCTTGCACAGTCTGGACTTGCTCCTGAGCTCAGGTCTGTAACTAAAGACACTGCAAGCTCTGCAAGAGGAAAGTACCAAATTCAGAGTCCTGCCTCTTCACGAGTCACTGCATCACCCCATCTCTGCCCTCATCGATTTCCCTTGGTTCATTCTGCTCTGCCTGTGTTTCTGTGGCTTGCAGTTCATCTGGTTGTGCATCTTCACTGGCTGCTGGTGTGATCTCTCCTCCCCCAGGCCCCTGAGGACACCCAACCACTGTTTGCCTGTGTGCCTTGGAAGTGTCAGCCTCTGCTGAGGGTTTGTTGTAGCACTCGGAGTCACTGCAAGATTAGTGTTGTGTTTGGGGTTTTATTACCATAGACAGCCAAATAGTGATTTTTCTCTCTAGTCTGGCACTGGTTTCAAGAGGGGATAAATATTTTGCCCTCTCAGGTTTGTTTCTTGTCATCTTCCCACTGTGCTAGGGCTGCAGAGAGCCCCCCAGCCCTGGCTGACCCTGTCCTGCAGCTCCTCCACAGAAGATTTCTCTGTTCCCACATCCCTCCCTTGCTGCTGCCTGTGGCACTCACAGCTGCCAGCCCTGACACGTCAGGACCCATAAGGACACGTCCTCCTGCAAGCAGATCATTCACTCAGAGGCTTTATCCTCTTCTCTTACCAATTCTGTCTTGCATCACTTCCCTAAGTTTTCATTTCTCATAGAGGCAACTTGGCACACTTGGGAACTGTGAGTGCATTCATTCATTGTAACTGAGGTAAAAACTCCTCTCCTTGCAAGAGCCTCCCAAAGAAAGGACTCAGAGCGTGGGAGTTCCTGGTGCATGGGGAGAATCCTTCTGCCCTGGAAGCTGGAGTCCCTGCTGCAGCACAGGAGATGGATCATGGCTCTAAGGACCTGTATTACATGAAATCACAGCCCAGAGCTGCCCTGAGAGTTTCCTCAGCCTCATGGCCACAGAGACAGATGCTGGTTTTCTACTCAGTGATCTGAACCACCAGTTTGCCCTTCAGCCCAGAAGAGCCTTAGTTCTCCAACCAGAGGAATAAACCAACTGAGGACTTTTTAGGAGAAAGAGGAATTTGGCCTTTCCCTCTTCTCCCCCTCTGGCTATATGCACATTGGCACACTGGGACATCTGTCTGCTCCGGTCACTTTGTCCACAGCCTCCTGTGCCATCTGCAGGAATTATTCAGTAAAGGAATTAAAAGGCAAGAATGTACAATGGCTTAATAAAGTTCTCATCTTGTGTTCTGGAACCGGAACGCCGTGGTGTTTGGGGAGTTGAATGCAGGTGTTCAGAGAGCCAACTGACATTGAGTTATTCTGATTTTACAGTGGTGAACTCGAACAAATTATCCTTTGGGTACTTCCCAAGGGGAATGTTTGTTGACTCAGTTCACAAAGGAAGTAAGGATGTGCATTTGCTTGGGAAAATTATTATCCAAATCATAGTGTTCTTTTGAAACAGTTGTTTGACTGAATACCAAAAAGAAGCAATCAGACACTTGCCTTAAAAGACCTTGGCAAAGCAGTGAATGGTGAAATTATAAATTTCTTCTCTCTTACCCCCTCAGAGCAGAATTATCTATATTTGGATTTCTTTTTTCAGCCCTGGAGAGGAAGTGAATCAAGTTTGCAAATGGACTGGACCAAATGCAGTGAATCTGGCTGTGCCTCTTACATGGAGTTGAACCAGAACAGTGTCCCAAGGAGCAGTGCCTGTTCCTCATTCACAGACCCAAACCAGATCCTTCTCCCTCCTCAGGACATTTGGTAGGGAAAAAAAAAGGGAATGTAAGCTGGAAGGTTAGACATTCAGGTTTCTTCCCATTGCTATCAAAACTATACCAGGGAAACCTTTTAGGTTAATTTTAGCTCCAGTTCCACTCCCACTGTTGGAACGTCCCATCTATTTAGACTGAAGGTATTTGGGCAGGGACTGCTCCGGACCTGTTGCTGTTCCCAGCTTTGAAGTACTTCCTCACCCATCTGGAGAAGCTGTTTCTCCTAACTGAGTACCACATCTCCCTCTTCCCCTCTCTCTATTTTCCTCTCACTGCTTTTAGCAACCCTGAGATCAAAACTCCTCTGCTGCCACCTCCACTTCTGTCCCTGGGTGGAGTTTGGCAAGTGCTCATTCAAGATGTTTTTCATTTTTGAGGCAGTTAGTTTGTGGCTGGAAAAAATGCCCTGTACAAGAACATTCGTTCATCTTTTATGGAATATGCTGAGAGCAGTGATGTCTTCCATGGCTTGCCTGGGTGCTCTGAGGAGGATCTCAGTCTTGCCAAGCAGGGTCCTTGAGTGCACCTGCTCCTCTTTGGGGAGACCCAGAGCTCTTCGAGATGGACAGAGCCCATCAGACAAGTCTGGATTTCAGATCTGGGAGAATCCTTGAGCAATGAGTCCCCTGTGCTGTCATTGCTTCCCTTTGTGGAAATGTGCTGTCATTTCCCTTCCCTACCTTTTCTTTTTTCTCTCATCTCTGGCTGTTGTTTTTGGATCCCTTACTGCTATCTTGGAAAATTCAATGATCAGTTCAATAACAAGTGTCCAAGCCACACCAGTGCTCTGTAATATTTGTGGAGTATGATCCATTCCCAGTGTATTGGGTGTGTTACCTTGAATTCACTCTGTGAGAGCCCCAGGACTGATCTCCTGGAGGAAAGGGAACATGCAGGAAGCTGGGTGATTAGATTTTCATTTATATATATTTTTCAGCTCTTTTCATTTAATTTCCTTGGATGGGTAGGTTTAATTAAAAAAACACCCAAAGAAGTAATTCCAAATCGGCAATGCCAGAAAGACACAGGTTATGGATCCTTTCTTCCCCATTCCCTGAGAAGCCAGGGAGGTGGGACTGGCCTGTGCTGCTCCAGCAGAAGCAGTGTGTGGGCAGACAGGTGGTTTCATCATGGGGAGGAGGAGGCGTGCATCACCTTTTGTTTAGGCACAAGCATCTTTCTGGAATGCTATCCATTTTATCGGCTGGGGCTTGGACAGGGAGCATCCAGGAGAGGCTGGCTCTTGTAATTACCACAAGTGGAGGCAGGCTGCTGCAAGAGGAAGAACCTGTTGAATTTGCTGGGAGCTATTGCTGGGAGGACGAGAGCTACGCTCACTGGGACTGCAGCAGCCACGAGTGGATGAAGTAGCTGCTCCAGAGCTATGCTGGGAACAGGCAGAGGCTTGGATATTGGACACTGGGTGCCCCTTTGGGTTAGAGCCTCCACTTTTGCCTCCTAAGCCGGGGAGGAAGAACACGCAGCCGGCTCGCTCGTGGTTGGGTCAGCCCAGGATGGCTGCGCTCTCTCAGCACCTGAGGATCCTGCTGTGGAAGAACTGGCTGAGTGTCAAGAGGCAGTGGGTGAGTGGGAGAACAGAGGATGGGGAACCTGGGAATGACGGGAGCTGAGCAGCAAGGGGGGCACTGCAGGAGGAGAGAGACACAGGGAAGGAGGGGAGTGGTGTGGAAGTGAAGGTGGGTCTTTTGAAGCCAAAATAATGGGGTTTTGCATTGGAGCTCGTGCACGAGGGCTCTGAAGTCCCGATGGAGTCCCATGGGTACTGCTCTTCTTCCCTCTGTGCAAACAAAACCATGCACAAACTCCTGGGCAGGCCTGAATTCAGGCTGCAGTTCTGTACCTGCTCCCATGGGAGCAGAGCCCGTGGCCTTCGAGGAGCCCCTGGGATTTGGGGGCTGTGGGGGCTGCCCTCACATAGAGCCATTTGTAAGGGATGGATAAAGAAAAAAGTGGCCCTGAGAGATGCAGGTAGGACGGATTTGCAGCGCAGTCCAGTGTGCTGCAAATCAAACACCCAGATGGTCTGTCTTCCCAAAAGACAAAGCCATTGCCACTGATGTCCGGAGAGCAATCTGACCTGCAGCAGCATCAGGGAATGTTCCTTCAGGTGGCCTTGTGTGGCCAGGCAAAGGCTGATCAGTAGTTCTGTCCCAGTCTGGATTTGGTACAGCAGAAGCATCCTGAGGCTCACAGACCTGTACCACAACCTGTCCTCTTGCTAGTGATCCAAACAGGGTGGGGTTTAGACTTGCCTTGGTGGAATGGAAGCCTTGGCTTGGTGGAAAATGCTGACAGAAGAGAAGTGGCCATGGAGGGTGTGATATGAGGATGGAGTGAAAGGCCCCATATCACCATGTGCTTCTGCAGGGTCAGTTCTAGCCTATTGTGTTCTCCCTCTCAGCTTTGGAGCCCGATTTAAAGAGGTACGAAGTTGCTCTGACTTCTTGTGTTGCTCCATAGGAGCTGTGGATGTGCTGTGCACCTCAGAGTGTTCTCCACTGCTGCTAAACGCACATTTTCTGAGATGCAGAAGAATCCCAATAAATTACCTCTAATTTCTCAAGAGAAATTGTAACAGCCTCATTAAAAGCAGAAGGCCTGGGTCTCTTTCAGCTCTTGTGTACCCAGTGTAAATGCCAACTTAAGCCTTGCCCCTGCTTTGACCAGTCTCACTTGCTTTAGTTCTGGTTTCCTGTGGAGTTGAAATATCAACTCTAGAACTGAAATGTCAATTAAAATAAAAATCTGGCCACCACAGACTATTTTATGGCAGGCATTCCCTGCAACTCTCCTTCATTTCCCTCTCTTGCTCCAAAGCTTGCTCACACTGCAGAGGGTGTGAGGAGGTAAAGCCAGATCTCTGCTCCCAAACACATCCTGATTTCAGTCCTCCTGCTTGTGTGGTTTTTACCAATCTGGCTTCACTTGCAGACCAGCCTGTTAGAGGGCTTTTTATTTTGAGGGGAGGGAGGGAAGCATTCCATTGAGCTTCTGATGAGGAGTGGAGGTGGTTCCTGCTGCTGCAGTGATGCTGGCTGCCCTCCCCAGGACTGACTGGAATGTCCTGGGATGGTCTGACACCAAGCAGCCCCTGCCCCACCCCTGCAGACTCTTGTGCTCTCCTGCTCTGTTCACCACGGCTGGCAAGCATATTTTACTTCTACCTTTTGCTCTCCACTCTATTTCTGTGTGCCTGTACCCAGGCCTGAGCAATTCAATCAACTTCTAGCAGCGAAATAATCCAGCAGCCAAGGGATTGTGCACTGGCATCACAGTTCCTAATGTCCCAAGAGCCAAACTGAGGTTGGATATAGTTCCATTCGAGCCAGCGTGTTCCACCTGGAAGCTGTTTGGGCAGGGTGGTTGTCTCTGACTAGAAATGCCTGGGACTGTGGGAATGCTGGGATGTTGCAACTGATGTGCCCAGCTATTATTAAATCCAATTAAGTCAAAGGACAGAGATACTGAGGGAAGAGCTGTGTGGGAAGTGGGGAGTAAAAGCCCCATTCTAGCTCAGAATGGGGAGGTACCACAATTTCCTTGAGTAGAAACCATCAGTATTCATTTATTGTCCCAAGAATGTGACACGTCTGGCCCTTCCTTTAGGCAGCTTCTGACTAATATCAGTTTCTCTGCTGTTACCCCATAATTTTCCTTTAGCCTGTGTGGTGCTAAACAAGGAGGCTGCATTAATGATACCATTTGCATGGGAATTAATCACAGTTAAACTGCATGTTTGGGGACTGATTATAGGGAAAGCATCTGATACAAAAAATTATACAAAGGTTTAATTTTCAGTGATGGATCTGGTTACAAGCTGTCAGTGTATATCTAAAAGGCAGGAGCTGTCTGTAAAAGCTAAAATGTTGCTGAATGCTGAAATTATAGGAGTGTCCTCTGTGAAGGGACGTGTGGGAAGGTGTCTTGTGGTTTGATGCCTGTCAGTTGCCTATTTTAGGGCATGAATTTGCTGTGGCTTTCAAGCCTGTGTCACCTCACCAGGGAGGACAGGGATGGAGCTGAATTGGTCTCCAGGATTTGTTTGTCTGTCTGGTTGGTTTTATGTTCCAGTAATTGTTACAGGAAATGAAAATGTAGTTATGGGCTTGGAATTACTTTGGAAATACAGTTTTGGGTAATGTGTGCTGATCTGAGAAAAATATCAGCACAGCGATGAAAAATGGGATTATTTTGAAGAAAGGCATCTTTGCAGTGACAAAAACTGGCATGAAGATGGCACAGCAATTTTGCAGCACAGATTAGCTTGAGCTTAACTCCTGATGGATGGAAAGCTCTAACATAGTAAGCATGGGAGCAAGCCAGCCAGTGCAGAAGCTGTTGAGTATTTAATAATTACATTTTCCTGGCTCACTAAACTCCAAGGCTTGTAGCTCTAAGATTCTGGGCCTCCTACCTGGATTGGCTTTGCTACACTGGATGATGACCAGACTGTGTTCTCTTAAGTGTTATCCACTGAGATGGTCAACCCTCACATCACACACAAGAGTTCTCTAGATGTTCATGTGTTTTTCAACATACCAGGCCAATTTTACATCATTTCTCTTTCATCTTAGGTGAGATATATGGGAAGAAGTTCTTCCTTGTCAGGGTGGGCAGGTCCTGGCACAGAGTGCCCAGAAAAACTGTGGCTGCCCCTGGATCCCTGGAAGTGTCCAAGGCCAGGTTGGACGGGGCTTGGAGCACCCTGGGCTGTTGTAGACTTGCCAGACACTCAAATCTTGGGGTATAATTAAATCAAAGTTCTATCTGAGCAGTGTCTTTCACTGAAAGGGAAACCAGCCTTTCACACTTCAGCTCTTTTATCTCACCATCAGTGAGTCCAAAAGCCCTGTGTTTCCCAGCATGCTTTTACTATTCCATAGCAGTGTCTCAAAGCTGGATAAACACTGTCCCCCATAATTATCAGCCAAACTGAAGCTCAGGAAGCCTTGTGTTGTTTTCAGCCCTGTTATTTGCTCTCAGAATCTTAGGTAGTTTTTCTTCCTGCATAGATAATGCTTGGGCTTTAATTGTATGCATCCCAAGACAGGTGTGATTTACAGTGCACCTATAACTCATTTAGGGCACTACTTGTACATTCCAGGCGGGCTCTGGGACACATCAACACGACAAACGTAACCCATATATTTTCATTGCTCTTTTATAGGTATGGTCGTTTGTTTTAATTTCCTGGCCTGTGGTTGTTTTCATAATCTTGGCCATTATCCGTCTCAAATTCCCTCCAGAACCACAGCAAAACTGTAAGTAACTGGTTTGTTTTTATGTCTGTGGGGTTTCGTTCTCATTTCAGTGACTGATGTGTTCATTTGATGGGTTTTGTTACTTTTACAAATTTGGTTCCTTGTAGTTTCCAGTGGAGATTTCCTGGGATGCAGAATGCTGTAAATAAAATGTATGTGCTCCTCTGAGGTTGTTCCTGCTCATGTTTTTTTCAAATTAGCTTTATAATTAGAAAACAACTTTAAAGAACTGTCTCATTGGGATTTACTGGGACACTGCTGTGGTAGACAGCAATATAAATTTCCAGGAGAAATTGAAGGAGAAGAGGGCAGTAAAATGAGTGAGGGCAGAGGCTTCAAGTCTAATTATGGAGGTGAGGTAACAAACATGAAATTGGTCAGTGTGAAAGGTCTTACTTTGTGTGTGCTACAGGTAAAATGTGCATATTTAAGCATCTTGCTGCTAAGGGTCAGCTCAAGAGTGGTAACTAGTTTGGCTGCTGTGACCTGCTGGTGTTTGTGAGGCCTTTCTCCTCAAATAGCAGCTCTTTGGGTGGGTGAGTCGTTGCTGGGGATCAAATGGGTGAAGACTTTGCACAAGCTGGTTCTCCCTTACAGCTTTGTCTCTTGGGTCAGGAGAACCTGCCTGCATCTCAGAGCAGGGATGCACTTGAGTCTGCTCTGAAACACTTCCACCTTATTGCCATCAGAAGCAGCGTGTCCCAGCACAGGGTGCATTTGTTCATGAAGTTGTGTAAGGAGTTTATCCAGCTGGAAGCCTTTTTCCCCTTCCACAGCTTTAATTTTGAGTTGGATCAAATCACAGAGTCATAGAATGGAAGGGACCTAAAGGACCATCTAGTTCCAACCCCCTGCCATGAGCAGGGACACCTCTCTGACCTCAGAAGTGCAGTTCCATGTGAGGGAAGAAGAGTGGGTAAAAGGGCTGGGCCCTGTTCATGGGAAACCTGCCTTTGTGTTGGGAGAAATCAATCATGGAGCTGCACTCTTCATTATCATTGTGTGTTTGGGGCAGAGAGAGTGCTGCAGGAGGAGAGAAGGCAGGGTCTGGCAGCAGAGAGGACAAGCAGTTGGCTTCCAGGGTTTGTAGCTCTCAGGTGTGTGTGATGTGCACATGAGGGACCTGCTCCTGATGTCCTGTTTGCACACAGGAAACGTTCACCCTGGTTAGTGACAGGTGTCATTCTCTGCTCAAAATCCTTTGTGTGGTGTGTGAGAAAGGGCCTTGTGACAGATGTCACACACAATTATGATAGCCCTTGTCCCAAAGAGCTTGCAGCCTATTCTGAGTGAAGGTTTGTGTCCCTCCTTTTGTAGACAGGGATGGAGAGCCAGACCAAGGGACTTTCTGAAGGACATTCTTGATGTGTTAGTAATTTTTTAACCCCAAACCCACCTGCTGACAGCAAAAGACCTGTCTAGGCCTGGTGTATATTTCAAGTTCTCCCAAATTCCCTTGAACCAGTTGGAGCAGGCGAGATGGGACACGTTGTCCTTTGTGAAAACCCTGGATTTTGCCAGGTGTGGAAATGGCAGCCCTCCCACATTGCTCCAAGTGATGCTTCCTGCCCCTGATAAATCTGATAAGAGGTATGTCAAGAGAGCAGGCTGGATGGGGAAATATTTCTTCTTTGAGTTGACATCATTATTAGTTTGAATGTATATTTATTTGGAGCATTTTTGCCTGGGATGATCACATCCCTGTATTAATGGATTTGCAGGAATAATCTTAGGAACAGCAAGTAGTTCCATCAGTTGTGCTTTGCAGGAAAGAAAAAGACTGGGCAGTATCTTTGGATTAGTTCCCTTTTCTTCTATAGATTAATTTTATTTTGGTACAAGTCTCAGAGTATGTGAGTGGGTGTCTGTCTCCCTTAGAACTGGACGTTGGGAACTCTATTGCAAGTGAAGTTTTATGCTGGAAAATAGTGGGTTTTGGTGTTTTCTTGTGATCCAGATGTTCAGAGACCATCTAAGAATCTCAAGGGGGTAGAGGGGAATGTTGCCAGAGCATCAAACAGCCAGTTTCCATGGCTTTTCTACTTAAATAAGAATAGTTGCTTGACAATTACTCTCTTTCTTTTTCTTTTATTTTTTTCCTTCTTTACAGCTTGAAAAAAATGTATCAACTCTTTGCTTGAAAAGCAAAACATGAATCACTTGGGAACTTCCTTTTCCCATAGAAAAGAAAGGCAGGTGGGGTGGACACATCAAGGAACAGGAATAAACCCCAGTTTCTGCTGAGTTCCAGTGCCTGCCTTAAGACAGGATTGTTAAGGAGTAACAAGAAGCTGTTTCCAGTTCTGCTGCCAAGAGCTTATTGCAGGTAGACAAAAGCCAGGAAGCACAGAATCAATGGCACAGAGATAGAATAAGGCACCCAGATGCTGAGGTTTGGAGCCTTAGACATAATCCCACAGGAAATCTCAGCCTGTAGCCTTATCTCATGTATTCAGGGCCACAGAAATATCATGGAACCTATTATTTTTTCAATTAAAGCAGCTCAAATTCGGGATAGGAGGTTCTTCTGAAGGACATCTAATGCACATTCAATAGATGGGGAATTATGTAAAGAAATTAGCTGGCAAATATCAGTCAAGAATGAACAAGTGGCAAAAGCTTCTTGTTTGCACTGAATTATTTAGGGTAGCACCTAATGCCATGGGAGCTTGCAAGGGAAATGACACCCCAAATAAATGTTACCAGGGAAAAGGACACTTGTGGGAAAACTAAGAACTGGGGAAAACAAGGAACTGAAACCTACCCAATATATCATTTTATTCACAACTAAAGCTTCTTGTATCTAGGAGCTTAAAAAGAAAAAAAAACCCTCCTCTTTATTCTGGGCACCTGTTTGATGATGTTTCCAGGTCAGCAGAGGTTGTTGTCAGGAGGAATGAAAAAGAGATTTCACTCTCTGTGCATACCCAGTTACAGTGATGTTCTGAGAGTCTCACCAAACAAAATCCCCATCCAATTTACCATGCACATCACAGCTGTGGCTCTTGACCTTTTCATTTCAGCCTCTGTCTTTGCTAGGAGGGATTGGGATATGTTTTGTGGCATAGCTGTGGAATAGGAAGCTCTGGATTGGCAGCCTGCGGGTGAAAGCCAGTGAAGTGTGTTTGATGGCATTGTCCAAACTTTTGTGCCTCTATCACCTGTTTTCTAGAGCAGGGACAGAAGCCCCTTTCCATTCTGTGGGGTTTTGCAAGGTATGGGAATCGTGTTTGAGATACAATCAGTCCCTGAGGGCTCAACCCACTCAGTCTGCAGAGGAGCCCAATTACACTGCTCGTATTTACAAGCCCTGTCACACCCACCACACCTTCCCCACCCACTTTCTGCCTTTTCTGCCCTCCCCTCCTGTCAGTCCGACCTCATCACTATTCCCTGTGGGAGCTCACCTGGGTGTGGTTGGTCCAACACCCACTCTGCTGCTGGGAAGAGGTGGGCGACGCCTTCCTCTCTTGTACCGCGAAAGCAGTGCCTCCTTCACAGGTATTTTCTCCTTCTTCATGGAAAGAAGCTGTGCTCTTTGGTCTGGTCTGAAATCCACCAAGTTCTGCCAGGGAATTCGTTGCCTGAACTACTCTCAGTGAGGCACATCTTACCCTTTTCTTCTGCCCAGAATTTCCACCCGGGTGCCTGCAGAGTGTTTGTCATAGATACAGGAGCAGAGTCCTTCATGGAGCTGCTCTTTTCAGCCAATATTCTGGGGGAATATCATGATAATTGATCACCAGTTAGGTCTAGCTTAGAGACACAACTGTGTAGCACAACAGTAAGTAGGAGCAGATACTCATATGCTGCTCTCATTCCTGGATCCAGGAATGGTCTCAGCTACATCCATTCACTCTTACTTGTGATTGGTAGCTGGGATTTGAACAGGGTCAGAATTGGCAGGAAAGTTACCCTGGCCAGGGCAGTGGCACAAAAAGCAGGAGGATGCTCTGTGTTGCTTGAAAGGACACCTGCAGAGTGAGAAAGCAGGTAAGGTACTTGTTGGTGATGGGTGTGAGGGGTCTGTCACCCCCACCCTTATCCCCATGTGTGTCTCTGCCCCTCTGGCTGTTGCTGGTAGATGAGTTCAGGGGGCTCCTGCCCAGTGGGTCTGTGTAACTAAGGATTTAAATGACTTCTAGCTCTGACTGTTCCCTGCCTCAGTCCCAGCGTGTTGCTCTGGTGCAGAAGCCCTTGCACTTGTTTTGTCCCATGGTTAACTGAGAGGGATCTTGAGCTGGGTTAGTTCTCAATGGGAGTGATGACTGTGGCTGCCAGGACCTGTGTGAGGGCAGGTGTCATGGAGCAAGGTGGGCCACAGCACTGCTCTTTCTCTGATATCCCATCCTGGAGCTGAGAAAGCTCAGAAAATATGCTGCACTTTGAAGGAATTTGCCTCGCAGCTGAAGGGACCTGAACTCATCTCATTTCCCAGTGGGGCGGAAAAATTAATAGGTTCCCGTGCTAATTACAGGGAGTTGGGATGGTGGCTCAGCTGCTGGGGCCACTCCATTCATTTGGATAAGTCATGGGTGTTTATGCAAGGCATAATCCACTCCAAGGGTTCAGCGTACTCTGTGCACAGACAAGCACACACCACACTTCCAGCTGCCCTTCACCAGTTGCCCGTGGTGGAGCAGCCCCTTATTTTACATTACATTGCTTCATTTTCTTCCCCTACTTTTCTGTCAGTTTTCTCCCCTTTTCTAGACAACCACGCATCAAGTTTTTATCTGTGCCCATCTGCAGTGATCAGCAAAACAGCCTCATCAGGTCTCCTCACATACACAAGCCATACAGCTCCCTGCATTTTGTCCAAGTCTCTACTTAGCTTGGAGATCCATCACCAAAACAAGCACTGTGGTGTTTATAATGCCTCCCTTTCCACAAATCTCCACCCCTCCATTTCTTTTCCACCTTGTGGGGTGCAGCTGAAGGATGTTCAGAGTTGGAGTTGAGAACTCTGGAGTTACCATTATGTTTCAGTGAATTACAGCAGGGCCATGGGGCAGTCACTTAATTCTAATGGACTTCCTGAAGCATCTCAGTCCGGGTGCTGGGCCCCAAAAGGGCACAAGTATTTTTCTAAAGGTGCTGAGCAGTTTGGCTTGAACTGCAGTCAGCAATTGTTGATGTCTGTGTTTCTGGAAAGGAGGTCACTTTTGTTTAAAGAATCCAAGCCTGGACTCTGGAGGCACTCAGCGCTGAAAGATGTTGGTTGGGTAAACACAGCTTTTTGTGCAGGGTGTTTTTTCAAGAGTCTACATAAGGATGTAAGCTTTTAGTTTCCAGCTTCTTGCTGGGAAATGTTCTGGCTCTCTTCTCAGGTCCTGTTTGTGCAGTGCCCTGCTGCTCATACAGACAAGAGCAAGCTGGCTGTGTTACACCACCAGGTTAGCCTTGTCTGCATTAAATATTGCTTAAAAAAAGCCCTGTAGGAAAAGGGCTTGTGTGCAGTTCCTGCTCATTCCTGGTGTGTTTGTGCTTCAGGGAGTGGAGCATCCCTCCACAACCTCCAGTGTCCCTTGTCCCTCCTCCTCAGCTCTGCCCTTGGCACGGACATCAGCTCTGGCATTTCCCCACCTTGACCTGAATTTGCAATACCTCTTAGAAGGGTTTCACCTTCCTCCTTTGTTCTTTGGCTTTGGCTCGAAGGTTCTTTCTCCTCCCTTTACACCTGCTGCTTCTTCTGCTCCTTTGTGGTTTTTGGGCTCTCTGGTCTTTATGATGTCCCTGATCAGTACATGAACCTGATGTGATCAGATCCAAGTGCTGATTTTTAATTTATTAAATAAGGGGGTGGAAGCTGAAGGTCTGTGGGCGAGCAAAACTAGCTTGCCTACTCTTAATAAGCATGGAAGTAGATGCTGTCTGCTCTGGGCCAGTCCTATTTGCAGATCCTGGAGTGCTTGAGGGCAGAATTAGGCAATGAAATGCTTCCTGTGTTGATGCCACTAAAGGAAGGAGGAGTCTTGCTGTGAGTTTGCTGCTTTGATCACACTGTCCTAGCAGACAGCTGAGGACATGGTGTTACTGAGGCACTCGAGACAACAGGGATGCTGTTGCTGTAAAGATGAAAAATGCAAGGTTTTGACTCTCTCCCAGCCCCACTGAGTGCCTGGAGGGGGTTGAGTGGAGTTCTCTGGGGTCCTGCTGAGCTTTCATGTCAAAAAACAGGAGCTGGGGAAGGAACTGTAGTGACTTGGGGGTCTGTCCTGCCCTTTCTCAAGTGGAAAGGATGAGAGGAAACGGCCCTAAGTTGTGCCAGAGGAGGTTCGTGTTGGATATTAGGAAAAAGTTTTTCAGTGCAAGAGTGGTCAGGCACTGGAATAAGTTGCCCAAGGAGGTGGTGGAGACATTGTCACTCTGACAGAGTAAATGCTGAGGCTGTTGGGTGTCTTGCAGCTCAGTGGTAAGCTCAGGGAATCTCTTCTTTCATGCTACTCAGCGGGTGAAATTGTGGAGATAAATGGCATTTCTGCTGGATGGCCAAAAAAACAGGGTGAAAGGAGTTGCCTGGGAGCTCCTCCAGAGTGGCTTTAAAAATGGGGTCTGTGATATGGAAGGGGACAGTGTAAGGATAGTGCCATAGTGAGTGCCACCCTGAGCCATTAGCTCTTAAATATGGGTTTATCCTGCAGTCTGAGTAAGCCCATTAAAACCAGCAGAGCTAATCACTGCTGTGCTGTGGCTTTGGGCTCACTGGACCAGGTTTGGGTTGTACTGCCAGGAACTGTAACACCTCCTGTCCCCTCCAAAGTGGGCACTGATCCTGCAGGTGTGAAAAAGGTAAAGTCTCAGCTGGGGTTTGTGCTCTGGGGCTGCTCCCACCGAAGTCCTCATTCCCAGGTAATTAGCAATATGCAAGTCCCTTTTTTCCAGCTTCAAGGTCAGATGTGAGTTTGAGTGCGTGAAGGTCACAGCAATACAAGAGCCATGGCAATTAAATACTCTCTTTTTATAGGTAAGGGATAGGCCAGCTGGTTATTTGGACCATTCTCCATGAGTGTGAAATATATTCTGCTTCAAAATTAATCTTATCCCATAGATTTGCTGATTTGGTTTCGTTTTTGGAGAGAGATCAAAAGTCCTAGCATTATCCTAAAGCTTTCTACAAAAAAAGTAGGCACTTATTGACAAATAGATGTGTATAAAGCTGGAAATAGGCACTTGTATGTGTCTGAAGAGAAACAGTATCACCATCATTATGTCACCAAACAGGCGTGTTTGTCTTTTTCACTGTTTAAAAAAGCAAAGCAATGAAGTTTCAAGTAATGCTGTGTGCCAATGGGAAAGGCTAGAGAGGAAGGGAGAAGGTTGTGTGTACACAAATACAGCTCAAACCTTTGCCTTGGAAAGTCGGGAGGAGGTCACCATAGCAGGAAATATTTCCATTAGATGTTTTTGTGGCTTGTTAAATAAATACTGATCACAGTTGCTAAACAGTCAATCTTCATATTTTTTGGGTGCTCTGGGTAGATCCCCACAGCTCAGGGATGGCTGAGAAAGTGGGTAGGAACACACAGCACGGAGTGTTCCCTCCACTACAAACATCCTGACAGGTCTGAGGTTTCTTCAGCCAGAAGCTGACGGGGTTGAATCCAAGTGAGCATGTTTAGCAGCTGCTGACAAGTCTGGTTTTGTGAATTTCTCTAATTCTTTTTAAATGAACATCTACTTTTCTGCTTTTACCCTGTGGCAGCGAGCTCTACAACATTCTGATATTTGTTAAAAAAGGTGTTTTCAGTCCCTTTTGCCTGATACCTCAGGATCTCACTGCATTTCTCCTCTGTGTTGCAAGGGATGATTGTTCACTCACCCTTTTCATCGCTGGTCACGATTTTATTTATTTCTTTATCAAACCACTTTTTGGCCATCTTTTTCTTAGCTGAAAAGTTCCAGTTATTGCATGTCCTTGTGTGATTTGGCAATGATTGAATTAATTTTCTGTTAAACACAATACTTTCTAATGAAGCCATTTGCTCATTAATGCCTCTAATTTTGAGTTGAGGGTTTTATGGATTTTTTTATGAACTATGGAAGGAATATGAAAGGAGTTAGAGCATAAGGTATATGCAGAATCAAGAGTGTGTGAATTCTGAAGGCAAGGGAATTTGTTCATGCCCAAGGAGGGGTGGTGACATGACACTGAACTATGGGTGGGTAGAGAAGAGAAAACCTTAGCTGGGGCTGCTGTGATCGCAGTGCTGTGCCCACAGTCTGCTGAATCACCCAATTCCTGGTGGGATCAGCAAGTGCTTGGGCTCAGCTGATGCAAATACCTGAAACCTCAGTGCAATGGGAGCAGCAAAATGTGGCAATGTGAAACGTGGTCCATTTGGATTTAAACATTTCAGTCTCTTTCAATTAATCTTAGAGATTGGAGTGCAAGAGTCATTGTCATCCTTCTTGTATGACATTTATTACTACCCTGACGTTTTTCATTGTTGTACCAAGCACCTTTACCTGGAGAAAAAAATAAAATGTTTGGCTTGTGTTGAAGGGAAGTGTGCTGGAATTTCCACTGTTTGGGGAAAGCAGGAGACATTAATTCGCTTCGTTTTATTCTCAGAGCAAATGGGGAAGTGCCAGATTTCCAGGGATATTGCATGTACTAGGGGTTTCTTCTGTTTATTATTACTGCTCTGCATGCCTTATTTCTTTCCTGGTCTTGGAGATGTGACTGGCCTATGTGGGTGGTGCTGAGCCCTCAGCCTCATCTGCCCTTTGGGATGCCTGTCTTGGCTTCAGTTTTGGGGCTCTTCATTCAGTGAGGATAAAACCCAAAAGCTCTCAGTCAGAGGGGACAGCAAAAGCCTCTGTGCTTGAGATTCTGCTGCTGGCAGACCCAGAAGTCAGTCTTTGCTAACAGGGTACAGATCTGGACTTGGATTTTGGTTGCAGACAAGTCAGTTTGACCAGAAATGTGTAAGGGTGACCTCTCAGCTCGTACATGGGGCAGCAGTGGGGACAGTGATCTCTCACTCTTGACTCATAGGCAGTCTAGTGGAACCCTCCAAAGGAAATTGTAGTTTTAGGGAATTAAGAGGTTTAAAACTAAAGGCAATGGGAGGAGAGAAAAATTGGCATGTGTTGTGGATCTGCTCTATTGTGTGAGGTGGGATCGTAAAGTTGGGACTTGGAGATGGCCTTGCCACAAGCTTGGGTGGAAGAAGGAGCTGTCTTTTCCAGCCTGTTGGAGACTAAGGGATTCCCAACAGTAGAAATACTGCAAAAGTCTCTAGTCCTGGAAAGGCTGTCCTTTAAAATGTGCAGAGCATTTATGACTTTCCTTCTGTAACATTCCATGGCCAGTGGTTGTGTTGAGCCCTGATGTCCCTGGCATGGCATGAAAGGTTAGCCAAGGCAGGGGCAGCTGGCTATGGATGTCCATCTCCTGGAGCACTGGAGGGAGTCAGGAGCCAGTTTCCTCCCTGGTCATCCTTGCAGGGGCTACAGGGCCAACAATGGGTCTGTAAGTGTGGGCAGGACAGCCTGTGTAGCTCCCTGGAGTCACGTCTCCTCACCACCGAGCAAGGGAGGATGGACCAGGGAGCACATTAATCTCTTGACTCATCCTCACATCAGTAAATTCCTTCATTTGCAGGATTTGAAGGAGTTACAAGAAAGAACTCTGAGGCTCTGGGGCTTGGGCTCCCAAATCAGCCACATTTCCTGCCACAGTGCCTTATGCTCTGGCTCTGCTCTGATCTCAGGCACACAGGCCAGAGGCAGCACAGGCAGAAGCTGAGTTTCCCATGGCTGTGCTGCTCAGCTTCTGCTAAATGAAGTTGTTGGCCTCTGTGGTCCCTGCAGGATGTGATTTTCAAGGCAGTATGAAAAGAGGGGCTTGGTGGTTCTGATGGTGATGAGGGTGACAGCTTGTTATCTGGGAGTGACAGACCTGTCCTACCAGCCTGGCCATGCTGGTCCTGCCTTGGTGGGAGCAGTGCATAAAGCAGGCAGTGTGTGTGCTATGGGTCCTTCAGCATCAGCTGCCCCAGGAGGAAGGCAGGGTGGTATCCATCTCCCAGCAGTATGTATCTGTCTGTATCTGGAAGGGGTGCCTGTGTCCAACCCAGGTCTGTAAACTCCCTTTGAAGTCAGAGATCTCATCAATTCTGGCAGCAGAGCCAATGCAGCCATTCATTTCATCCTGCTGGATGAGCCTGGGTCCTGTCCTTGTGCTTGACACGGAGCATGGTTGGATACTCAGGGCTGAGAACCAGCATAGGTCTGACTTGCACCAGATGGGAATCTGGCCCAGGCATTTCAGATTTTTCTGTGAAAATCTTCATTCTCTAACTTGCGTCCAAACCTCTTGAAGAAGAGTCCTCTGTGGCAGTGCCACTGCCTGTGTGCCAAGAGCCCGGTGGGGTTACCCTGGTCCATGCCCACAGTGACTCAGGGATGGATCAGGCCCTGTGGCTCTATCCAGCTGCCAACAGACTGCTCAACATCTGCTGCGAGTTGGCAGAGCCTCCCTGAGCACCTCAGTGGCAGGGGCTGGCAATGTCTTCACAGGCACTGTGCCACCACCACGAGCAGCAGCACTTCCAAACTTCAGGTCACAATTCCTGTCTCCTCCTATTTCAGGCAGCTGTTTCCAAAGAGCCGATATCATCGCCGTGTTCCTACACTGAACACCTCACTTGTGATAGAGCAGCTGATTGTTTCATTGTCTGCTTAGTTCAAAGTGTGCCACCTTGGAGTCCAATTTTAACATTTGTTATTGCTACTTGTACCTCAAGGACGTGTCTTCCTCTGCTCTGGGTTCATCAGGATCTCTTGACTGATCCTCCCTGTCAACATCTCTGATGTGTCTGGAGAAGATCAGTGCTCCTCAGGCTCCCAGAGCCATCCCTGTGTTCCCTGCTCTGCTGTGCCCTAGGACTTACACAGCTTCAGCTGCTCCAGAGACACAAGCTTTGTCCTGGCCCTGGTTGGTGGTGGGAGATGTGGAGGGCGTAGCTGTTTCCCTTGCAGCTCCTACCTGTCTCCCATCGTTGTGGTTATGCTTTCCACCCTGAACCTCATGGCTTCCCAGGGCTTTGAAGCCTCTTTTTGGTTGGGGCACCGATAAAGTGAAGTCTGTGGTGTGCATTTTTGGATAGGTGTGCGAGTCAGTTCCCTGCACAGGAGGGAGGGTGTGGGAGATCAGAAGGAAGAAGAGGGAAAACTGCCTGTGTGTGCCAAATGCCCTTCTGCAGGATTGGAATTGGTGATCCCACAGGCAAACATCACAGACACGGCAGGGATGTTCACACAGGGATGCTCCCAGATTAAAGTGCCCTACTCTGAACTTCCCTCATGGGCAGCAGATCAATGATTCTTCAAAACCTTAAGAGTGGTGGATGCTTGGTCCTGTGGCCCCAATACCAGAAGGGCCTGTAGGAATAAGAGGGATCTTTTGCTCTCCTTGGTGCTCTGTGATTCCCAGGAGCTGGTTCAGCCTGCTGTGTAACTCCCGAGGGATGGAGGGATGTAACTCCCGAGCTGGTTTGAGGGATGCAGTGAGTGCTGGGGAGCACTCCTTGTCCTCTGGCTGGCGATCTGTGTCCTCTCATTGTCCAGGCCAGTTCCCTGCTGAGGTGTACAGGACCATCACAGCACCATCAGAGCGGGTGCTTTGCCTCTGTAGGTCTCACCAGTCCTCTGTGACAGTTTGCTTATCCCATGCTTTTGGGTTTTGACCCCAAAATGCAGTGCACACCTGTGGGCTGTGGCCAGCTGTGCTGAGGGAAGCCCAGGGAAGTCCAGTCTCCATCAAGGAGATGAGCAGCCATGGATCCACCACCACTGCCATCCCCTGGGGGGACATCTGGAGCTTGACCAGTGCTGTAATGAATAAATGTAGTACAAATACATGTACCACGTGTCCTTGTTGGAGGGGTCAGAGATAAAGCTGTGCCTGGGTGAGAGTCACAGGTCATCTCTGAAGATTAAAGAGCAAGGTAATGAATTACCACAGGCCTTTAGTAAATCTGGCTGCTTTCCATAGCAGGAATAATCACAATGTCCTTTGCCAGGGAATTTTCCAAATGATTATTTTAAATAATATGTCGCTGTGATCCAGCAAAAGAGTTTGGAGATTTATTGGGGTGTTTGTCACTGCGAGGAAGAGCAGCTGGTGAACTCTGTGGGCTGGCAGTGAGCAGCACGGGGCAAGAGGCACATCGAGGACTCTAGTGTCTCATTGCTCAGGTCCACTCTGGGGGTGGAGGAGCAGGAGACAGGGACATACATCTTGTCCCTCAGCACTGGCTGCCAGCATCCCAAGTCACCTGGAATGGTACCAGTACCTGGATGGTACTGGAGCTGCTCTGAGGTGGGAGGACACACAGGGGGTGGTGGTGATGGATTGCTCCTCTCCCTTCCCAGGGCAGCTCTCTGCACAAAAGGCAAAGGAGGTTTGTTGGTCCTGGATCCATTGCCCCTTCCTGTGGCTAAAGCTGAGACAGAGCCCTGTTTGAACAACCTGGCTTGGAAATGAAGATTGTGGCGTTGCATAGAAACTGATCCAGCCAAGCCTTGGAGAACAGGCTCTTCCCTGTGCTTCAGGTTACTCTGGCCATCTGCCTGCTTCTGTTTCATTTTTTTAAAGGCAGAATTAGGATATCTTACACCCAGGGGGCTTTTGTCATTTCTTGCCTGTTTCTTGGTTTTTGAAGTGAAGGGGGAAGATATGCAATTGCTTCAGGACTGACAAATATCTTATCAAAAAAATAACTTGATTTTTTTTCCTATTAACTGGGGCCCTGAGCAGCTCAATCTAGTGGAAGGTGTCCCTGCCCATGGCAGGGGATTTGGAACGAGATGGTCCTTAGGGTTTCTTCCAACCCAAACTATTCTATGATTCTGTGATTGAATGGCCTGGGATGGCTTTGTCAGTGTTGTGGAGGCACTTCTAGTGGGATTTGGCAGATTGTGCTACCAGGGTGGAGTAAAAGAGTCTCAGTGAAGCTGAGAATCTGTCCTGTGGCTTAGGAAGGAAAAATAGCACATCCTGATAGAAACATGGCCCATAAAGTGCATGTCCACATCATAATAATGGCATTTTCTTTCTCCTTCTTCCTCCAGGTTATCTTGCACCCCGAAACCTTCCTAGTGCAGGCTTCTTCCCATTCCTGCAAACCGTGCTGTGTGACTCAGATGCCAAGTGTAAAGGCACACCATACACACCAGAAGACCTGCTGCCAAGACTTAGTGACATCTCATCTCTCAGACTGTAAGGGAATCTGAATATTTCCGGGGTTAGAAGCTGTAAAACAAGACTTGCTTTGAGGTGGAGGGAGCAGCCATGCATGTCTCTATGTGCAAGTTTGTCCACAACAGATATACCTCAAATACCTGTTATAACAGATATCGGACACTTGGAAATGAAAATATGGGCTGCAACATGGACGCTTTCAAAATGTTCATATCAGGGACAGCTCTCAGTAATGTGTCCATCCATTTAGGATGGATAGTTGAAGAGAATTTGACTCCTTGAGAAAAATGTTTCTGCTCACCCAGATCAGAGCAAAGAAACTTTCCCCCATGGCTGTGGGTCAGGTCAGTGAGCAAGACTTGCACCCAGAGGAGCCCAGGGTGGTCAGTTCAGGGTACTTTGGGTGGAAATGGCAAATGTCCCCCAATAGCTCTAGTGTGAGGTACATTTGTTGTGGGGTGACTGCTCTTCCAGCAGATCCTCCAGGTGGCAGCCACAATGGGTGCCCTCTCTGCAGGCCACCAAAGGTGTTGGGAAACAAATGAAAATGAAGACACAATTTTTGCCCACAAAAGCATGTTCATTTGCAGTGTGGAGCTGGCTGGGCATGTTTTGTTGGAACATCATTTTGCTGAAATGGAAGTGTTCAGCGGAAGCATTTCGCTCTGTTGATGTTCCACTTGAAGCCAAGGAGCATTTGCTTTGAGCCATGCCAGCCAGGGTTGTTTCTACATCTTGGCTGCCTGGTTCTGACACACCCTTGGGGAACGTGCCAGAGCTGAAAATCTGGGCACCTCACAATGTCCCTGTTTGCTCCTCTTTGCTTTCAGGTGAGAGGCTGCTCCACAGTGGCTGTGTCAAAGCCTCCAAATCCCCCTTGGCCAGAGCTAAGCTGGGCCCCATGTCTTTCAACAGAGAGCCCATCAGGCAGGATGGGGGATCCCAGGGTTAGTGGGGATCCCTCCCAGTGCAGAGGGACCATCATTTCCCAGGCCAAGTCAGTGATCAGGATCTCTCCACTGGCTGGAAGGATGACTAAGGTTGTGGTGACTGAAGTTACACAAGGTGAATCCTAATCAAATTCAAGGTCACACAGCAGAAGAGGAGAGGGAAGGCAAAGCCACACAGAGACTGGGTGCCTGGATTCACAGCTCTTTTTTCCTCAGCATCATTGTTTTTCCCTGGGTGTGTTAAACAATGGTTCATTTGGGGTATTGAAATGAAGAAATGGGAGCTTCTCGTGCCAAAGCTGGAGGTCTTCCACGGGTTTCAATAGCTACAAATCCTCCTTGCTTTCTGTTTTTGGTTTCTGAAAAGCTGTTTAGGAAATAACTGGTTTTCCCTGCCAGCTGAAAATCAAGGGATTTGGCCAAACTATAGATCAAGTCACATGAGCTGTTAATAAGCATCCTGACCAGTCCTGATGCCCAAAGTTGGCTGTGTGCAGTATCATGACAGCTCTGGGGCCGTACCCACCCCTATGGGGTCAGTGTCAGCCTTAGAAATAGGTTGTATTCTACAAGAAACAGCTCCAACTGTCAAGCAGCCAGAGCCAAAACAGTGGATACAGCAGAGTCTGAAACCTCAGGGAAAGGTTGCCTGGGAAGGGAAAGCTCCATGTGAATAGGTGCAGCTCTGCCTCAGGAACAGAAGCACCTTGGGTGACTTTGCCACAAAGTGTTTAAGCTGTGACCCTTTGCTCTCTGGATATATTATTGTGTCGTATTCTAGAGTTTGTAATATTCAGCTAATCCAGGCTGGTTTTCTCCTCTCCCATTGTGCAACTCACTGAAGCTCTTATTAAACTTGCCCTAACACTGTTTTGTGCAGTTCTCAGCAGAGAAAATGGGCCAGGTTCTCATCTTTGGTTCTGTTCCTCACAGGCATTTACCAGGGTGTGCAAGACAGGGTTGCTTGAGGTTTCCTTTACTAAAAGGGAACTAAGTCCAAAAGCCAAGCTCAGCACCAACTTCTCCCACCCTTTCTTTTCTCCTGCACTGAAATGTTTGGCAAGGATGAATTAAGATAGTGTTGTCTGGAAGGATTTCTTGATAAGGACATGCAGGTTATAGTGCTGTGGAATTCTGCACTTTTGCTTCCCCAAAATACATGTCAGGCCTCTAGAAGGAACCAGACTTTTGCACAACCCAGATTTCAACACAACAGCCTTGAAATCCAGCTATAGGCACCTTCTGAGTCAACACAGAAAAGTGTGAGCTGAATTATAAGAGACTCTGTGAGTTGTTACAAGTGTCTTTTTCTCTTTCTTTTGTTCTTCCTTCCCCCAGTAAGCAGAGGAACTCGTCCAGTGTGGCCAAGGACAGCCATCCATCAGCATGGAGTGCAGAGGGTCCTGAAGGCAGGAACGCTTCACTGGGTAGGTTATTCACTGCTCCACAATGTTCTGCTCAGGGAAGGCTGACCTTTTGAAGCTCTCTGGACAGAGATGCAATTCTTAGAGCACTGCTAAAATGATTTATGTGTTCTACACAGGCACGTGACCACAGCCATGACATTAGTGCAGATTCCTGGGAGTAAGCACGAGTAGCTGTCTGTAGAAAAGACTTCTGGAATTTGGCCAAGAAACCAAGATTAAATGGTTGTGCTTCACAGGAGAAAGATCACAGACTGACTGGACATTAATTAAAGACCTGGCTATTTATGGAGTATTGCCCTTTTACTGCCCACAAATTCTCCATAAACAGCTTATGATTTTTTCCAAATGTGTTTTTATTCACAGTTATCCCGAAAATAACTTGTCTTCTGTGCATATTTATGGTTGGTGGTGTTCTCCTCTGATGTGATTCTCTTTCCTGAAGGAACTTTCAGACTGAAATTTTCCATAAAATCGTTACAATTATTATTTATTGATGGTAATGGCTAGTCCAATCCACAAGGCATCATGATGGATGGCCCTTTCTCCAGGGAGCTCACAATGAAATGAATGATTACAGATTTGCATTTGCCTGTTCTGCTCCAGCCCCTCGCTGTTCCAATTAGCATTCCTGCCAACACCCTCGCTCTGTGGTGCACAGACAGAGACAGGCAGAATGCAGGAGGGGCCAAACACAGAGTCACGGGGGGGNAGCCCTTCTGGGAACTGCCGACTCATGTTGATGGTCAGGGAGGAACTTGGTTCTGCATCTTATTTAAAAACCAAAAAAATCAAAATCATAGGTCACAGCCCCATGTAACATGTTACAGGAGGAAACAGTGTCATCCAGGGTTTAATCACATCAGAAAAAAGCCCTTAAAAGCTTACAGGATGCCATTGGCTGTACCTTTGGAAAAGGATTGATAATGAAGGCGTGCCTAAAGCCACAGGGGCCGTCCTGTGTCATGGTTTGATGTAGCAAAGAGGTTAAAAGGCATTAAGCAAAATGCAGTGATTCAAACTGTTGTTGCAGCATTTGGGGATTTGGTATCCCATGGAGAAAAAGCCCTTCAGAATGTTTCATCACCATCCAACTTGACTTCCAGCATCAACATGCTCAACAAAATCCTCAGTTTTGGGAAGGTAAGTCTGTATTTGCATAATGGCTGAGTGTGAACATTTATGTATCATCATGTTTAAAGCATTAGAAGGTCAAAGTACCAACACGCAGCTTTTATTTCTTTCGGATCTCCCCTATTATGTGAATGTGCTTTATTTTGGAAAGGCAGTGATTGTGGGTGGAATTTTAAGCTTTGTGGTAAGTTTATAATCCTCTAAGCAGAAGCCAGGTAAACCATACACCTTGGGCCATAATACCATGAAATACCAAATATGGGCACACACAATACCCTGAGATATTTTGTTCATGACTTGTCTGAGTTAAGGCGTTTAGAATGTGTTTTCTTTCAGGTGAATTTAAAGATAAAATGTCACAGGCTTTGCCATTCAATAATTTATTTTCCCATAATGCTCCTGCATTGGCATCATGTGTGTTTAATGTGTAGGTATTGACCATTTATAGGATCAACTCCTTTGTAACAAAACCTTAGTACAATGTAATGTTTTTGTGTTAAGGCCTAAAACCCCTTACACACACATTTTTCTCACAACATATGAGGAATTTGAGGGATTTTAGTGTCACTGTTCAGCTCCTCGAATCCTGTCCATGTGTCAGTGCTTTTCAGGTGTCATTACTATCCCTTAAAAAAAAGTCTCCCTGCTGCACTTAAAACCATCCCAGGTAGAATGTTCCTTCACAGCTGCCTTGAACATTTTGTCTCTCAGGGCCAGAGCCACTACTCGACTGCAGCCACCCTCAGGGTCCTGCTGTGCCAGGTCTTGTCCCGGTACGTGGCACATCCCGATGTCACCGGGGAGAGGATGGCAGCCAACATCCTCCACACTTTCTGCCTCACAGACTCCTCACTCCTCGAGGCACTGGCCCAGGAGCTCAGGAGCCAGCTCTCTCAGGTGAGTGCCTGGGACCTTTTCTGGTGACTGCAGCTGGGACCTGTGGTCCCTCACATGTTCAGGGTCCCCCTGTGCCCTCCTGTCTCTGTACCAGAGTGCACACAGTGCATGATGAGACTGAGCTCATTCCTGGGGATGGGGTTAGCCCAGAGACCTCCAGGCTGAGTACAGAGCTCAGAAAGCCAAGAACTAAGGGTTCTCACCATGCCTGGGTCTTCTTTCTCCTCTACATTTGCCCTGCTGCAGTGACAGGTAGATAAAACAGCATGAGGGTGAGGTGTAAATAAGAATATTTAAAGCTAGGGAAGGCAATAAATTTAATTGTGTATTACCTCAGCTGTATAACTTCATCCAGTAACTCCTGCATCTGATCCAACAATCCATGATTGAAGCAGTACTTGTCTTTGGGAAAGCAATACAATTAAAGCAAATGAATCCTGTGAAGGTAATGCCTTCTTTTTTTCTTTTTTTTTTTTTCCCCAAGGTGAAGATTGATATTAATTTTTCTTATATTCCCAGTCTTTCTTATATTCCTAGTCTTTAGGACATTGTGAATCGTAGGGCTTGTCTGAACAGAGAATTTATTGTACAATCTGGGGTGTGAAGGTAAAGCACAGTCACTCTCTCAGTTATTGCCTGTCACTAAAGCCCTTTGAATGTGTTGTTTGTAGATTTGCATGTAAGTGCAGTGCAAGCTGAAAAACATGAAAGGACCCACCAGCAGCGAGGGTTCTTGTTCTTGAATAATTTCTTGCATTGTTATTTGTTAAGGTGCAACACAACCCACAGTACCAGGAGACATTTGTCAGTGAGATGGTCTCGTTTCTGAGGCTCATCTCCCGAGTGCAGAGTGACACCTCCCTGTGGCATCTCCTTTTGCTGGCCCCAGATGTGTTCCAGGACAACATGCAACTGCAAGACATCATTGATTTCCTTCAGAATCCAAGCAGGTAAAGCAGAGACGATGCTAGGAGAGGCACTGTAAGTTGGTGGGTCGTGTCCTGGCCCCTTAGGACATCATCTCTCAGCTTGAGGAGAGGGTGTTGGTTTAAAAGCAGGATTTGTCTGGGGAAGAGGTAATGCATCTCTAAAGGGCTCTGTGGATTGTGAGCAGTGTGTTGATTTTTCAATGACTCTCGTGTCACTTTTTCAATGGGAGCTTGCTATAAACTCTGAAGGCACTGTCATGCCCTTGTGCAGATGGAAAAGCTGCTGAGTCTCAGCCACTGCCTTTGGCTGAAGAAAAGCCCTCCTGGCTGGATAAGGAAAGCAGCTGAAGGCCTCTTTCCAGAGGAGCAGAGAGCCAAATTCAAGCTGCTTCGGGACATCTCAAGCGCTTCTAGGGGAGCCATAATTTTATTTTTTTAATTGATTACCTGATTTATTGCTGGTTTAATCTTTCAAGACTGGTCCCAAGAAAGCAGAGAACAGAGGGAGCCTGGTTTTTAGCACACAGGGCTTTGAGCTTGTCTGACTTGAAGAAGAAAGTTCCAGTTATGTACTTGCTTGATGGTTATATGAAAAAAGGATCTGACCTAACTGCATGAATGAACTGTGCTGAAATATTTGATGCAGGACAATAAAAACTCCTCTGAAATGGGCTTAGCCTTCAAATCCCTTTCTTGCTCTGTAGCTGGGCTAAACTCTCACTGTTCTCTAGAAGACTGGAGTTACTCAAGGGACTAGGGGACTCTGTTCCAGATCATCTACTGGATGTGACTGCCCTGCTATCAAATATTCTGAATAGTCCAGTAGTTACAGTCCATGGAGAACAGCAAGGCAGCTTTTTGTTTTCACCTTGCATACATGAGCAGGTGGCTTAAGATGCCAAAAGAGGTTGTAGCAGCTTTGCCACTTCGATTACACCCAGGCTTGGAGGGACTCACTTTCATCACTGGTGTGTTGCCAAGGCACTTAAAACCCTGTGCATTTAATATCTAGGTAATTTGCCACGCTGCATTGTGGGACCCATTTGTAAGTTGTAATGTCCTTATCCTTAAAGGAGTCAGGAGCGGTGTGGCAAGAATTTTAATTTTATCCAGAAATGTTTGTTGATGCTGCTGTTTCAGTCACAGGATTATTGCATTTGTGTTTACTGGGGTGCAGAATCAAGCCCGGGAACCAGCACTGTTTGAGTGCCCAGGGAGAATTAATATTTACTGTGCTGCTCTGCTTTGCTCCACAGCTGCAGAGCAGGGCAAAGTTATCATAGGCATGACAAAGAGGCACATAGAATTTCATCACCAGAACTGTGCAGTGCTTTTATGCCTGGCATCTGGCACTGTAAGGGCGTGAGTAAAGAGTTATTGCAAAGAGATTGCACAAATAGTGCTTTTAATGATGCTTACAAAAGCACATCTTAGCGAGCCTGGCCATGTCTCTCGCTCCAGGCAATACTGACCTCCTAAAGAAATGCTGTACAGGGGATTTTTTTGTTGTATGGATATGAAGGTATAGGAGAAAAAACCTGCTGCTCATTGTGGCATCTGTATTAACCACATGATAAGTGCCACCACTGTGAAACACAGATTTCCAAGTCATGAATTCTATAGAAAGTTTAGGAGCAAATTTTACTACCCACAAAACCCTGGTTTGCAGACTGAATTCACAAGTGCTCATGTTTGTTGCTTTAAGACAGTTTTTCAGCTAAGCACGTAAGCTGAACTGTTTCTCTGAAGGCAAAATCTGCAAAAGCCCTGCAAGACTGAAATAAAAGGGCAACAACAACACTTGTTTCCATGTTTGCTGCCTTCTGATCTGCGTGACAAGCATCTGCTTCTGGCAAGCCTGTGCCTGCCTCCTCCCTGCCTCTGCCATTGCTCAACTAAATATGTCATTTATAACTCAGTTCCTACCCCCTCTGAAACTCTCCCTAACAAGCACATCTGCAGAACAAAAATGATGAGTGGCAAGGCCACAAAACCTGCATGGAGACTTTATGTTAAACGAGGAGAAAAGAGATCCCTGGTACTCAGGATGTATTTATTCACGCCACTGAAATCAGCTCCTCCAGGTTCTTTGTGCGTCACCTGCAGAACTTGAGGCAGGAGAGAGATTGTGCATTTCACAGTGACCCTGAGCCTGCAGAGAGGAGCTGCTCTTGACACAGGAGAGGCAAAAGGAACTCATAATCACCGTGAAGTTTTCAGTAACCTGAACAGACAGTCCTTTAAATGACTTCCTCTGTGACACAATATGCCTGATTATCGGCTTGTGCTTTCCTAAGACTGAAAAACATTCCTTGCTTTCCCTGGCAGCCTGGCTATTACAGCATAAAAGAGGAAAGGAGGAGAATTGGAAATGGTAACAGTTATTTGTGATTGCTTCTCCCCTAGGGATCCCTGCTCTCCATGGAGCCTTGTCTGCTTGCTCTTTGGTGTCTTTTAGGAGGAATTTCCCCTGCAACAGTGAATCACCTGGCTGGCACATCACCTGGGTGTTCTCTGAGACCTGCTGGGAGGATTTAAGTGCTCAATAGATTTTACATAACTCTCTGAATAAGTACACCTAATGAGTGCCACACATATGTCTGTGCTAATATACCACCATGGCTTTCCCACCTTGGTATTTGTATTTTGTGTGTGATCCAACAAATAATTAAAAGTAGGGGCCATGTCCTGTCTGTCAGACACTTTAAGAGCGATAGGCTGCACTCCAGCTGTTTCCTATTTGAACACTTGTTTTATTTCTTCTCATAAACCTGTAATCACAATTTATTTTCCTTTTTTCCTTTTTCCCCCCATAGTGTTGTGCTGGCAGCTCAGAATGTCTCTGCATCACTGGTGACTGATGATAGATTCAAACCTGTTTGGAAAGGGGTTACAGATCCTCCACATTCCCTGAACTGCTTGGAGCAAGGTAAGGCTCCTCCACAGAGCCATATCTCTGCCAAAAACCTGTAGTGCTGAGGAGAGGCAAACTGCAGGCTAATAAGTAACCATATAGATTGCACACTGTTCAGGGCTCAGCACGTTGGATTCCTCTTTCAGCTTTTTACAAGTGTGAATAAAACACCTCATTTCCAACAGAGAAGTAAAAACGCTTGGTTTTGTCAGTGGACAATGAATTAACATGAGTTTGCAGTCTCAGTGGAAGTAAGGAGCAGTAACTTTATACCTTGGTTTTCTCTTTTTGGGGGGTGATGTCAAAATCTGCCTCTGGTTGTGGATTCTGTCAAAATCACCCCAGTGTATGAAGATGGGGCTGGGGCTGGGGCTGGGCTGCACAACAAGCTGTTTGCATCCAGGTTGGCCATTCCTCTAAATCCCTGCCCCTTAGAGCAGAGCCAGTCCTGGACATCCCCCTGTAAGTGAGGGGGTGTGAGCAGGCAAGGGAAAGGCCCTAAATGCTAAAAGAGGCAGATCAGTAAATGCCTCTTGTGCATAGTGCGCTCCCTACTTGTTTCATGGAGGTTGTGGAAGTTGAGGTGGGTGTGAAGAAAGAGTAATGCAGTGCAAGTAGGGAGAACCTGGAGGTGGGGCTAGTGAGAGGACTGGGCACGTGGGCATATCAAGGTGAGTGTAAATGGCTATGGGGGATATAAATGATGCTGCAGACAAAGTTTATGTGTGAGGAGTGAAAAAGCACCCCCAAACAAAGGGAAAGAAACTGTAAGAAATAGTTGGCCACCTTATCCTGCATTACTCATAGCAAAGTGCTCCTAAAGCAGGAGGAGAATGTTTAGCACTTCCACAGGGGCATGGAATTGCTCCTGAGATGGAAATTCATTTCTGTGAAACCAGGTAGCACCCTCACTTCCTTCCAAGAGCCAGGGAGAGTCACACCCCAAAAGAGCACTCTGATTTCTGACCAGGATATTGCCTTGTGGTAGGTGCCTCACTTCACACATGCACGTTACCCTGGACAGATTTGCCCCAGAACTCTTTCCAGGTTCCAGAATTATGTAATATTTGCTAATATACTCTTTACATCTTTATTGTAGATAACGAAAAAAGTTGGTTGACCAGGTACATTTGTAATTCCTTTGATAACTGGAAGGACAAGCAGACTTTAGTGTCTGAATTGGAGCAAGTTCTAAGGTAAGGCATTAACTAAAGGGGTATTGCTAACAGTGTAATTCAAATCTATGATCTTTGCTCTAAATCACCTTACATTTCCACTTGCATTGATTTCATATTCACTAAAACACTTTTTTGTTCCCCTCCAGAAAAATAAAGTCACCAGAGATTGGTAGAAAGGAGTCCAAGAGGTCCATTAATTTAGATGATTTAGAAGCCATACAAAAGCATGTACATCGTTTAAAAGGCTTTGAGGAAAAAATGAATAGAAGTGAATTAAAAAGCTTAAATCTATTCAGAAATCTGAAGAATGAAACATTACAGAAATTGTATGCATTTCTTGAACTGGGAAGGAATCCACATCATGATTATAAATTAAAGGAACCATATAATAAGGAAATAATTGATGAAATCTATAACTTCACATCACTGCAATTACTGAGTGACTTTAATGGGACTTCCATCTTTGATATAATGACCCAGCGGAAGGAAATTCAGAGCACTTTAAAATTAGCCACAATGATTTGGAACCCAGTTTTGTTAAATGATTCCAATTTTAGTGCATTGCAAAGTAAGGATGCTCTCAAAATGTTGCTCTCCACGAGCACGCCATCACTTCTGGAGGACTTCAGAAGCCGTATAAATGGAATGCAAGAAACACCATCCTTGTTTTCGGATGATCTGCTTAAGCCTGTGTCCTCCAGGAACCTTCCAGAGCAGCTCCTGGCTCTGCAGAGGATGTTTTTCATAATGACAGGCACAAACGTGGGTTATCAGTACCTGCTGCTGCCCGTGTTTGAGCTGATGCAGGCGGTGGAGAGCTCCATGGGGGAGGCCTGGTGGGATGAGCTGAATGTCTTCTGGCGCCTCGGGGAGGAACTGAGGTCGATGAAGTGGAACAACACAGGCATCGTCGCCTACGGGCAGTTCTTAGAGGTATTAAACAGCCATTTACAAAAGCTGAATAATAATTCAAGTGGTGTCTTCAGTGAGCAGTTGGATCAGCTGTCAGAATTTATAGCGGCCGTGTTTAAAGAGTTTGGGGAAAGCTCTGGAGTAGCCAATATCTCACTAGTCACTCAAGCCATCCAAAAGACCTTGTATATATTAAAAGACTTACAGCTGAATTATAATGTCAGTAAATTAAAATCTATAGATCTCTTCTTTAATTTTGACAATAAAACCTTCGAGAGTTTGTCTGAACTTCTGAGGACAGGGATGAAAATCCTTCATCATACAAGTGACAGTGAAGCTTCCAGGGAAGAAATAATTAACTCTGTCTATAACTTAACACATCTTCTACTGCAGGAGTTCAGCCAGTCTTCTTCACAGCCCAATGCTTCTCTAGAGGCAAAGATTTGGGAGTTCTTGCATTTAGCCTTGAGCCCTTTCCTCGAGAACAGCAGCAATAGTGATGGGGCCCTCCAGAACTGCTCTTTTGAAGACGTGCTCCACGTAGCACTTGAGGTGCTGTTTGAAAATGCCAGTCTAGGGCAGGCCTTGGCCAGGAGCCCCTGCAAGCCCCTCTTTGATTCCATGGCCGTGGAGGGTGGACAAATGGCCAATGACACCTTCCCCAAAGTGTTCCAGCTTGCCCTAACAGACCTGAAGCTGTCTCCAGAGTTTGCTGCTGCCTACAAGAACAGCAGCGAGCGCTTCTCCGAGGAGCTGTCGTGCATCACCCAATCTCTGCATTTTTCTCTGAGCTTCCTTTCCAAGTTAGACCTTGTGTCTGAGGTGGGAGACTCTTGGGTGCAGGAGAAGGCGAGGGCTCTGACTGCTGTCACGGAGGGGCTGCTGCAGAGCAATGCCTCCTGCCCCATCCCCGTCCACGATGTGCTCCCCTCCCAGCTTCTGAACATGCTGATTCCTGCCATGCTGAATGGAACAGTGCTGGACTCCCTGAACTTCTCTGGTGGCTCAGCAGGCTGGCACAGGCTCCCTGTGCTCTCCCAGATGCTGCTGGTTGCTTCCATGAGGAACAGCAGCATTTATGAACTGCTCCAAGAGGGCAGGGATGCCTCCCTGCAGGCCGAGTGGGGACATTTCTCACGGCTGTGGCACGCCACTGGCAACGTGCTCACCTCCAAATGGAACCTAACAGAAGTGGGTGAATATGTGAAGCTCCTGGAGATTATGAAGAAGGCTCTAATCCTTGTGGACTTTGGGGTAGCTCCTGAAAAAACATTAGTACGTCAGATCTTTCGTAACTCCAGTGAAGGAATGAAATCCTCAGATCTGAATGATTTGTATCATTCAGCAAAACTCTTTTTCAATTCAACTTCTTCCACAGACAGCACGCTGGACTTGGAAAGAATGCTTCAAGAAATACTTCCTTTGTATGAAGGTGGGGGTGAAGAATTGTTCTACTCTAATCCCTATGGAGAAGAAAATCAGGATGTTCTGACTATGGCTGCAGTGATTTGGAATGAGATCATGTTAAACAGGACCCATTTTAATCCAGAGAATGCATGGGAGGTTACCAAAATGATTGCACTCGATGCAATCCCACTTGAAGACATTGGAAATTATCTCATTACCAATGAAAAAGTGTCATCATTATTTTCTGACTTCTTGTTGGCCCCCCGAACTTCTGAAGATTTTGCAGAACTTGAGGAGCTACTTGGTGCCATGGCAAAGGTGAATACCAGTGATCATTATCTGCTGATCTCTTCTTTGTCCAAGCTAATGCAGAAACTCCTGGATTTCCCTCGCGGAAGGCAGGGAAAAGAACTTCGTGCCTTCTGGAATGTTGCTGAAGGTCTCCAGTCCATGAACTGGAATAGGACTGGCAGTGTCACTCCCCAGTCACTTCTAGACATGCTGCAAAATCAGTTAAATACCATGCAAAAGGATTCCACTCTTCCCTTCGCTCGGGAACTGAAGCAGCTGCTAAACTTTGCATCCTCCATGTTTGAGCTGTATGGGGAAGGGGACTCCAGGGGAACCAACACCTCCTTGTATTTGCAGGCCATCCAGAGGGGTATCTTCATTTTAAAAGGTTTGCAGGAAAGGTATAACATCAATGAGCTTGAAGCTGTCCTCCTATTGTTTGATACTTACAGTAACTATACCCAGAGACTGCTTGAAATAGGGAGAGCAGGAATGAAAGCTCTTCGTGACACGAACTCAAACAAAACGTTTGAAGAAAAAATGGGTGCAGTGCATGATTTCTCACACTTGCTGCTGCAGGAGTTCAGTCAGTCTTCTTCACAGCCCAATGCTTCTCTAGAGGCAAAGATTTGGGAGTTCTTGCATTTAGCCTTGAGCCCTTTCCTCGAGAACAGCAGCAATAGTGATGGGGCCCTCCAGAACTGCTCTTTTGAAGACGTGCTCCACGTAGCACTTGAGGTGCTGTTTGAAAATGCCAGTCTAGGGCAGGCCTTGGCCAGGAGCCCCTGCAAGCCCCTCTTTGATTCCATGGCCGTGGAGGGTGGACAAATGGCCAATGACACCTTCCCCAAAGTGTTCCAGCTTGCCCTAACAGACCTGAAGCTGTCTCCAGAGTTTGCTGCTGCCTACAAGAACAGCAGCGAGCGCTTCTCCGAGGAGCTGTCGTGCATCACCCAATCTCTGCATTTTTCTCTGAGCTTCCTTTCCAAGTTAGACCTTGTGTCTGAGGTGGGAGACTCTTGGGTGCAGGAGAAGGCAAGATCTCTGACTGCTGTCACGGAGGGGCTGCTGCAGAGCAATGCCTCCTGCCCCATCCCCGTCCACGATGTGCTCCCCTCCCAGCTTCTGAACATGCTGATTCCTGCCATGCTGAACGGAACAGTGCTGGACTCCCTGAACTTCTCTGACACCACAGCACACTGGAATACCCTGTCCACACTCATCAGTGTGGCACAGGATGAGCTCCACATGAACAACCTACTGCAGAGGCTCCAGGGCACCTTCAGCCTCCCCAAATGGAGTTATTACACGGGTGTCTGGGATGTGGCTGACAGGCTCCTCCACCCCACCAGCAATCTATCTGAAGCAGCTGCCTTTGCAAAGCTGTTGAAGGCAGTGGCAAACAACTCTGTGAACGAGGTGTCAGCTCTGGAAATCACAGAAGCCAGCCTCTACATTCTCCAGAGGCTGAACTTCTCTGACCTGCTGAATGAATTCAACAGAAGTTCCAGCTCAGCTTTCCTCTCCAACAAAACTGGCTTTGACAGCGTGATTGATATCGTCTCTCATCACTTTGTTGTCACAGCAGAAACTCTGTACAACAAGACCCTGCCTTGGACTCAGAGTGACCAAACCCTGTCACCAACCAGTCTGATCACACGGTGAGTTTGCTCCTTGGGTACTGTAATTGCATTTATGGGTAGTGACCCCCACTCTCACTCTGGCATGGGAAGTATGTAATTTTTTTTTCCACTGGAGCAATCTAAGCTTGCTACCACCACAATTCAGGACAAGAGGTGTAGTGTGGGTTAAATTGAAAAAAACAACCTCCTTGAGTTGAACATACATCTAGAAGTCAGACTTTCAAAAATCTCCTGTTGGCACATACAAGTTCCCAGTGGAAGCAGAGTCCTGAAGGAGTCTTGCACCAGTGGAAGGCTCTTTGGAAACCCCTTCTTTGTGGTATGATTCTCTCATTTTTGAACCTCAACCTCCCCTGGGTGTGTCTTTCCCTCTCTATAGTCCATCCACAGTAAACTTTTCAAGTGTGTTTTCTTACACATATGGTTTGAGAGTGAGTGACAGCTTTGGGAGATAACAGCAAAAAGAAATGATGAAATACAACTGGGAGGGTACCCACTTAGGAGAGATGGCTTTTATCTGGAACTCTTATTTGCACTGCCAAGGAACAGCATCTCCACAGCTGACAGGTTGCTCACTAATGTCCCTTGTTTCTGAAAGAGAAGCTGATTTAAATTCCTATCTTATTTTTCAGATTTCTGTTTTTAGAATTTGAAAACACCCTGTTGCAGGCGACAGTGAATAACAGCTGTAACCCTTACCTGAAGTGTTTAATGAATGCTGCTGAAGCTGAAGACGGGGAGTTGACAGGTGGGCATGATTTCATTGCTGTTGTGGGACCTCAGCTGGAATATGTGCTGCCTGTCTTTTCAGAGTGTTTTGTCTGGTGGTGGGGAGGAGTGGTGCTGCACGTTTTTATCTGCTAACAGTTAACTGGGGCTGGGAGGCCTCAGGAATCCAGGCTCCTTTTCCATTTGAGTTATGTCACACTGTGATTATAATTTCCTATCCCATTCTATCCAGGAGGCACATCAGGTTGCTGACACTCAGATAAAGAAATCCAGCAAATAGAAACCTAATTCCCCCCACAGCTCTATGTACCTGGAAAATGACAGCAGTTATTTTGGAGAGTTAACATGGTATTTCACAGAGATATTGATCATATGAGGTTATTGTAACCCCTGAGGTTTTACCTGCTCACAGAGTAGGGATGCCACGTGTGCTCTGGAGGGCACTGCCACAGGTCCTGTTGCCAGGGTGGGCTGGATTTCTCCAGGAACAGAGCACCTACTGGGACTGGATCCATTGGAATCCAGATTACCACCTGGGCCTTGCTCTGGGATGTCACAGGTCCTTGGCCATGTGAATTTGGTGGAAAACAGCAATGCCCTGTAGGCCTCAGAATAAAGATGCTGATGTTCCCACCTGGGAAGTTTCTGCGAGTCTGGCATTTTTGTGTGGAGTAACTATTGTTTTCTTCCCTGCACAGAAAACATCACACTGCTTTTGAAGCAAGCTCATCTGAAAAAGAACTCTTTTATGCAAAATAATACCTCTGAGAAACATTCATCCATACCAGAGCTCCTGAAGCTAAAAGTGAGTCTGCTTAAAATGCTGACTTGAAGGACATCCCGCAGTGACACATGAATGTGCAATGGTGGCTTAGAAAAACAGCATATGGGAAAAAGTTTCTGAAAAGAGCAGCTGATAAAAGCTAGGACTGAAACTCTGTGTCCTGCCTGTGTTTGAAGGTCACTGGCAAACTGGGTTGAGGAACTTGTTCTTGTGTCATCGCTTCTGAGGGTACATCTGTTTTTCAGGGAAGGTAGAGGTGTCCCTGTCCCTCTAGTCCGTTGAATAGGATGGCTCTGCTTTCCACCAGCCATCCCAAAAGGATGAGCAGTGCACAGACTGCCAGGAGCAGCACATTCCTCACTGCACCATTCGTTTGAAGGCTCAGTAGGCTGACACTTAGCAAAGCACCTCACAGAGCTGAGACCCTCCTGGGATGCCTCGGCTTCCTTTGGGAAGTAGTTGGGAGGAGTTCTGGAGGCACAAAGAGGGATTAGATGCTTCTGCCCTGCTGAAGATCAGGGAATTGTGCATCCCTAGTTGGCAGTTATCAGCATGACTAACTTGGTTACCACTGTGCCCAAGGAGCTGCACCAACACCAGTCCCCACATGCTCCCTCAGCCCTGCCTGTCTCACAACACCAGGATGGGTTCTGAGATTGAGCACCAGTATTTACTGATGGAGTTCCCTCACCAGCTTTGGCTTTGGCAATGCCTGATCTGAATAAAATGCTTCTTCCCCCATGCACACATGACTGCACTAATAGCATTCCCGCACTTTAGTCTATTGCTCCATATGAGAAATGATATTAAAGAGTCCTTTTAAAAAATGTAACAGTATACAAGGCTGTTGCTGTGTAATATATCTGTAATAATAATATGATGAGCCTCAGTGTGACAGGTACTTAGAGGCATAAACCTGAAAATAATTCTTCCCATAAGAGCCTGATAATGTAAATAATGATGTCAGACAAGAGGGAAGCCCATAATAGCAGAGTAGGCAAAGGGCTGTAATTTAACACGGTTTGGCAGAAGTGGAAGTCCTGACTTTTGGCCAAGTCTCTTTGCTGTGCTGTAGTAGATGACCAGGTGGTATCTGAAAGACTGAAACTGTTGTGCAAGGTAGGTTTATTGTGCCTCTGGGAAGATTAATTGGTAAACAGGTGAGTCCAAATGGAGTGTTGCTGTGTATGTGTGTTGGGCAGGGGAAATGATAGGTTAAGGCTTGTGAGGTTTATAAGATCCAGCCAGGTCTGCTACACACTCATGTAGGAATAATTGCTATCAACTCTTCTATTGGAGACCTTTTGAATGAACTAAAAGTATATATGTTAGAATCTTAATCCTAAGGAGAAACAGAGAGGGACATCTAGTCTCTTTAAAACTTGCCTCTTATAATACTCTCATCTAACTTTGTGCATTTGTCTCCTTTTGTCAAAACCTCCTTTGAAGATCTCTCGCCTCCGGGATCTGACAACACTGCTCTGTGACTACGAGAGTGTCCAGTCCATGCAGCAGCTCTGCCACCTCCCCAGGGTTGGCTTTGCAGAGCTCTGTGGATGGGGCCAATCCCACGAGCAGCTCCTCCATGCCATGGAGCTCAGCAGTCAGGTGGTGACCAGTGTCCTGAACCACAGGAGAATCTCCCAAGAGCTCCAGAATGTGCTGGTTGGGGATGCCACGAACATCCAGACACAGCTGCAGTGGTGAGGCACTCCCCCAGTGCTTTGGTATCCTGTTGAGGAAGCCTTGCCTTCTTTTCACGTTCTCAGTTTTGTTTGCTGTTGTGTTTTTCCCATGTAGGCTTCAAGAAAATGTCCCAGAGATCTCTTTCTTCCAAGAGATTCCTCAGTGTATGACTACGTTGAATTCCATGTTGAACATCACTGAGAGTTTAACCAATTCCAGCAAGGAAGGTACTTTCCTGTGTTTACTTTGCAGTGTTGGTGCACCATTACTGGTACCAAACTTTCTGCTGGAAGTCTTGAGCATTGCCTAGCTGCCAGGAAGGAGTGATATTACTGAAAGGACCAGACACCATGTCCCTTGAGATCCTTTATCTGGGGTACTTCAGAGCCTGTTCTAGACTGCCCTTTGTTTTCCATACAAAGAAAGTCCCAAGTCTTTGTATTAGAGCAAATTTGGCTATCCCAAGACCTGACAACTTCAGCCCACAAATTGGAGTGGAAAACCTAGGAAATAATGACTGTATTTTCCAAGTTTTTGTTGGATTTCTTTTTTTATCAGTGATGATGTACCACACTTCCATACTTCACCTAAAGTCCTCTCTGTGTGCTTGAGATTGCCATGTGTCTGGAGAAAGCAGCTACATCAATTGTTCTTTTGTTGTTTTTTACAGAAAAGTTAAGAGATGTGTTTAAAAATGTGGACCAGCTCAAAGAGGATCTCAGAAACACAACAGGAATGTCTGCAGCCAGTATTGATGCTCTTCTGGAAGCATCTCTCCCTGAGAACAGCAGTCAGGTAAGTTTGCTGTCGTCCTGTTGGGAGATCTTGTTGCTTTTTTGCTTCTCAGCCCATTAAAACCAGAATTAGTGAATGCAGCTGAGCAGAGCACTGCATGTGTGACAGCATGGAGAGGGGTAGATGATCCCACAGGGATAGACAGCAGAGCATGTTATGGATGGGAATTGCCACCAGGAATGTAGTTGGAGCAGTCACTGACCTCAGCCCACCCAGTGGGGACCAGGAGCCATATGGTCCCTCTGGCTGTCACCAGTGGCTGCCCAGGGAGGGATGGCTCTGCTCCATGGCAGGACATGGTTCACTGGGACAGACTAAAGGCTCTTCAGTGGGGTCCTCAGAGCTCAGAAGTTGTCACAGTCCAGATACAGAACACACTTGTAACCACAGCTCAGGAGAGCACTTGGGGTCCAAAATCAGCGTCCCAGAATGAGAGATGAGCTTGCCTTCCTCAGCCTCCTGCACAAGCAGAGCTCCAGATGCTTTCCCCCTTCCTAGCTATCTTGTCTGGACTGAGCCCCAAAGCGTGCTCTTTTCCAAACTTCACATGCATCAGTCAATGAGAAATTGAAGCCACAAAAGCTTTTACTACTGTGCAAGCTGGGTAGTAAAACACAATCCTTAGGATTTGTCCCTGGGAGAGGGAGTAATGGGTAGGCCTTCTCTGCTTCCCAGGGTTGAAATATGACACTGTGGGAAGAACAACAGCATGGTAAGATTAATCCATGCATAGTGGAGTGTGCAGCCCAGCCCTAACCCATCTATTTTCCCTCTGTGCCAACACAGCTCATCTCTCAGCTCCTCCAGCTGGAGTCCTGTAGTGTCCATCCCACTGACCCACAGCTGAGAGCAGTGGCAGAGGAGTTCTGCAAGCTGTCCCTCTCAGAGAGGACTCGTGAGACCTACATCCTGGGGGTCACCCTCTTAAGGCACTTGGATATTTACAATTTCTTATACAAGGTTAGTGCTGCCTTTGTCGAGTGATTTCTACAGTCTCTGCTGCATGCAGTGCCTGAGAGGTCATAAAATATCATTGCAGTGGCCAGAAGCTATGTGGGTTTACACAAGCCAAAGATCAGGCTTTGCTCATGCAGTAATTTTTATTGCATATCCATGCTGTGACAGTGTGGATATAAATGAGAAACCCAGCTGCTGTAAACCAGCAAACCTCATTTAAAGGCACTGGACCTACTCTCAATGCCTCCCTATCTGCTAGTATCATTTATGTGCTGTCACAACCTCTTGAACATTCCCAGCTGACCCAAAAATAAGGCACTGGGCTAAATATTTTTATTCCTTGAAAAGGGAAGCCCTGGGAAAAAAAAAGTCCTGTAAAATATCTTTTTCCTATCTATTTGGAACTACGAATTTGTTAAATTATGCAGATATCCCACAGACACAGCTATAGAAACAGCATGGAAGAGAACATCCACTGGGACATGCATATGTAGTACATATTTAAAAATGCTTATTAAGTGAGAAGGCCAATGAATTTGGGCTCAGGTCAAAAGTTATTCATGGTGTTTGATACCTTTGCTGTGTGAAATGCTGCCACTGAGACTCCTGATTATATCCCAGCCAGTATGGAAACACCCATTTCCCAACCTGTAGGTGTTTGGAAACATGCACTGTTCAGATTGTGTAATATTCAGGGGAGTGGTTTCCAAAGGCACTTGGGGATTTAGGAATACAAATCCCATTCATTTCCCATGGGACAAGCCACTCTGTAAGCCTCCTAAGAGCTTTGAAAATCCCACAATTGCTGTCTCTGAGTTAACACAATATGGGTGTGGTACATGCATGTGCATACATACTGATCATAATTGATTTCCTTCCTGTTTCTTGTAGATGTTTTTCCCTAAGGAACTCCAGAAACCCATGGACAAGATGTTAGGCCTTCTGACAAAAATGAAGTATTTCAGACACGAGGTTGAGTCTGGTGTTGATCCATTGCTACAAGCTATTCATTCCCTGAAGAAACTCCGGCAGTCTAGGAAAATGCCACTGACTAAGGTATGTGTTGTCTGCATGTGCTGTGGTGGCAAAACACCACTGCAGCAGTATCCACAGTCATTTCTTACCCTGGAAGCCACAGTAAATCATAGATTCTCTTTTAAAGCAATAGTGTTCTAAGAGAAAGCTCTATCAAACTTACCCCTGGCAGTGTCCAAGGCCAGGCTGGATGGGTATTGAACAACCTGGTCTAGTGGAAGGTGACCCTGCCCTTGGCAGGAGGGTGAGACTAGGTGGGCTTTAAGGTCCCTTCCAACCCAAACCATTCTGTGATGATATGTTGCTGGAATTGCTTTGACTTGGAGCAGTGGGACCATCCTGTGCTCGTGACAGGGGGACACAAGGAACATGTGCTGTGGGAGGGACTCTTGGAGCAAAAATGCAAGGGATGAAGAACTGTTGTGAGGGAGAGAGAACTTCCAGCAAGATACTGGAAGGGTCAGCTGGTGAAACCAGATGGAGAACTGCCCAGTAAAGGCAAAACCAGTAAGTTAACAAAAAACTTGCTCAGGCTTTAGTGGGCAGTAGATCATACCCAAAGCCTGGGGCCTGCCCAAAACATTCAGTACAAAACCTATGACTGCTCTGAGAGCTGCAGTAACTTCAAGGTGCGGGGCCTTCATCCAGCACCATGTCCAACCCCTCTCAGATCCATAGTCAATGAGAACACAGATCACAGGAATCCTTCCTGGTCCTCACTGTGCCTGCACATTGCAGGGCCACGTGCAGTCATGGGCTAGGTGGGGACAGGGAATGTGCACATCTCTGTGACAAACTCTGTGTTGTAACCCAGGGTGTATCTGTGTCAATTATAGGCAATTCCCCTGCACGCACTGTGGACACTTCCCACATTGGCTCTCACACCTGGAAATGAATTTGCCACCTCTGTCATAGTAGAGTTTAGCCAAAAAGTACATGATTCCCATGAAAATACCTTCTTTTTCAGAGACAAACTTCTCATAAGAAAGCAGTGTAAAAATGTTCAATCCTTTCCTTCCCATTCTGTTATTTCTCATGTCTCTCAGAGTGGTGTCCTTTCAGCGTGCAGGGTTTATCTGCATTGTGTCTTTTCTGCAGGCATTATTGAAACCAACCAACTTCAGGATAACACGTGGCACATTTAAATCCGTGTCAAAAGTCCTCTGCAACCAGGAGATCACACCCCTCTTCTTTGAGTCCTTGCTTCCAGGTTTTGGAGACTCCGTGAGCAACAGTTCTTCTGCAGAGGATGTCTATGTCCAAAAGCTGATGAGCAAATATGGGATTCCTCAGGACTCCAGTAAGTCTGGCTTTTCCCTAGGGCAAAATTTCTCTGCTATTTCCAGAGAGTCCTAGTGCTGAGCTGTTCCCCTGTATGTCTCCAAGGGCCATGAGTACTCATTATTTATGCTAGCTGAAGATCTGCACTGCCCTAATTATTGGTGCTTTATTCCCATAAATGTTCAGAGGGAAACTGCCTGTGCAGCAGAGCAGTGCTTGACACTGCACTGTCTCCCATTTGTTGAGGATCTGGTCTTAGGGCTCAACAGGTCACTGCTTTTTCTTGATGTGTAGTTTTTCTGACTGGACTGACATTATTAGCTCCTCTGAGTTCACAGAACTCCATTTAACCTTCGAGCAGATCATCTTGGCTTGAACAGCAAGACTCTTGTTGTCTTGAGTTCAGCAACAGGAGATCTTGGGGGTGGATTGCTTTTGTCAAGATGCATTAGGTCAGTCAGTGAAGAGAGGGCCCTGAAGTCATTCTCTGGACACACCAACAACCTGGGCAGATGGGGAAGAAATACACTTGTAGTTTTCTTGTGTCTGGCCTATTTGTTCTCTGTGTGCAATTTGTTTGCTTTTCTCCCCTTGCAGCACCATTTTGCTTATCCTTTTACCTGGACCTGGTCAAGACCCCGACTGGAGCTTTAATTTGGTCTTTTTTAAAACCAATGGTGCTTGGGAAGATCCTTTACACACCAGATACCCCAGAAACTCGAGCCATCATGGGAAAGGTATGGCTCTGTTTCAGGACATCAGGGTACACCCACTCCAGAGGGTTTTAATTTATCTCACACAGGCCTGTTTCTCTGAGAAGCACAGATCTGCTTTCTCACTGTTTGGAGTATTAATCCAATTATCTTTTCCTAGTTTCCTTGCTGAGAGATGAGTCATCTTTTGTCTTGGAATGAACCTTACCTCCAGAAAATTGCTGTTGGTCTAATGTTTATTACCCAATTTTTTTAAGGCCTCCAATTTACGAAGTTTCACCACCATATTTTCAACCAGTAAGAGAAATATGTCTACCAGGACAGGTTCTCTAACCAGTATTCACAAGCATACCAGTGGGAGAAGGAAAGCTGATATTCAAGACATGCTCTAAATTGCACTTAGAAGTACGTGCATCAAATTCAGTGTGTTAAGGGGCATTTTGCCAAACGGTGATAGAATGCTAAGAAAAAAATCCTAAGGAAACCAAATTTGGTCTCAGCTGTTTTGTTGTTACATTTATCGATTAAAATCTGTAAGGTAAAGAATAAATTAATCCTTTATGTTGTGGGCTTCTTTTGCAGTCTAATGCAACCCTGGAGCAGATGGCTGATCTAGCCCTGAAGTCCCAGGAGTGGCTGGACAAGTCCCCTGTCATCATGAATTCGCTGGCTAAGTTAAACGAGACAGTTCCCATGATCAAGGTACGGGATCCTGACTCCCCCACCTCTGCTGCCAGCAGGGAATTGGGAGGGTGGCTTTTCTCCCTGAAATGCACTGTGATTCCATGGACATCAGGGGCCCTTCCCAGGCTTCCATCCTGGACTTCCCCCATGGCTGTGCCTGCCTGTTCCCTCTGCAGCAACACTCCTGGTGCACCTTTCCATGCACATCCCCTGTCTCAAATGTTTGTAACATGCTCCCTGACACTGGCCATGCCGGGGCCTGCTGGAGGGCTGAGATGAGCAAGGAGCACTCTTCAGTTTGTAAATTAACTTTCTGCTTGATGGAGTGATCCAGCCAGCCAAGGCCAGGCAAGAAATGACTTTTTCAGAAAATGAAAGGGTATCTATAATAAGCACGTTGCTCTGGGTACACACGTAAGAGCCAGGAGATGTTTTGTACCTCAGTGAATATAAATAAAATTTCTTTTTTCCCCTCCTAAGGAGCCCAGCCTTGCTTGGCTGCAGAAAGCAGTAAACTAATGTTACACACACTTGTTTCCCATTCTCCAGTAAAAATTGTCTCCTTTTCTTACCAAACTAAGAAAATGAGACCCCTGGAAACTCAAAGCACTGGAAGTTAATTTCAGGGACTAGAATTCATTCTAATTTCCATGGCACCGAGAGAAAATCTAGAGTGGAATATGAAATAGTGACATTAAATATTCTCTGCTGATTGTACTCCTTGGTGGAATAACGAAATATTCAGCCAAACAAAAATCTATGTTGGGCTCCACATTTAGTTTTGGTTGCCTACCTTTTGTGCTCTGGCTGTGTTCACAGGACTTAAAACAGACACAAGGGGAGTTCACTGCATTTCTGGAATAACTAAGATTAGCCATGATTTTTTCCATGGGACTCTAGAACTCAGTAGGCACCCTGTCTTGGCTCCAAGGAGCACCAACTTGGACTCAGAGAGCTCTGTATGACATTTTCTTTCCTGGCATTTCTCCATCCTGATGCGCAGAGTGAAATATGGAAGGTCAGGAAAGGAGTAGGAGGGGGTTGTGCAAAGGCTCAGTGAAACCAGCTGCTCTCTTATATTTTAAAAACACACTGAAAAAGCTCCAGAGGCTTCTGGTCAAACTGATGCTTTTTCTTTTTTTTTTCCTTGTTGTAGAACACCCTACAGAGCCCCTTTGTGCAGGTTTTTATCAAGCTCATGGTGGATTTGGATGCGGCTGAACTGCTGAGTCAGATAAACGAGCTGGGTGAGTGTGTCCCTATGTGCTGCCCTCTCTCCTGTACTTGGGTTTGGAGCTCCAGAGGCACCAACCTGCAGCCATCCCACAGTATTGCTCCTCTCTGGCCAGTGTGGGATGCTCCAGGGCAAGGTGATCTCAGCTCTGATCCCCAAATCTTGTGGTCTATGGGGAAAGGCTCTTAGAAAGCCCAGGGCTGGCGTGGAGAGGTGTTTGTGGTGGGTGTTGAAGCGAGAGTGGGACACACAAGGCTCTGCCGCTGTGTGTGGCCACTGGAGGACACTGTTTAGCCGTAATTAGGACTTCAAATGAGCTACCTGGGACTCGGCTGGGAAATGTTGCTGGAGAGCTCACTTGCACCGCAGCAAGGTTCAGATTCAAAGTTCTCCAGAGCAGAAAAGCAAGGGATCAGATAAGGATACCCAAAGGACACACTCTGCTGGAATTTGCTGTTCTCTGGTAGTCTTGCATGGTCCTTCAAGGCAGGAGTTGCAGATGTGCCCTGTGAGAATCACCAGCTGACAGTGGTGGTGGATATATCATCCCCTGTGAGTGCACAGCAGGGAAATCACAGTCCCTTCCTCCCTGGTCTTACTGTCCCTACCCCCCTTCCAGCGAGTGGCCAGACATGTCAACATAATTCTGGGCTGTGCCAACAAAACCCAGGGGTGTTTCCATCAGAAGAGTCTTTCCATGCCATTGATGATGACCCCTGTGTTATTCCACGAGTGACAACTCCTGTCCCACCTCCCCCAAAGCCGTGGTGCCTGTGGCAGCTGCTCCCTGTTAGTTCCCTGCATTCTGCAGTCACCTCTGGAAGCTGCAAACAAACAGCAGCATCTTCATGAGCTGCATTATCAGGCTCAGTCCACACACGTGGCCATGCCTTGATGTGCTAGGGTAAAGCACGTGCTCCCCTGAGATGCAGCAGGAGAGGGGAGGACATCCAGAACCACAAGGTGTGGAAGGAAGGGTGAGCATCGTGTGCGAGCCTAAAACCCCAGCAGGTTAGGAGGGACTTGTGATTTGGGATGGCTGTCACATCCCACTGCTGGCACCCTCCCAAAGGCAAACTCACCAGCATATTACAAATGATTAACATAAAAACTGGGTCAACAACACGCCTTCATTGCCCTGCCGAGCGAAGAAATGTGTTTTACACTTCATGTTTAGTATGACGGGGAGTTTTTTCTTCCTTTCTGGTGTCATTGTTACTGTAAAGCCTGGAAAGAGGGGATGGATTTTTTGCTGTTGTAGTGATGCTGGTGGTTTTGCCTGTGGGTTTTTTTTTTTTCCCAGATGATATTCGGCTGGAACTGCAGAACAATAGTGACATTGTTGCCCAGCTGAACACTCTTGCTGCCCTGGCTGTGAACGTGTCCTCCTGCGTCTCGTTTAACCGAGTTCGGGCAGTCAAGGACCTGCAGGAAATGGAAAGGGTGGCAAAGGAGCTCTTTCTGAAGAACGAGCTGTTTGCAAGTATGTGACAGTCTCAAGTCCCCCTGTACGTTAAATTTAGCCTGATAAAGAAATTTGGCTTTTCACCACCAGCTGTTGTGGTCACAGTTCCCAGCACACCAGTGGGTGGGTGGGACCTGCACCCTGAGACCTCCTCATGGAGAGTTTGACACTTCCCTTTTTGTGCCTCCTCTTCCCTTACACCTCAGCTTGGTCAGCTGGTGACTCCTCTTCGTTAATTCTCAGTCTGAACAAAATTCCACTGCCCTAAGGAGATCTTCATGCAGCTACTTTATTTCAGGCTTCCACGGGAAAAGATGCTTTAATTGAGAGAGATATCACAGAATCATTGAGGTTGGAAAAGACCTTTAAGATCCTCAAGTTCAAATACGAGACAGTTCAATTTATTAGGGAGTCATAAAGCTCTTGAGATATTCCAGCCAAGCACCATAATGTAATATTGGGTCTTGTCAGTCACAATTCACTTTTGTGGGACTGGATTGCAACTTTGGATCAGACTGCAGAGAGGGGTGGAAGGAGCAGGGAAGAGGAACTTACTTATTATTACTTGGAATAATACAAATCTTAATTTTTAAAGAAGGGCAAATATCTCCTCAATTAGGTTTTGCTTAAAAGTCCTGTGGCCTGTTTGGTTTTATACTTTGTAATTGAGGGGTAGATAGAAACTTTTGCTTTTCTTGGAACTTCAAACCATGATATTTGTCTGTTCCCACAAAAGTAGTTTTCTTCCTTGTTTTCCTTCCATTCCATCATATATTTCATATATGGGATAATCAGGAAAGATATTCTGGAGAGAAAAATCTCTACTCAAACAGACATTCTGAAGGCAAAAAACTTCCTGTCTGCCAAAATGTACATGCCATTTCCAAGCAGGAACGTGCAGAGCTATTATAGTCTTAGACCTCTGAGCTTTGCAGGAATTTGTGTGGGCCCAAATATGGGTGTGTGGAACATCAACAGTTGTCAGCATCGTGTTGCTGAGGCTTTTGTGACATGAGCTGTACTGTAGGGAGCACTCTGGGGCATGGCCATGACAAGTGCTGGCCTATCTGAGCATCATTTGTGCAGCAAAGAAGTGAAATGTAGGAAAGGCTCATAAAAACAAGGAGTTCTCTCTCTGTGTGTCCTGCTCCCTTGACTCTACAGCAAAGCATTTTCCCTTTGTTTCCCAAGGCATCATTTTCAAGCTGCCTTCCAGGCGTGGCAGCCCTGGATCCTCCGTGTCTGGAGCCTTGGCCCTCCCTCCTGTGCTCAACTACACGATCCGGATGAGCAGCAGGATCACACAGACCACCAACAGGATCCGGGAGCGCATCTGGACCGTGGGCCCCCACAATTCCACCTCCCAGAGCCAGATCTACAGCCGGGCCTTCATCTACATCCAGGACAGCATTGAAAGGGCCATTATTGAGTTACAGACTGGCAAGAAACCAGAGGAAATAGCTGTTCAAGTCCAGGCCATGCCTTACCCCTGCTACAACAAGGATATGTAAGTGTGGGTGGCTTTTGTCTTCATGCTTTGTGTAAACTCATCTTGTTTGACCTATGAGAAGAGTTTTTGGGTTTGTCTTTTGGTTGGTGGGGTTTTGTTTCCCCAAAGGTTTGAACAGAAGAGGGAATGTTGATCTCCACTATAAATGATCTATGTTTGGTTTGCCTAATCTTTTGTTTTCAGTGCTCTGTATGTACCTGGATTGTCATGGTAACTATGGGTTTGACAGCAGGTAAAATTCCCTCTCCCTGTTTTACTACCCATGGTGGGACTGAGAGTTGGCAGGACTTGGGTTAAATATGAGTGTTGGCTCGTTCTGCAGGTGTTTGCATGCAGACAGTGCAGCAGAACTTAGAAAATGGATTTACTGGGGAAAAAAGCTTCCCTAGGTTTATGAGCTTAGTTCCTGGAGATTGCTGTCCAGCTGTGGTACTTGCTATTCATTCCAGTGACTCTAGATAATGGTCACTGTGTACTGAGCAATTCTCAATCAGGTGCTTCCCCGATTCTTTAAGAAGGACAAGAGAGAAGATGAGCTTGTACCATTCATCTCTGCAGTAATGAGGGAGGACAGAGAGGCTTTTGATACAGAATTGCCAGGGTTAACAACCCATTAACAGAGCAGTGTGGGGGCCAGAAAAAGTTTAGGATGGTGAAGCAGATCAAAAAGTTTTGGATCCTCTTCCTTTTCCCTCAGCTGGAGCCAAATCTGCAGCCAGTATGAACTGCCAAAGGCAGAGAGAGCAGAGAGTCTCTCCCAGCTGAGGACCTGCCCCTCTGGCCAGGCAGTTTTGGGCTGACTGGGAAAGCTGGTGATGTGGTGCTGCCTTGGAGTTATTAGCCTGACCACAGCTGGTGGCCAGACTGGGTGGAAAACACACAGGGAAGGGATTTCAGGGTCCATCAGAGAACACTGAGGGGTGTTCAGCACATCCTGTCAGAAGGTTGGGTGTTCTCTGTGCCCCGACATGAGGAGCAGAAGCACAGGCTGCACCTTGGAGCTCTTGGTACTGAAAAGCCTCCATGTCACCGGCATGAGCCAAAGGATTATTTAGGAGCTGTCAGGTGTCATTTAGGAGCTATAGCAGAGCCATCCATCTCCTGTCCCAGCTGTCACTTAGGAGAGCTGGGGGCCCATAACCTCCTCTCCCACGAGTGCAGGCAGGGAGCATCCAAACCAAGCTGTGCAGCAAAACCTGGATTGTTGCTGGGAGAGAGTTGGGGACAGTGATGAAGTGGCTGCTGGAAGCACTTACTGCAGTGCTGTCTGCTCCTTCCCCTGTTCTTGCTGGGAAAACCTTTCACCTTTGGGTTTCCCTCCCCACTTTTGGGTTTCCCTCCCCACCCCAAGTTCAGAGGGACATGAGTTAGCTCAATTATTCAAATACCTAAAGGCTTTGGATTTGCATCCAGTAGAAGTCATCAGAAAATGCCTGCTTATCAATTGTTACCATGCTGGAGGGAAAAAGGGGGAATACATATATGCCAGTACACAGAAAGTGTTGGGAAATGCTGAATTTTTAATAAACTTGAGATCATGCACAAGGTGGTAGCAGAAAAAGAAACCCAAGCAACAAAAAGCCAGCAGAGCTACTGAAATGCCTTTTCATGGTGCTTTATAAATAAGGCTTCATTTGCATGGAAGCATTTCTGGAAGTTCTGGTTCACAGGAAATTTTCAGCTTTGCAGGTTAAAAAAAAAATGCAAACAAGTGTAGTGTTAATTTCCTACTGTTGTTGTACATTAAGCTTTTTCCAGGAATAACACTGACTATGTTTTTTAAGCCAGGTTTAGAAATTAAGGAGAAAAGCATAAGCCCTGCAGATGCAATGAAGGGAATCTCCTGCTGTGAAACCTTGCTTTCCCCCACAAAAGGACAAATTTATTGTCAGCCATTGTTGTCTTTTTTTTTCTGCCCACATTTGGCACTGGGAAAAGGTTTAATTAAAGTGAGGAGACAAGAAATGTGACCTGGATCTGCAATACCTGTGCTTTGGTGTGGGAGAACAGACCCTTTGAAGGGAAGAATCTCTACCTGCAGTCCCACCCCAGCAAATATGGCCTGATGGCAGAATTTGGCCATTATATCTCTGTGTTCCCAAATGGGATGCAGCCCCTCAGAGAGCCAGGAGATGCCACTGCCCATAGCACTTCCCACTCCTGCCAGTGGTGCTGCCCAGCAAAACCTCCAGAATGCACCAGGAAATCCCTCTGCAATTCCAAACAAAAAAGATTTAGAACAGCCAGGAGTTTCACGAATAGAAAATCCAGTGCAATGCCAAAAGAGTCTTTTTTTTTCTTTTTTTTTTTTTGTAACTATTAATTTTACTCTGTGTTTTGATATCTGAGCATGTCTTTTCCTGTGCCAAAGTATTGTTCTGAGAAATATCTTCTGTATAAAGCCTTGATCCCCAGAACGTTTGGTATTCAGCTAAAGCCTGCATTTACCTTTTACAGGTTCTTAACCAGCGTGACCTACTCTCTTCCCTTTGCTCTGATGGCTGCCTGGGTGCTGTTTATAGCTGATTTTGTTAAAACTCTTGTTCAAGAGAAAGATCTGAGGCTTTATGAGGTACGGGGGAACTTCCTGGGGCATGCAAAATTGAGGAAAATATTCCAAATACCTATTTTGTTGGAATTCTGACGTTGTAACCGAGCTCAAAGCCACAGAAACTGGTGGTGTTTGCCCTTCAAGTGGAGGGAATATTGTTTTGGAGCTCTGAACTCTGGAAACGTGGACACCTCACAAAATTACAAGTTTTCTGAAGATTTAAAGCTCTCTAAAAATTGACATTGAGTCATACCTCCTGGGGACAAAGACATCAAAGTTGACTTATTTCCTATCCTTGGAGTTATTATACTTAATATTTCAGAAGGTGCTACATATTACATCAACTCCTCTGAAATGAAGTTCCTCGGGTTGCCTGTTGGAAAAGAATTGACACTGAGGCGTAGGGAATTTATTAAATTAACTCTGGTTTTCAGTCTGCTCACTGTCAACAGAGATGAACAGCAGAGAACTTTTGTAAAACTGAAGCTTCAGCGAGCAGCAAAAGCTCCAGCAGATTTAGGTCTTTATCTGACACCATGGAAACAAATACTGATTCACCAAAAACATTTCCAAGAAAGGGCACTCTGTGACCTGTGATGAGATGGAAAATGGGTGAATCCCAGGGGTCCCTGGCAGCCCCTGACTCTAATTTAGGGAAGCATTTTCCTTGTCTCTAAGGTCCAGGCTGTCAGTCATCTTCTTAGCTGTGTAATAACCTACAAGACACCTGTTGTTTCCTTTTAGATTTATCAATACAAATTTGCAGGTTTATGCAAGTCTTGGAGACTTGATCATCAGCTAATTTAATAAATTAGTGTTGCTTCCTTGTAACCATGGTAATTTAGGTGTTATTTGTTGTGTGAGAAATGGTTTTGGGAAGAGCTTTTATGCTCAGGCCACTGGACCAGTTAGCATAATTTTTAAAAAATAACCAAAATGCTTTAGAAAAGTCACAAATCTAAGGCCAGGAGGTGCTTTGGAGCTTGCCAGCTGTGACACGTGACACTTGCAGATCCTGCCTGTGCTGTTCTTTTGCAAGAGACTGCTTTGCCAGCCTTGGGCATGCCAGGAATGTGAGTGTGTGGTGTCTCCCTGGACAGCACCAGGCAGGGTGGCACAGTGGGACAGAGCATGGTCTGGTGGCATGTCCTGTCCAGGACCTGAATAAGGCAATCATGCAGTATCAGCAGAAGGATCTCTTTGTTCCTCCCAGATGTCATTTGTGGTTGTTTTGTCCACCTTTCTCTCCGCAGTACATGAAGATGATGGGTGTCAATGCCAGCAGCCATTTCATCGCCTGGTTTGTGGAGTGTGCCATCTTCCTTCTCATTACTGTCACCTTCCTCATTATTGTTCTAAAAGTGGGTGACATCCTTCCCAAAACAAACACAGCACTCCTGTTCCTGTACCTCATGGACTACAGCCTGTCCATCATAGCCATGAGCTACTTCATCAGTGTTTTCTTCAATAACACCAACATAGCAGCCTTGGTGGGCAGCCTCGTGTACATCCTCACCTTCTTCCCCTTCATTGTGCTGCTTGTCATTGAGAACCACTTGAGCTTCTCTGTGAAGAGCCTCCTGGTAAGCTCTGCTTTTCCAGAACATTCCTAGCCCTGGAAGTAGATGTAAAGCCTTGTTTCTTACCAAGAATCATTACATTAGGGTCCAGAAGCCAGACTTGTTTTCTCTGAGTCACCGGATTCAGGAAAGGACATCTATTAATGCAAGTGGTAGAATAATTAACCACATTGCACCAGGAGGTAATTCTCAAGCAGGGCTGTATTTCAAAAGCCTCCAATTAAAGCCCTGCATGAGGGAGGGAGTTGCATCCTGGGTGTGGAAGCAAAGGAAAGTCAGGCTCTAAGGAGACATTAGCAGTTCTCCTCACAAGCCTGGTCCTTGTGCTCTGTGACTGCTGGGGGAAAGGCCCTACTCATTTTCCTGGCTAATGAGGGAACTGATTGATTGACTGACTCGACTTCCCTTTGAGACTCATTCACAAATTGTCTGTTTTCTGTTCTGTTTATCCCCCAGAGCCTGTTGTCTCCAACTGCCTTCAGTTATGCCAGTCAATACATCGCTCGCTACGAGGCACAGGGCATAGGTATGTCTCTTGGAGGCAAACCCAGGGCTCAAGCTCCCCTGGTGCTGGCATTTCAGGGGCTAAACCAGATTCTGATTGCATTTCCCCATTCCTTCCTGCAGGTCTGCAGTGGGACAACATCTACAAGTCCCCAATGATAGGAGACAACACTTCCTTTGGCTGGATGTGCTGGCTCATCCTGATAGACTCCTTTGTTTACTTCATCCTGGGGTGGTACATACGGAATGTTTTCCCAGGTAAGGACACAAAGCATTAAGGGTGGTGCTGTTCCACCTCTCTTGGAAAACAAGGAGCAGCAGTGGCTGGCTCACTGCTTCAGGCAGTGAAACAGTCTGCACACACAGGATAGCTCAGTCCTAGGGCAAAGGGAGCATGTTAATGACACCGAGCCAGGGCAGAACAGGGGAGCATTAAGTCCCTCAGTTTATCCCATGGGTAGGTGGGTTTCCTGGAGAAGCTGAAGCCAAGGACACAAAAGGATGTGTTTGCAGTCTGGTGGGTGAGAAGGAGAGCAGAGCACGTTGGCCTGCGTTTGTCAGCTGAGTGATTTTGACTTGTGTTACTTACATCATTTGATTTCAAAAAGTAATTCCTGCCTTGGGCAAGAGCCAGTACATTTGTCTTCTGCTTTTCTTCCCCACCTAATGAAGCAGTCCACTGGCATACAGAAATGTACCCAGTGGAAAATGTAAAGTACTCCTGCCCTCCAGCTATGGAGTAACTCAGAATAACAAATTAGTGAGGGCTTCCTATTGTGTCAGTCAGGAAAACTCTCTACCAAGTCTCAGTAGCACATGAGCACATCGAGAGGGGAGACATCTCTGTGGAGTTTTGTCTGTTTTGAGTGCCCCCCAAATAGTGATAATTCCTGGGAACAGACTCTGGATGAGACTCCTCTCCCTGCAGGTAGATACGGCATGGCTGCTCCCTGGTATTTCCCACTGCTTCCATCTTACTGGATCGAATACAACAGTTACCTGCCCTTCTGGAATGAGAAACAAAGAGGCCTCCTCTTCTCCAAGCTGATGTTAAGGAAAGAAGTCACCCTCAGCAATAAGATATGTATGTGGATGGGGTAGTAATAACAACTTCTATTTTAGGTAAACAGAGCCAAATTTGTAAAGGGGCACCAGACTCAGAAAACACATTTATCTGTTGATCCTTATTTTGTAGCACAGGAAAAATTGGAAACTGGTACTTACATGATTGGAGATTTGGCTTTTAAATTATATTTTTTCTTCCTGTTTGGTGTGGAGATCCAGTACTGATGGTCTCATGCATATTCATGTATGTTGTAGTTACCTTACATGCATATCTCTGTCTACAGCACTCTGTGTAGAAAGACACTTTTGTTTGTGCAAGCAAATATAGGTTTCCCCTTGGCAAAGGGGATATGTGCTTCTCTGTTCATCTCTTTAAATGTTTAGCCTGTAAAATGTTGTGAGCTCACACAGAAAAGCTTGCTGGTTGTACCTAGCTGAAAATAACTCAGCAGTTTTGCTGTGCCCTCTAATTTTCTCTGCTTGCTTACTATAAATTAAGTTATGTGCTCTGAAACACTTAAATATGAGACCTCTTCAGAAGTGATTAATGCCCATTGTCAGGAGTGATTAGAAGCTGCAGAAGTAAAATGGAGAAATCCCAGAGAGCTCGAAATGATCCAGATCCAGTGACATGTCTCAGTGTTCCACGCTGAAAGGTCTTGGCTGTATCTTGGTTTTCAAAGCCCTGCTATTCTCTGAGGGGAGCAAAGCAGCACAAGCACCTGCTGCAGTGCAGTAACTTCTCCTTCTCTTTGGTGCCAAAGGTGCCCCCCACCCTCACCTGGAACCAGAGCCCACGGACCTCCCCCTGGGAGTCTCCCTCCATGGCATAACCAAGGTCTATGGATCCAAAGCTGCAGTGAACAACCTCAGCCTCAACTTCTACGAGGGGAATATCACTTCCCTGCTGGGACACAATGGAGCTGGGAAAACTACAACCATGTATGTACCCTTTCAAGTGGCTCTTTTGTGTACTGTGGGGTGTGCCTGGGTGAAGGAGAGAGCAAGTGAGGCTGGGCAGTGGTGGGAGACTGAGAAAATTACTGTGTTAGGCCAAACCTCTCACGTAGTTTTATCTTGCTCATGGATGACCTCGGGAGTTCCTTCATCTCTCTGAATTCTTGAGGTTCTGAAAGGTTCTTTTCTGCTCAGGGACATGCTTTTTAGACAACTGAAATACCCAGCACAGCAACTGCTCAAGTGTTTTGTTCCATGGCACTTTGGTGCCTGGGGTTGGGCTGGGGGCAGGTTGTGCAAAGCTGAAATTCTATTAGCAAGAAAACTTAATAAAGATACACTTCAGCTGTGTGTTGGCTGGGCTGGAGTGGCAGGGGATTAATGCATTGGCCTTTCAGCCTTGCTGTTTATAAATTATTATTTGACTCGTTAGATAACAGCACTAAAGCAGGCCTGTAGGACTTGATTTTCCCACTGATATATATGTGCATATCTCTGAAAGCAACATTAAGCTGATAAATAGAAGCCTCAGAAGAGCCAAAACCACTAAGACAGATGTGTGCTTCATCTTGGCTTATTAGCAATTCATCTCATATTCTCTTTGCAAAGTGTAGGCAAAGGTGATATGCAGAAAAGTATAAACCCTTCTTGAAACTTAGTGCAGGCTTCAAATCCTGAGTAAGGTCACAAGTTACTGCTTTTTAATGATGGTTAGAAGTCCCAGGAGACAGAAGAGTTCTGGGAAGGTGAAGGGCAGTCTGAGATGCACCTTGTCCATGTAGCCCCTGCAGAGCAGCACCAAGAATGAGCTGTAATGTGCAAGAAGTTATTCTGAGCAGAGGTTGTTTGGCTCAGGTCTGTTGGCCATTGCTCAGTGGGTGATTATTTGCTTGAACTAGATGAAAGTGCTGCCCAGTGTGAGGTGTCTTGCCTGGAAGTCCTCTCCAGTGTCTCATTAATGATGGCAGTGAAATCAGGCTGCCATGCTCTAACGTGGGTAATAAATGAAGGGGTGGCTTTCAGTCTCAGCTGTGGTTACAGGATGGGGCTGTCTGGGTGCTGCAGGAAACCTCCAGGCCTGCATTGGGTGAATTCCCAGGGATCACACTGGGAGTTGAGGGTGTTTCTGATACTGGTACATGGGATGTGCAGTGGTCTGAGCAGGGAGAGGAAGGCTGAAGAAGATAAAAGAAGTAGCCAGGGTTCAATGTGTGAGCTTGGGGCTTGCCCTGGCGTTCCCACAGAAGGATACAGGGATGTCCATGGATGTTAATGGGCCACAACTCTGCCACAGCATGGTCAGGCAGCAGGAGGCACAGTGGGCAGTGGCCTCTGGCTGGAAGGAGTGGGATGGTGATAGAAGGAAACCTTGAAAATGATGACCACGTGAAAAAAATTACCTATGGCTTTCCCCTCTCTCTAACTTCCCTTTCTATTTGCTTCCCCTTCAGATCCATTTTGACTGGATTGTTCCCTACGTCGTCAGGTACTATCTTTGTGTATGGCAAAGACATCAGGACTGACCAGGAGGTCATCAGGAAGGACATGGGGGTGTGCATGCAGCACAACGTGCTCTTTAACTACCTCACCACGAAGGAACACCTGCTGCTCTACGGGTACATCAAAGTCCCTCACTGGAGTAAAGAGGAGCTCTACCAAGAAGTGAAGAGGTATAAAAATAGCAGGGTTGGAGAAGGCAGAGAGGGCTGTCAGAATTGTGTGGGAGTGCCAGTGCTCCTGCAAAGCTCAAATTAATGGATTTGAGGAGAGTTGCAGATCCAGCTTAGGGTTCAAATGACACCTGGATCTGACTACAGGAATATATTGATACCTGTGGCTGTAAGAAAACAATGTCTGTTCTCCAGGGGGTTTACAAGCTTCTGTGGCAATTCTTTGGAGATGGATTTATAGGGCTAAGGGTCTAGTCCTTGCTGCTTTACAGTTTTCCTCTGAAAGAGATTTAATCAACCAGTCAGAAAGATGATGTTGGCTTTATTGGTTCTGCAGAGAAGTGAAGCAGCCAGAACATCCCAGGGAGTTTGGATCTGGATGTCTCAGTTGATGGGGCTGAGCCTTTAACCTTGATTTGTCAGATAGAAACTTTGAAAACACCCTAAAAAATGTTTTAAATTAAAATCCTGACAGAGTGGCTCATCTCCCTGCACTGTGACCTCTCAGCAGAGCAGCCCACACTCGAGCTGGGTTTCTTTTGCAGTTAGGCAGTTTTGTGGGTGTTTTCAGATTCCCTGTTTTTGAAAGATGCCTTTGGGGGGTGTTTTCCCTTTGTTTTCAAGGACTTTGAAGGAGACTGGACTGTACAGCCACCGTCACAAGCTAGCTGGAGCTCTGTCTGGGGGGATGAAGAGGAAGTTATCCATTGCCATTGCTCTCCTGGGTGGATCAAGGGTGGTGATACTTGATGAGCCAACCACAGGGGTGGATCCATGCTCTCGGAGGAGTATTTGGGAAATTATCTCCAAGAATAAAAAAGGTACAGTGATTAAAAGAGTTGCCACCCAGGGGCAAAGGGGATTTCGTGTCACTTTGGCAAATGTGGTACCAGTGGCTTTGTACTTTTGGAGGGTTTTGGAGGGCACAGAGAAAGAGCTGTGGGAGCCTGGGATTTGGCAGGTCTGGAGGGTGCATCCTGGCTGGTTTCTGTGAATTCAGTGTCATTTGAAAAGTAACCTTGCCATAACACACAATTTACAAGACAGTAACTTTCTGTTTATCTCTGCTGTTGCCTTTCATCAAATCTAACTAATAATTACCAAAAAATGCAGTTGATTTTCACCTGATGCTCAGTGTCCCCCCAGTCAGCAAGGCTTCAGCCTGTCTCAGGTAGCCACGTGTGCTCACTCTGTGGTGCCTGACATCAGCTCTGTGCTTTGCAGGCAGAACCATCATTCTCTCCACACACCACTTGGATGAAGCCGAAGTTCTCAGTGACCGCATTGCCTTCCTGGAGCACGGGGGGCTCAAATGTTGTGGCTCCCCTTTCTACCTCAAGGAGACTTTTGGTGATGGATACCACCTGACACTCACAAAAAAGAAGGTTTGTGTCTGAGCTGGAGTTCTGGCTCTGGGAGAGCCACCCAGGCTTGTTGAGGGATGCAGGCACTCACAGTTCTGCTGGCAGGAGCTGAGTGACAGATCCAAGGACAGTGGTACCAAAGAGCTGTTGAGGATCCAGATGTGAGCCTGCTGCTTCCCAGTGAGAGATGCTGACAGAACCTGTGTCCCTGCTTCCCTCAAGGCAGAGGGAGGCTCTCCAGCAGGGCCACCCAAACAGCCTCCATGGCCCTTGGAAAACAGGAATGCTCTGCTTTGTTGAAACAGTCCGTGAGGGTTAAAGACAAGGCTGCATTCAGAGTGTGAACTCTGAGGTTCAGAGAAATAAAGCAGATGGAAAGAGCCTATCCACAGTGTGTGGCCTGAGGCAAAGTGTTCTCCTTGAGGAACTTGGCTCTTGATGGTGTTTGTTACTGTGCTGTTGGTAGCCCCAGCACACAGAATAATGAGCAGACAGCATGAGAGATCAGCCCCTCTTCCAAACTGCTGGCTGTAGAGATGGAGAAAATGGAAAAAGACATATGTGCAAGCCCTGTTTTTTAGGGGAAAGAGTGTGTTTGTGCTGCCAAGCTGAGGGGGCAGGTGTCTGGTGGCCAGGCTGTTTCTCTGTTGTACCACACACCCCTGAGCTAGTGCAGAGTGCTTGGTTGAGCCCAACCTCAGTCCCTGTAGGCAGAGGGTCTTGGATGGACCAAGATGGGCTCAGTGCCACATGTCCCTGTACAAGGGACAGAAACCCACTTTGATCTGCTTTTGATACTTACCTTCAAATGTTGGATACGTGGTCTGAGATCACTTCTGGGTTATGCTCTGGGGTGGGATTTGGGATGCATCCTGCAGGAGAAGTTGGACCTCACAGCCCTCTCATTGATGGCAGAGTGTTTTCCTCCTTTTTCAGAACATGATAGAGGAGTGTGACACCTCAGCAGTGACCTCCTTGATCCAGTCCCATCTTCCAGAAGCTTATCTCAAGGAGGACATTGGTGGAGAGCTCGTGTATGTGCTTCCCCCCTTCAAGTCCACGGTCTCAGGGGCCTATCAAGCACTCCTCAGAGCCCTTGACAGCAGCTCGAATGATCTGCACCTTGGGTGCTACGGGATTTCCAACACGACTGTGGAAGAGGTATGAGCTTGGGACCCAGGGCATGTAAGGAGATGTCACAGAGATCACTTTCACAGCCCTGTGTAGCTCTGCTTCCTGGCACAGGTGCTGGCACATTTTGGGTGTGGGAGCTCCAGGCAGGGAAGAAGTGGTGTGGAAGTTCAGTTATGAACATGTCAGAGTAGGTGTATCCATAAATCTACATATACACTCTCTCACCTTGCTAAGAGCTCGTAAAATGAGATACTGAAGTTCCACTAAGGAGAAAGGGCAATGGTTTGTTTCCCTTGGAACTATTCTCCTGGTCTCCATGTACCTGGAGATGGGAGGGACTTAGCAAACCACCTGAATGATGGACTTGAGCATGAATGCTGAAAGCACTGCATTGTACAAGGGAGTCACCTGATGTGTCTCAAGAGCAACACAGGCACCTTCTGCCCATGGGAAATCTCCAGTCAAAGAAACACATTTAATTGCATCAGAAACAACAAGTAAATGATGGGCAGCAATGACCTTTGTGGAAAGAAGGGAAGGAGATGGTTACCTTTCTACTCAGAAATTCTTCTTTGCTTAAAAGGAGTTTTCCCAAGGCAGAAAGAGTAAGTTATACATCAGGTACCATGCTTGGATGCCTTGGCTGCACACTCCCAGCGTGGAGACAGTGGGGTTGTCAGAGGCTGGAGGGGAAAATATCCCCATTTCTTCCCTGGTGCCATGCAGAGAGCTGCTGTGTGGGTGTGGAAGTGTAGCTTTGGTCACACCTACACACTGGTCACACAGCTGGTGAGTCCAGGACAAGGTGAGTCCAGGGGGCAGCTGCAAAGGGTTGAGATTCCACTGCTTCAGCAACAGAAAGACAGGAGGTGACAAGGAGGTGGACAACAACAGTTTTACACTGGAAAAAGCAGAGCACAAAGGGAACAGAGGGAGGATTTTAATGCAGAGTCACTGCACCAACTGCAGCTACAAAGCAGGAGAGTGGGTTCTGGTTATTGTTTTGGTAAACGGAGTCATTTGGACACATTTTTCTTCATATTTTCTTGCTCCATAGGTGTTTCTCAACCTGACAAAAGAGCTGGTGAAGGACCGGCAAGAGGAGGCTGCTCTGCCCCACCAGCTGCCTGGAGCCAGTGACGGAATGTCTGTGAGCACAGACACCTTCACAGACAGAGATGGTACTCAATCACCTCCAGGGTTTATTCCAGATGCAAACACTGACAGATGGACTGATTTCAGCTCCTTGTCTTCTTTCTTTGTTGGAAACCACATTTCACCCAGCCAGGAATCACAAAACCAATAAATCACTCGAAATACAGCACTCATCAGGTTTTTAGATCCCCTGGTTTGCAATAGTCTGAATCACAGGATAAATTACAGAGGGGTTTTGTTTGCATCTGCCTTCCTTTAAATTGATCCAGGTTTTAAGCTGATCAAATACAGCGTGTGGGTGAAAGAGTAAATGTGTGCCTCTGAAAGTAATTGCTGTAATAGATGTAGAGGATTATTTCTTCATAAGTAGCAGAATTGGAAAGAAACTTTGTGGAAAGCCCTTAGTCTGGTGGAAAAGCAGCAGAGCTCTGAGCTGGCACCTCCTTGCTGCTTTCTGCTGTGTCCCAGATGTTGCAGGAGCAGCCCAGACATAAAGGAGCCCAAAGGAGCAGACAGTGAGATAAGTTCATATTCAGAAGAGGATCAAGCTACACCACTGTCTCTGAGGGTTTGGCACAACCCCAAAATGACCAAGTACCTGGTTGAAATGCTTTCTTGGGGTAGAAACATTTTTTGTACTTAATAATACACCATTTATAGTTAGGGAGGCATCCAAGGGATAAGAGAAAGGTATTTTTGTACTCCTCAAAGCTGACCTGCACTGTAAATGTTACTGTAAACAGTCACTCTTGTGTGTAGAGAAGTGTTTTGTGTCACCCTTAAAGAGAAGACTGAAAAGGATTTGCTTCATGTTGTATTGTATAGGTTCATATTTTGTAGAGAGGAACAGGTTGCACAGGGTTTGGCTCTGCTTTTGGTATACCACAAAACCTGTCCATGCACAAGCTCAAGTGGTTTGTGCTTGTTTTCTTATTTGAGGGTTAATTTTGTTATAGATTTGTCCGAGGACCTGCTTTTTAAATTATGAAAAATTTCAGTTTGTAAATCTCATAGACTAATGGTTCCCCTGTAAGATGCAGCTGCATAGGGAGGATGTTGGTAATTTAGTGCATCTGGAAGCCTGTGTTCCTCTTGCAAGGTATCACACTGAAAATCAGTACATGTACACATTTGAAATGAAACAAAAAAACTGGTGTTAAATGAGCTTAAGACTCAAGCCAGAATGTGAGTCCAGTCCCAAGCCTGGCCCTGGGTATGGTCCAGCTTAGTAGTTTGATTTGCCACCTGTAGAGCTGTGCAGGAAGGAAAATGTACTCCCTGAGCACTGTAACCATCAATTCCCTGCACTGCACAAATGCTGACCCATGGCAAAATGCCTTCCTTTGTACCCAGACCAGCTCCTGATCAGATCCAAAAGCCTGCAGGGTTTGCCACTGCTGCTGAAGAAGACTTCAGCTTTGTTCATCAAGAGGTTCCACCACACCCGGCGCGATGTCAGAGGCTTCATCGCTCAGGTCATCCTCCCAGTCCTCTTTGTGATGGCTGCCATGGGCCTTGGGACCCTGAGAACCAAGGAGACAGAGTACCCTGAGCTCCTGCTGTCCCCCTCTCTGTATGGCACATCTGACCAGGCAGACTTCTTTGGGTGAGTGGTGATCTTGGTGACCCCGAAACCCGGTGGTTGATAACGAGCCACTTTTGCCTTCAGGGTTATTTCCATGCACAGTTAGTGGGGTTATGTTATGCAGATAACACGTAGAAATCCTGTTCCCAAGGGATGTCTGGGGGAGATGGCTTGGCTCAGCCCAGCAATTAGAAAGCTCCAGAAGAACAACTGTCTTGTTGGATTTAAACAACTCTCATGGAATTAACTATGAAGTGTGTGAGGAATATTCTTGGTGTTTCCTGTTGGAGTCATCTGGCCCTGGGACAGCCATAGGGATTTTCTTAATATACACACACTATTGCCCTGATAAGAAAAGGAGATCCCCACATTGGTTGTCTCCAACATTACAACTCTGGGATGAAATTCTATCCATCCTGTGAGCTGTCTGCATCACCCTTCTCTCTGTGCTTTCCTGCCCAGGCCCTGCTAGCCCAAGCCATGCAGGCAGTTTGAAGAGCATGTGCTTTTCCAGTGTGATTAAGATGCCACCACTGTATTATTTCAGTGTGCTTAAAAATCCTGGTACCAAAATGATTGTGATTTGTACCATCCTGTTTTCATGTTGTGAACATCTTTCACCAGTGGTTCTCAGCTCTTAAGTCAGAAATATAAAATTTAGCTCTAAAGCAAATGTGTCTGCTCTAGGTGTCCTTTCCCAGCACTGATCATGCCTTTCCATTTCAGTCCTGCTAGATGGGGGAATGAGCCAAAGCTGCATGTCCAAGTGCTCTGTTCCTAATGGTCCCTGCTTCTCCTGATGGATCATTGCTGGAGAGCTGGGGCAGAGCTGAGCAGCTTCTTGAATGACCAAAGCCAAGTGGGTGTCACAAATGAGGGAGCTGATGGAGACAAGGCTGGAAGTAGTGCCTGAAATTTGCAGTGGATGCTTTTTTCCCTGGAAATACAATCCAAAAGTTCATCAGTATCTGGCTTGGATCTAGAGGCAGCAGATCTTTGGAGAAGCTCTAGGTGATGGGCAGTCCTTTTGACCTGTGTCACCGTCCTCCTGTACTTCAGGGATGTTTCCACAAATATTTGTTTAACATTTTAAATAAATCCTGTTTCATTCAAACAGTTTTCCTCTGCTTAGTAACAGTGGAAGTTCTTTGAACCTCTTCTTGTTTTCTCTTTGTTACATCTTAGGAATTTTAATGAAACCACAGGTGCTTTGGTTGCCTCGATGCTTGCTTTCCCTGGAACAGATAACACGTGCATGAACCAAAGCAACTCGTAAGTAATTCCTGGGCTTTTCCCACTTAAATTCCAAATCTGCAAGAGAATTGACAACTGGGCACTGTTAGCCATTAGACCTTAGGAACTATCTTTGTTCATCTGCAGAATTTTCATGAATTGGTGCCACATGCAGAGAAAAAAAAGGTCTCTTGCCTGTCTCCAGCTTGGCTCAGTGGCCTTTTGCTTGTGCTCTCACAACCTGGAGCTGATGGGATGTGAGAGCTCAGCCCTGCCAAGAGCCAGCACACAACTGTGGGTATTCTTGAAGGCAGGAAATTACATGGTGCTTTAGGAACTTCCACATGGTCCCAGGCCCCTGACACTGGGGTTCTTTGCTTGCCTCAAGAAGGGTTCACCACCACAAGTGGGCTCCTTTATTGCTAGGAGCAGTAGGGAGGCAGCTTTGGTGATGGCAGGATGAGAGCAAGCAACACTCATCTCTGGGAAGTGGTCCTTGCTGTCCCACTAATCCCAGCTATAATTTGAGCCCATGCAGCATGTTCTCTTGTTACCTCTATCTAAAAGCTGTGCCAGAAGGGCTGGTTTGGTTTGGGCTCTGCAGATGAATCCTCAAGGAACTGGTAGTAAAATCCTGGGCAGACTTGCATGCTTATGTGTGTCACAAAGATATCCTGGGAAATCACAGTGACTGCCTGCTCCATGGCAGGACTGCCCAGCTATTGCCAGCACAACAGCCCTTATTTCTGGGCTCTTTTCAGATGCTTTTGGCCCCTGTGTGCCATCTCCTTGCACTGAATACTGTGAGAAAAGCAGTGTCTGCATTCTTTCTGAGCAGCTGAGTTAATCCAGGCACAGGGAGCAGCGAGGGCTCTCTGAGCAGCAGGAGGATGGGTATTCCCTCAAGTGCCCAGAGCTGACAAGAAGGTCTGCTTTCCTGCTGGAGCTGCTCAACCGGCAGCCTTGCTGTCATTAAACATGACAGCAATTAGCTTCGTTTGCACACCTGAGCATGGAGAGCCTCAGAGGGAAATGTGTTCCTTTCCAGGCAGTGCTTGACAGAGGACATGCTTGGCCAGTGGATTACCAGTGGAAACCAGGGGACTAAGTATTCTGCCTGCAACTGCACAGATGGCATCCAGGTAATTTGGATAAACCTGAAAATGAGGGGGCTTTGGGGGGATACTTGGGGGGCCTTGTGTGTTGGGAGTGATTTTAGGGGCAGGCACGATGCTAAGGAGGACTCAGTGTTCAGAATCCTCCTGTCCCTTTTTGGCCTGGTTGATTTTGTACACTGGATAACCACTGTGTGCACCAGCTTGAGGACAGGAGAGGAAACAGCATCCTCCTAAGATTCACATTCTAATGTACCTGCCTCACTCCCCATGGTGGGAAAAGTTTCATGGTGGTTTTGAATGTCATACAATTGTCTCATTTAGTGTGTATTCAAGAGGAAAATTTCATCTTACACAAGCCCTGTCGTTATATAAAAGCACAGCTATTATTGCTGCTCACTCTTCAGAATTTAACTTTATGCAAAGTCTGGACCTGCTCCTTGTTATAAATAATGATGATGAATAATATTGATGATTTGCTTTATGGTGGTACTTACAGAGCCAGATATGGGCACTGCTGGGCTTAGTGTCTTTGCATGCACATGGGGAAAGGGCAAATTCTGCCCCAGGGCTGTTGCAGTTTTACACTGCACTTTGGAGTTGAGCTCTCCTCCCTCCAGTGCTGTTCACCTGCCTTCAGCTTTTCCCCAGTAAGAAATCAGACTTGTGGCACAGTGTGGTGCCATTTATAAAATAAAGGATGTACTCAGTTGAATGTTCCTAGTTATGCTTTAAAATACAGCTATATTTTCTGGACATACACTAAAAATTTCACATCATTAAAAGTATTGGTATAATTTCTCCAGTAAGTCAGGGTAATGTTCAAAGCTGATTCTCACCTCCAGTGGGCACAGGCAGGTGTTCCTCAGCATGGAGGGAGCTGTTTTGTGTATTCTGATGAAGAGATGCACAATGGGGGGGTGCAGGGCTTTTGTTGTGGATGAGCCAAAGGAAGCAGCCAGCGTGCTATCTGGTAGGACACTTCAGCCTCATGAAACACTCCATGTGACTTTGACCCTCAGCATGTTAAATTATATATTCAGAGCTAATTCAAGGTTTCTCTGAAGCCCAGGAAAACATTCCCAGTGACTGACAGGGAAGCAGAAACACAGAGTGTAGCTGCTGTGAAATGGAAGATGAGAGTTTGAGGCCACCACAGAGTTTTCTGCTCCGTGAGTTGTTTTGCCCTCTGCAGTTGTCTGTGCAGTCACTTTGCTAAGCAGGATCAGCCTTAATTCGGCCAGAATCTTCCTACATAGCATGAAGTGCATTTCAAGGTCTCACTGCTGTCAGTAGAACTGAAGTGTAGATTTAAGCAAGGGTTGTTTCTAAGCACTTCCCTCAGTATGCTGAGGGCAGTCTGCAGGGACGTGTGCTGTGTGCCTATGCCCCCTGGTTTGTGTAGGATCAGCTTCTCTAGGAATCAGCCTCAGGACCAGCATGTTGCCATTTCCTGCCTCAGTGATATGGCAGTTTTTAGTTAAAACACAAACACTCACATTTTGCTTCCCTTGTCTCTGCTCAGACGTGTCCACAGACCAACTACACTCCCCCTCACAGAAGGACCTTCTCCACTCGGACACTTTACAACCTGACAGGGCACAATGTGGAGAGCTACATCCTGGCCACCACCAAAGACTTCCTGCAGAAAAGGTGAGGCACAAACCTCAGCCCTCCCTGCCCTGTGCTGGGAACAAACCCTTACACCTGTCATAGCCCTGTGCCTGGAGAGCTGATAGTGCAGGGGGAGCTGGAAGGAACAGCCCCTTACACCTGTCATAGCCCTGTGCCTGGAGAGCTGACAGTGCAGGGGTAGCTGGAAGGACCTCTCTGTGAGTCTGCTGAAGTGTCCTGCAATCATGGAATTGAAGGCTTGAGCAAGTGCTCTGCTGGATCATAGCAGAGAGAGCCCAGGGATAAAGTGTCAATCAGCTCATATGTTGGGGCTGGATCTGCAGACAAGCTTTTGTCTGACTCAGAAATCTTTAGGAAGAGGAAAATCTGACACAGCCTGTCATGAAGTGAACCCTGGGGAGAGACTTTCCTGCAGGTTTGATTCTCTGAAGAGTCTCAATATGTGTGCTTCCCTTGAACAAGCACAGCCACTCCAGTGAAAGCAGAGGCTGAATGTTGCCTCGTGCCATGGGGCTGTGGGAGCTGTTTCTGGGCACAGCAGGGCTTGGGGCAAAAGTAGCCTGTCACCACAGTAGCCTGTCATCCCAGCTTGGCCCCACGCTGGGATAAGTTCTTTCAGGTCAGGCTGGAATTCCCTGGGGTGGCAGTGGCACGTTGACACACCACAGCCAAAGGTATCACAGGCTTTGAATGAGGGCAGCTGTGGAGGTTTGGGTTGGCCACACAGATTCCTCCCTCATGAAAGAGAAGGAAAAAAAGCACCAAAAGAAAATTTGTAGTAAATATATATATATTCACATATATTACATTTATATACAATTAAACACTGTGAATATACAGAACAAGAATCCCAAACAACCTCAAAAAGGAAAAGGGAAGGGGAAAAGGGACAAAAATCAGGCCAAACAAAACAGATACACACACCCAAAAACTCAGGGAATAGCTCAGTAAAGTAACTAACACAATAAACTCTCACCAACTTCCCTCAATAAATCAGTTCCTCCACCTCCATGTGGCTTTGGACAGCAGCTCTCAGACAGAACTCAGCTCATATAGATAAGAGAGGTCAACTCACTGAGACCTGCAAGCACCTGAAAGGAAGAGAGAGAACCTTCCCTCCTTGTCTTATATACCCCTGATTATGTAAAGGAATGGTGTGGAATCCTTCCTTAGTTATAACCCTGTGACCAGGGATGGCCTAGACCAAACGCAAGCCACCTGAGCCACCCCAGCAGCAATGCATTTCCCTCTGGTTCTCACCCAGGTACGGTGGCTGGAGCTTTGGGCTGCCTTTGACAGCGGATCTCCAGTTTGACATCAAACCAGTGCCCCCCAACAGAACCCTGACCAAGGTAACCAACCTCCATCTCTCATCCTGGCATGGCAAGTGTGGGACCCAGGGGATGTGGTGTCAGTTAATGGATATTCCAGAAAAGAAAGGGAAGCCCTCCAAAATCTGCAGCTTGGCATGACAGAAATGACTTGCAGCTCATTTCCTTTTCTTTCCCCACTCTCCTTTATTGGTCTGGCTTCTCTTGCTAGCAGGAGGCCATTTTTCTGCTGTCATAATTTTATTATACAGAGGTGAAAAGATCAATTAGTAGCACCTTTATCTCACAGGGGATGTATGTACTGCAGTGAGGGCTGGCTGGTGCATTCTGATATCCCCATTTCTCTGGTTCTGCTCAATGAAAATGTTGTAAAGCACCGAGGCTGACACCTGAGGTAGCAGGGAAATGCCAGAGAGCTGACAAGATCCTGTGCCCTCCCTGCAAGACCAGCTGCCAGGAGGGTGTCCCTGCAGGAGCAGGGCTGTTTGCAGGGAGGGCTCCAGCAAGAGGGTTTATCATGGCATAGGGGAGAAAAGTCATCATGGCAAGGGAAGGGCTGTTGCTGAATGAAAAGGTGACAAGTGACTATTTTCTGCCATAAAGCAGTTTTCCCCCTGAGTTTTAAGGGGTGTTAGGCTTGGCTGCTCAGCTGCCTTTGGGAAGTCCCCACTGCTGGTGCTCACCAGATCTCAGCAGTGTGTTCTACAGGGAATGAACCAAGTTCTGTACATGTGGTCACATCCCCAGCTGTGCTGCTTGCTTCTCCCCCAGAAGAAGCTTGGGCTTGCTTGTGCTGACAGTGAAGTCTACTTTTATTTTATTCCTTGACATGGTTTAGTCACTGCACTTTAACCTGCAGAGTTTAAGACTGTAGGCAGCAACCATGGCATGATTCGCTTGTGCAGGCAGAACAAACCACGTTATCAGAAACATCTCCCCCAAATTGTTCCAATTTCTCAATTCTGTGCAGGTGTGGTACAATCCTGAAGGTTATCACAGCCTCCCAGCCTATCTCAACAGCTTGAACAACTTCATTCTTCGAGCCAACTTGCCAAAAAATGAGACTTCCAGATATGGTAAGTCTGCTTAACACAAGCAGATAAATTCTCCCCTTTGAGGGGGATATCCTGGTTCTCTTGAAATCAATGACAACATTTACCTTGACTCCAGTGAGGCCATTTCTTTATTCACAGTTCTGCAATTCCTTTAAAAACAGAACTGAAAAGCATGAATAGATCATATAGTTCATTTATCTTAGTCAGAGACTCAGGGGAGCTGGGCAGGGAGGACCCCAGCTCCTACATAAAACACTTCATCCAAGAAATGCCAGTGGTCACTGTTTGATTTATTGCCTCTCATCATGGCACTGGAGTAGCTGTCTCTTGATAGGTGCCCATTAGTTATGCATAGAAAAGCTACTTTAGATCATCTCTGGGGGTGGTTTAGATTGGAAAATTTTAATATGTTGCCCTTCTGCTGAGAGGAGCTCAGGGTGTGTGGGTATGTGTGTGTTTGTGTTTGACTGACAGTGGGGAGAGTGAGATTAAGTGAGAAGTATCATTTTCAGCTCTGTTTTTCCTCTGACACATGACACACACAGATCCGAGGAGTGTCAGTAGCCCATTTGGGGTTTTGTCTTCTCATAGCTCAGGAAGGTACTGCAGCAACCCAAATTCCTGCTGATAAACCAGGGCCCCCTGTCTTTCCCTTTGGAGCATGGGCAGAATCCTGTCTGTGTGTGCATGCCTGTCTGCAGAGGTGAAGGGGGTGCAGAGACAAGACTTAACACTGATGCCCCCTTGAGAAATCTTATGCAGAGATTTTGGGGCTGTGCTCTGCTAAGAGCAGGAATTGTGTGCAGAAATGCCTTCCTGACTGACCACCTTGGACAAATGGTGCCCTTCCAGCCACGTCCTGGCCAAGCCCAGACCCCTCACCTCAATGTCCTGCTGCCCCAGGGGACACACAGATAGGTGACAGTGTCTCCTGGCTCACAGGGCTGATCCTCTCTGATGTGTGGGGATTGAACTCCAATGGAGGAGGCATCTGGTCTGAAGCTTTGAGTGTCACCCCATGAGTTAAGCAGCAGATGCTCATTGTAAGTCAAACCAGCACGTCCTGCTTCCCACCTCACACACCATTGCACTGAGGGTCCCCTCAGAGCCAGCTCAGCTCACAGCAAATGAACCCAGTGCCTTGTCCCTGCCACCAGCCTGAAATACCCCTCTGAGGTTTGCAGTGACCCCTCCAGTCAGATATCCCAGAGCTGCAGCCCCTGCCCAGCTGTGGAGAAAGGAGACCCAAGCCAGGCACTTCCAGGAGCAGGAACATCCCAGAGCAGCTGAAGAAGCAGTTGAAGCAGAGAAGCTGCTTGCTCCATCTCTGCATTCCCAACACATTCTGCACAGGCAGGAAGCTCTTGGGAACAGGCAGGAAGTTTGCACAGGGAAAGTTTTATACCAGCAAAGTAACAATTTTCAGTGGGAAAGAATAGCAGCAATTTTATTCCATCTGTCCTGCTGCTTATGTGTTTTTGGAAAGAAATGCTTAGTAGTAAATGACCAGACAGATAATTCTCTGCTTCCCACTAATCATTCAAGCCATGGAATGGGAGAAATAAAATGAATGGATGAGGATGGTTCCCTCGAGGTAGAGTAAATCCCGTTTGAAATACAATTGAACAGACGTTCTGCAGGGTATGGTCCTGGCAGCTAAATCTATTTGTTGTTGTGACAAATAAATGATGGTTTAAGAACCATTGAAATGGCCAGATAAAAGTGTGTTGTCACTTCAGCAGCTGGAAAGAGGTGCCAGTCTTGCTTTGGAGGTTTGACTTTGCCTATATTTTTAAAAAAATGCATAAAAAGCTTTTCACCCTGTCACTAAGCAAGTCATAATAGCTTTTGACTTATGTATATTGTGCTTTCTCTTCTCTCAATCCCAACCAACAAAAAAGAGGAAGCATTGAAATGGAAATTTTGACTTCTAGCCTAAGCTTCAGTAAAGGAAAATGGCTTTATAGTGAAGTATTAACAGCTTAGACAGACGGTATCTTTCTTTCTCTCTCTCCCTTTTGGAGAAGGGAAACATTTCCTGGCTGTTTGTGTGGCTTTATCAGCAGTCCAGGGTTTTAATTCCATTTCTCTCCCTGATGACAAGACTGAGGTTTGGTTTTTGGGTTTGTTTTGTCTTTTTTTTTCCCTCCAAAATTAATTTCCTATGAAATCCTCCCTTTCTAATTCATTTGCTCAGTATGGCATTTGGTCAGCTAAACCCACAGGCTCCTCCACTCTGGTCCCCATGTCAGAGTGCTCATTCCTAGGGAAAATAACCTGGACTAGTTCTTCATCACATAATTCCTGCAGTCTGGCTGTAAGGAGCTTAAACTCCAGACGTGGTGTGTTCTAGAAAATCAGTCTGGATTTCACAGCAGCACTCCCTGGGAACCAGAATGTGTGCTTAGGGGCCTCAGGATGAATTAAGAACCTCATTTTTAGGCACATAAACGTTTAAAGCCTTTCTCAGGTGCAGGAGCTTTAGAGACTGGGCTGTCTCCTGGTGGGACCAAGGCAGAGACCTGCACAGGAGGTTGGAACTGGCCCAACCAGAGCCCCCCATGCTCTTCCTTTTGGGTTTGGAGGCACAAATTGCCTCCAAACACAGCAAAAGCACTGGGATGAACAACATTAATATATTCTGGGCTCAGTGTTCTCCTTGGTAAAGAAGCACTTAAACCACATCTAAGGACACCTGCACAGCAGCAGAGAATTTCTCTCCTGCAGTCTGTGTCTGACAGAAACCTGTTTTAAGGAGTCTTTATGGAAAACATCACAGGGGACTTACCAAGGCAATAACTAGGTTTTACTAATTCCTTGGAACAAAATGCTCCTTTATTTTTTTTGTTTTCTACCCTCTTAAGACAGAACAGTTCAGAGTTAACTCACTGCCACAAAAGTGTGTGTACCTTACTTGGGTTTGTGCTCACATCTCCACAGTTCCCATATTGAGGAAGACATGTGTCACAGGAGGGGAACAGCTGGGGACAAAGGCAGTAGGGAGAGATTTGTTTCTGATGGTAAAAGAACAAATGGAATGAGGGGAGATCATCAAACAGCAGCTTTGAAACAAACCATATTCATCAGTTTTGAAGGTGTCAGTGTTGAGGAATCTAACCTGAAATACACAGCCCCACGAGCATTTGCCTCGTTTTAGGTGTGGGAGTGCTGAAGGGGATGTTGCTGTCACCCAGACAGATGCAGAAACAAGGCCTGGGGTTTGAATTTCAGATCTGCTGTGCAGCAAAGGGAAGGCAGGAAAAATGAGGATGCTCAAGATTCTGCCCAAGATCTCACTGAGATGACAGAGCAGAAACCCACTTTTGATCTGCTTTTCCTCTCTGCTCACAGATTTCTGTGTTACTGTCAATATTACTGTCAATATGAGGAGCTGCTGAAGGAAGCTTTAAGTTGGACCCATTTTCAATTTTTTTTCTTCTTCTTGTTTTTTTTGTGTAGGTATCTTCTTATCAGCTCACCCATACCCTGGAGGACAGAGTCAAGAACAAGTCATGTAAGAGGATTCATTTGGCTGAAGCCTGAATTGTTTACTTTCCAAAGGAGCAAACCAGCTTCTTGGAAACCATTAACTATCCTAAATTACTGAATATCTTCTTCTAAATGATGAAACTCTTATCTATGAATGAGTAGTGTCCTGCTTGCCATCAGAGCTGATTCCCATGAGGGTTTCTTTGCAGGAACCCCTATAGTTCTGGAGGCCACAGTTACAGCATCCCACATTTGTGTGCTTTGGCACAACAGCAACAATAATGGCACCATTTTCCTTTTGGCCCTTCCACTCCATGCTGTGAGCCCCTTTTCCTGGGCCTCATTAACACCAGCAAAGTGAGGAAAGAAAGGAAGAAATCCTTCCCTGGGAGGGTTGCACAGACTGCCCAGAGAAGCTGTGGCTGCCCCATCCCTGGAAGTGTCCAAGGCCAGGTTGGACAGGGCTTGGAGCAACCTGGGCTAGTGGAAGGTGTCCCTGCCCATGGCAGGGGGTGGAACAAGATGATCTTTAAGGTCCCTTCCAACCCAAACCATTCCACAATTGTAAAAGGTGCTGGCTCAGCCAGGACCTTGTTGCTTCTGAGCTCTGAACAACCCTTTGCAGAGAGGGAGATCTGCCACTCTCACTCACCACTCACATCCTTCTCCCCTTCCTCCCCAGGCTCAACAGCTTACTGGACATCATAGTGTCCATGTCTGTGTTGGTTGGCTACTCCATCACAACAGCCAGCTTTGTGCTCTACATGGTCAGAGAGCATCAAACCAAAGCCAAACAACTGCAGCATATTTCAGGCATTGGGATGACAACCTACTGGGTGACTAACTTCGTTTATGATCTGGTAAATAATTCACATTCCTAAATGCACCAAGAGTAGCACTACACAGCAGGGGGGGAGAAATGTTCTTTATTTAAAATTGGTTGTCTAGAATTCGTTTTGTTACTACCCAGAGTGTTGTGTAGTAATTGTTCTCCAGGGCACTGAAGACTATTAAGCATGAACCACAGTGCTGGGTTCTGCTCAGGGAAGGCATTTCTTCCCTCTGGGGTGTGTGCAAAGCACTGCACATTTATCCCAGAGCAGCAGGAACAGGCTGGAGCTTGATTTCCATTTGACATGGATGCAGCCAGCTGCTCTCCTGCCAGTGTGCAGGGCTGGCTCTGCTGTCACACAGGCCCCACACATCTGGGTGAGGTTTTGGGGCTTGGGGCTACAGCTGCTTTGGGACATTACAGGGTGAACAGGGTGGGACATGAGCACACGTCCCACAGCTGACACAAACTGGGCAAAAAAATCCATTGGGTTGGATGTCCTCTCAGTGATTATGTATTATAAAGGTTTTTAATCCAAGGAAAGCTACAAATGCAGCTCTGTGCCTTCCAGGATCTGAGCAAGGTCCTTTCCAGGTCCCTTTCATGGTGCTGTATAGATTTACCAGCTTGTTCCTTGTTGAGCTCTGTGCTGCATTCCCTGGCATGGCCATGTCCTTGTTCTCCTTGAAGTTCGTCTCCTCCTGCTCCAGAGGGCTAATAGCCCTGCTGGAAAGCATTGCTGTGCTAAGAAGGGTGAACATGCCCAGTGCCTGCAGACTGAACATCTTATGGATTGCCTCTGGTGTGTGGGGTCAAACCCTCCCCCAGAGAATGGCAGTGCAGACACACTCACCTCGTGAGCCTTGGCACTGCCAGCTGTGCTGTAATGGGGATCAGCTCTGTGTACCCAGCACATTCCCACTGGGGCAGCCCTGCTAGTGCCTCAAATCCCAGTGGCATCATCCCTTTCCTGAATGGAAAATCTTCAAGGGCAGTAGGGTGGCCAGCCCCTTGGCTTGGTGCAGGGAGGGCTGAGGGCTGCAATCCCCTGGGGAATGGGAGCCTCGACTCTTTGTGCAGAGCACAACCAAAGCTGTGGGTGTGCTGGGAACACCAGCCCTGCAGAGACCAGTCTGAGCTGCCTGCGTGGAGGGGCTGCTGTGGTTATTGAGCAGCACAATGAGGGGCTGCTGTGGTTATTGAGCAGCACAATTTGGGGCTGCACAGGCACCCACCCAAAGGTGCAGCCTGGCTTGGCAGCAGGGCAGGGAGGATGGAGCAGGCTGTGCCTGCCTCCCTGATCCAGGCAGCTGCTCCAGCACTGCATGTTTGTAAATCAGCCCATGGAACAATCCCTGGAGCCCTTGCACAATCAGTATTCAGCGGGCTGAGACTAATCCAGCACTCCCAGCAACTTGATATTTCTCCGTGAATCCCTGCCAGTAAATTCTGCTAAATCCCAAAGCTGGGGGAGAGAGGAACCTCTCCAGGCAGGCATTTGGTAGGTCTCTGGCTTGACTCAACATTATAAAGACTAGATTTACAGGGCACAATGAAGTGGTCTGACTGCAAGGCTAAGAGAAAACCCAAAGGGGTATTTTTCATTCACGACCTTTTTTTAAGGTACTTTCTGCCCACGGTCCTCAATGCTCAGGCTTTGCCTATTCCAAGTGGCTTTGTGGGAATTCATTTTGAAGCCTGGGGAGGAATGAGACCACACCTGTGTTTGGTTTCCCTTAGGAAGCCCAAGCTGCTCTGGTGGGACCCCATTCAGTCCTGGCTTTGTTGCCTCTGCATTGTTCTAGGAAAGCATTTAAGAATGACTGTCCCAGTAACATCTTTTTAATATCATCTTGCAGGTACTTTTTATGGTCCCCATTGGACTCTCAGTAGGAGTTATTTCAGCCTTCCAGATCCCAGCTTTCTGCAACAACAGTAACTTGCTGGCAGTATTTCTTCTGCTGTTACTGTTTGGGTAAGTGTGGAGCTTATTTAAGTGTCCCTGCACAGAGGGAGCACCTGGATATTGCAGGCTGCTGCAGTTTGAGGTCCAAGGAGAGAATATGTGGGCTTTTTAATTTGATATGCACTTTACAGTGGCAAGTTGCTCCTTCCAGGAGCAGGGAGGTTGAACCCCTGTTGTCATTCCTGCTTTATTCAAAGCAAACCCTACGTGAGGATATGGAAATATTCAAGGTCCCAGTGTCAGCCCAAGCTGTAAGCAGATGCTTACTGAACTATTGCAAAGTTCAAGATATAGAAGCGTTTCAATATCAGAGAGCAAAATAAACAGCAGCAACATTCAGGAAGACTTAGCTGAACTGTCTGCCTGACTTTGAATGCTCCAGGCCCAGTCTGTTTGTTTTCAGGTGGGGATCCATGTTCAAATATGTATCATAAACCTTTTCTCCAAATTCCAACAGACACAAAGGCATTTTTCCTTCTTTAAGCTCTGTGATGTGGAAATCTAGTCCTGGCCAAAACAGAACTCTTTATGTTATTTTCCATCCCTGGAAGTGTCCAAGGCCAGGTTGGATGGGGCTTGGAGCAACCTGGTCTAGAGTAAGGTGTCCCTGCCCATGGCAAGGGGTGGGACTGGATGGGCTTTAAGGTCCCTTCCATCCCAAGCCATTCTGCGTTGTCTGATGCCTTCAGTTGTTTTCTTCCAAAGTGTCTCTTTGAGTTACTGGGGTGTTCTCTGCACTGTTGGTCATTTCTAGATATGCCTCTTTCTCATGGATGTACCTGCTGGCTGGGTTTTTCAAGGAGACAGGGATAGCCTTCATCGTTTATGTCTGTGTCAACTTGTTCTTCGGCATCAACACCATCATCACTCACTCGGTTGTATTTCTGCTCTCCCAGGAAAAGGCCACAGACCAGGTAGGAACCCTGCTGACACTAAGCCTCTGGTGAAACAGCAGGAGGCTTCTTGGGGCTTTGGGGGCTTGGTCAGGTCCTCAGCAGCTGGACACTGATCACAGGATCTGATGGGGTTCCCTGTAGACAGGACATGAGTCACATATGGATCTTGCTTGTCTGTAATCTGCATCCCCAGCAAAGAAGAAAGTGATGGAGACAGAGGGGAGAACACAAAAGGAGAGGTAGAAAACTGGCACACTGTTTCCAGCTCCCCTGGTGATGGAAGATGAAGGGCGGAGGGTGGGTGGAGGACTTTGATAACAAGTTGTTGATGGACACTTGAAAGCATTGCTGAGTTCTTGCAGCACAAACTGTGGGGAGTGACAACGAAATGTCACTGCCCTGGGTCTGACATGTGCTGCATTAAGCCCAGCACAGCTGTCTGTCATCTAGATCTGTAATGCATTCATCTTCTCCTTGCAAGGATGAAAAAAACAACTTAGAGATGGTGATGATTCCCTAAAGTAAAGCCTTCTCTTAAACTGAGATAGCCCTGGGATAAAATGTACACCTTACACTTCTTTTTTTTTTTTTATGGAGGGCAATTACTTTGTACAACAATAGCTGGATTTTTCTGTCTAGCTGGACAGAGCTTATTCAGCAACCCCCTGGATTTTAGATATATACAGTTATGATCATCTTTCATCCCTCTGTGCCCCAGTGGCAGGGAGTCAGGTTCTTTCCATGCTAATTTACTGCCTCTCCACTTTGCTGTGTGCACTAATCTTTTCTTCTGCTAGAAATGTCCCAAACCTCTTCTGTGAGACTGTGCACTGGGCTGCCTTGCCATGGATTAGCTGGTAAAGCCAAACCTTGTGTTTTATGGAGATGCTTGTCCAGGGAGAATGGGTAGGACAGCACTGCAGGTCAGCTCTGCTGGACAGTTTTGGGGGGCACAGTGCAGGATTCAGCTCTGGCCCACAGGGGGGTTCCAGGTGGCTGCAGCAGCAGTGAGGGACCATGCTGGGAAGTGGCTGCTGTTTACTATGGGTGATCACAACCTCAGAGCTGCCTGTTGACTTTTATGACCCTGTGCCTGTGAAACGAGCTGTCTCCAGAGCTCTTTGCTCTCAATTTATCTCTGCTCTGAGTCACAAGCAAATCCCAATGTAATTGTTACACTTCGGTCCCACAGTAAAACCTATGAATTTATTCCATGAATAAAAGCAGTGACTGACTGTGCTGCTCTTTGTTTTTTTCCAGGGCTTGCGTGATCTCGCTGAGAATTTAAGGCATGTGTTCCTCCTGTTCCCACAATTCTGCTTTGGCTATGGCTTGATTGAACTGTCCCAGGATCAGGCACTGCTGGGCTTCTTAAAAGCCTACGGAGTGGACTACCCTGACAAGACCTTTGAGCTGGACAAGACCACATCCAAGCTGCTTGCCATGTTTATCCAGGGCACTGTGTTTTTTGCCCTTCGTCTTACAGTTCACGACAGGATGATTCAGAGGGTCTGGACCAACATCCTGGAGTAAGTAACATCTGGAGCTTCCAACCAAGCCAGAGCTCAGTTGTTTAACTCTGGGCTCTTGCACCACCACTGTCAATTATGAAGCCCATAAATGCCCAAGACACTTTGCAAACATGGAGTAAGTTTTCTCTGTCTGCAGTCCCAGTAATTGGAGCATTAACTAAGGGAGGTGTAGGTTACCAGAGTCCCTTGGTAGTCTGTGCTGGCTGGGACTGGGTTTGGTGGGTGGATGTTCAGCTGGTTGTAAAGGCAGCCAGTCATTGATAACCTCTCTTTGAATCTCCCCTTGTCCTCTGGCTGTGAGAACATTCCTGTCACCTGCATTAGCAATGTGTCCACAAGGCAGGACCTGCCCCAGCTCAGGATACTTGATGAAAAAGAGGACAAAAATTAGGCAGAAAGAGAACACTGGGTTTTTTGATTCCCTAAATGGAGCAAATGTCAGGAGAGAAGAGAGATTGCACATCTGAGTATACCTGGATCTCCCAGGAAGGCTTGCTAGGATCTGTCCCAGAGGCTGCTGCTGTCTGCTTGCCCAAGGGTAAGGTCCCCCTGGCCTCCCCACAGGTTCCTGTTTGACAGAGTCCATGGCAAAGTGTCCCTCCTGCCTGCTGTGGCCGAGGAGGACGGGGATGTCCAGGCAGAGAGGAGCCGGGTGGAGGCTGGCAAAGCCGACTTCGACGTGGTGCAGCTCCAGAACCTCACCAAGATCTACCACCTTCCTCACAAACGCATCGTGGCTGTGAAAAACATCAGCCTGGGCATCCCTGCTGGAGAGGTGAGTGAGGGCAAGGGGCTGCAGGTGCCTCCCAGTGCCACTGTCCCAGCACAGCTGTAGTGGCTTGTCCTGCTCTGACTTCTTCCTTCCTTTGGCTCATTTATTGTTTCTTGGGGTTATGGCAGTGATGAAAGGCTCCTGGTGGATTTGGGATGCCAGTTGACTGTTTGAAGGCCCTAGAAAGAGGGGACATAGATTGGGAATTGGTGGAGAAATTGATGTCTGCACATTGTGTTTGCACAGCACCCAACACAGCACATCTTGGGGGGGTCACTGGGGGTCACCGGGTGGCAAATGGAAACAGCACAATTCACCTGGAATTATTTACCTGAACTGTGTGGGAGATGGTGAGTCAGACTGTCATGTTTTCCCATGGGGGAAGACAAATCCCTTCAGCTGGACACATGTTTCCATGAATCAAGACTTAAAACTAAAGAAAAACCGATTCTTTGGTCACGTCAGCACAGTTACCTGCAATGTGAAAGACAGGAGCACACAGAGATCCAGAGGAAAGAGGAGAGCAGATTCCACCTCAGGCTGTGCACCTGACTTATGGGGAAGCTTGGCATTAACCCCTGCTCCCTGATTTATTTTACTTGTCTGAACCCCACCGAGATGAAAGGTGCAGGTGCTGGGCAGGGCAGCAGCCTCACGTGGAGACTGGCACTGGTCTTTGTGGCAGAGGATTTTTTCTAAGCCACAACTGGCATTGAGGTCTGTAATGGCCCGTCCCACTCAATGGGTTTAGGGGAAGGTAGTTGGATTCACTCTGAGCAGTGTGGCAGAGGAACAACAAAACTCTCCAGAGGTTCAATAACAAACTTCTACTGCAAACTTTAGAATGTAAAGGTAGAATAAGGTACTTGGCAAATTTTAAAATAAGACCCAGACAAAGTAAGGCACTTCACAAGCTTTAACTTAGCAAACTTGGAGAGCGCCATAATAGTAATTATCAGCACAATGGTGATGGCTTATGCAACACACAACTGCATACCCCCAACCTTAGCAATAAAACATGAATTTTACCATGAGATACTGGAAATGCACCACAGGGAGTCAATTCTTAATCTTATAAATGTAGTGCATTACTGAGATTATTTGACAAAAATCTTGTGTCACATTAAGGCTTTACCAGTGACAGCCCCAACCTCCCTCACCACATTCCCACGAATAGCTCTGCCCCTGTCAAGGGGAGGCTTTGCACAAATGAGGTGATCAGGATTTGGGCTGTCAGATGGGCTCCTGCAGAAATGCACCTTGCAGGAGGAGGAGTGACTCTTCATCCTATTAAACAAATGGCCCTAATTCAAGCTGCAGCATATTGCCCCATAAACAACCTCCATTATATCAGTGCTGTGTGCCACACTCCTCTGCCTCTCCTGCAATCCATCTTGCTCAGGGGGCTGGAGAAAGAGGAGCCAGGGTGCACTGAGCACTCCTCTCAGGGCAGCATTTCTGCATTACAAATACAGCACACCTACATTTTGGCTTTTCTTTCCCAGTGCTTTGGCTTGCTTGGTGTGAACGGAGCTGGAAAGACGACGATCTTTAAGATGCTGACGGGCGATATCGGAGCATCCAGCGGAAGGCTGAGGGTCCAGGACCATTCTGGGTATGGAGGAGGTGATTTCAGGGGAAGGAGTGCAAGCAAACCAACCTGAGAGCAGTTGTTAAGGCTGAGTGGTGAAGGAAAATAAATGTGAAAGTCTGAAATAAAACCAAACCTCCAAAACAGAGCAAAAGTAAAGAAGGCAGGGAATCCATCCTTTGAAGGTTGTGTGGTTGCCTCCTAGGGGGTTGCATTTTGCTGCTGTGCCTCTGCTGTTCTCAGGGCTGTTTCTCCACTTCATTCCTTGCCAATGGGATCAGGCCCAGGTGGCAGCTGTGCCATCTGAGGTGCTGCAGCAATTGGAGAGTGCATGTACTGGGTGTGCAACCTTTGCAGAACTGAGAGCCTGAAAGCTGCAGATTCGTAACATTTTCCTTCAAGGGCTGGGGAAGGAAATAGGAAGCTGAAGAAAGGGGTTTTCTCACTCCTGTTTGATTCCAGAGTGCAGTGCCAGCTCAGTGCACGTACAGCGACTTGCCAACTTCCTCCCACAGGTCCTTGAATGACATTAGTGAGGCACACTGGTCACTCTTTGGCTACTGTCCCCAAGAAGATGCCTTGGATGACTTGCTGACAGTGGAGGAGCACATGTATTACTATGCCAGGCTGCATGGCATCCCAGAGAGGGACATCAAGGGGGTGAGTAACTCTGGGCCTTCACAGGCAGCATTTGTCCCTACTGAGAGCCTTTACACTGGTCTTTCAGTGGGGGCATTTGTGGCAATTCATGCCTGGATATGCTGTGCAAGCAGTGCTCTTGCTCCACAGGTTGTGCTGCAGCTTCTGCACCGGCTGAATCTGATGGCCTACAAGGACAGAGTCACCTCCATGTGCAGTTATGGCACCAACAGGAAGCTGTCAACTGCTCTGGCTCTCATTGGGAATCCATCCATTCTGCTGCTGGTGAGAAAGGGGCCCTTGCTCGCGGAAGGAGGAGCAGGTCTCTGGGCTGGTGGGGACACTCTGACAGTGCAGCAAAACCCTCTCAGGCACAGCTTTCAGGGCATTCCCCACATGGCCCATACTCAGCCTGACAACACAAGCACCACAGGAAAGTTTAGGAGCCAGAAAATGCTCAAATATTCCTTGAGGCCTAAGAGTGTGGCGACTCTACCAGTTTCTCTGATAGCATCTTTCAGAGGGCAAAAATAGGTCCTGTATTTGCCAGTTAAACTCTCCTTGTTCCTAACTCTATCCTGTTCTTTTTTCTATTGCCTAACCTGCACAGTCTTGCAACAGAAGTCCATCCAAACCCTCAGGATTAGAACATAAAACTGTTTTTCAAGGTTTGGTTTCCCCTTTTGTCTTTCACTTTGAATTTTCCAGTTCTTCCATGAGCTATACCATTGCTAAAACATGCCTTTTTGTGCAGTTTTCCCACTTGCAGTGTATTTAATGTGTGCAGAGCTCTGTGAGCAGGACTCCCAATCCCAACAATAAGTCTGATACCTCGTGGATGTAAATCTCCCACGTCCCAGCTTGTATCGAGCCCAGCACTGCTGCCTTTACTTCTGACCACACACTGCTGCTCTTGCTGCTTTTGTGAGATAAAAAATCTGAATAGGCAATGGGGAAATCCCCTCTGTCCTGCCTGCTGCCTGAACCCAAGCAGGTTTATTTCTGCCTTTTGTAAGCTGCTGTCCTCAACAACAGCAGCTTGTCAGTCAGAGACTGGCTGACAATTTCATCAGCAGCACATAAGACAGGAGATGATATATCCTGTCATCTCTCACTTGCTCTCTCTCCAAGTGGAGAAATTCAACATGTGCCTCACCAGCATATGAGAGTGAGGCAGAATGTGTGGGACCCAAGTGCCTGTTGCTGTCCCCTTGCCTGAGGTGGTGGCTGTGGGGTTTGGTGTTTCCATCACTGGTATAAAAAGCTGTCACAGCCTGTCTGTTCCTCAAGCCCAGCAGAGGCTGTGAGTTTCTCCAATCACCAGGAGAGCTGTGCAGCTCCACAGGGCAGCAAGAATGGGGGATTAGTCAAGGTGACCTGCTCCTGCTTGAAGGAGGTGTGGGATATCTCAGTCAAATCCATAATGGAAATGAGGATAATCCTTGTCCCGTCTCTGTACCAGTGTAAGCTCTCCTGTGCATCCTCACAGCAAACACAACACTGAGGATGAACCCAGAAACAGCACAAGTTGTTGGGGAAATCAGATTTTGAGTGCAAATTTACCTTCAATCCTGTCTTTCCCAACAGGATGAGCCGAGCTCTGGAATGGATCCGAATGCCAAACGGCACCTTTGGAAAATCATCAGTGAGGAAGTGCAGAACAAGTGCTCGGTGATCCTCACGTCCCACAGGTGGGTGGGGTGGCTCTGTCCCCATTTTGGGCTCAGCAGGAGGTGTGGAGAGGCCCATCCCTCCCACTCCCTCTTGGTCCTTGCACATTCCAGGGCTCTGAGCTGTGACAGGTTTGGGGGTTTGTTGTGGCTGACTGTGGGTGCCCACAGAGCCTCAGGGAAGACAAGTAATGGTCTCCAATTACTAAAACAACTATTTTTTCTTACCTTCTGAATGACTTATTAGAGTTCCTCTGTTGTTTTTGCAGCATGGAAGAGTGTGAAGCCCTCTGTACCAGGCTGGCTATCATGGTGAATGGGAGTTTCCAGTGCATTGGCTCTTTGCAGCATATCAAGAGCAGGTCAGTGAAATGGAGCTGTTTCACCTTTGCAGAGCGGCCTGTGGAGTTACTGCCCTACAGCTCTGAGGGCTCAGAACATGAGACCTGTGTCAGCAGGGCATCAAAAGAGTGTGAAATGCATATTAGGGTTGAGCTTTTATTTTATTAATTTTAACAATATCTTGGCTTCTTATTAAGTTTCACTCCGGGTTAAGAACCCTGACCCCATTCAAGCTGTTCTCTGCCTGGATTAGATTTCCCCAAAGAGGCCAGGCAAGCACTCTCCGAGGATTTTCTTTATTGGTTTCTCTTTTCTACACTGGTAATTGTGATTTTCTTTCTCCCTTAGGTTTGGAAGAGGATTCACTGTGAAGATGCACTTAAATAGCAACACAGTTTGCACTGAGAGGCTGACAGAGTTCATGAGGTCACACTTTCCAAATACATGCCTGAAGGTAAGCAGGACAGATGCTTTTGGGAGAGGCCTTCAAGGTCCCTTCACATTAAGACGGACATCTTGCAATATGCTCTGCACGTAGACCCGTGCCCTCAGAGTCACACTTGCCACTGCTATCAGCTATGTGGTCCAAGAGCTGGAGCACTCAAGTTCTTTGGTGGCTTAAATAACATCAGCCAGACCTCTGCAGTGATCCTCCAAGGCACCTGCTAGATGACCCTCTGTCCTGGGAATGGCCCCACAGAAGCCTGGACTGCATGGACACACATGGGTTCAATGGGTTGTGAGATGGCTGGGTGGTTCCAGTAGCTGAGTAACTGTAAAACCAGAGTAACTTAATCCCAAACCCCACCTGTTGTCCATAACCCAACCTCTGCATTAATCAAAATGGCACACTTGGAGCTGGAAAATGCTGTGGCCACCCTGGAACTTCCTACTCTGGGGTTTAGTTATCATCTCCCAGTCACAGACCCCACAAAAACTCCCAATAGGGGAGGCACTGGTAAACACCAGACATATTCAGTAGACACCCCCTGCCCCTTCATTCTCCAAAACCCATCAGATCTGCTGGCTCTTTGCAGGGAGCAACCTCCTCACGTTGCCCCATCATTCCTGTCCCCACAGGACCGGCATTTCAACATGGTGGAGTATCATGTTCCGGTCTCTGCAGGAGGGGTGGCAAACATCTTTGATCTCCTGGAAGGCAGCAAAGCAGCCTTCAACATCAGGCACTTCTCCGTGAGTCAGACAACGTTAGAGGAGGTAAGGAATTCAAATGTGTGCCCATCCATTTCCAACTGCCAACAGGGGAGCAGACTGATGGCTGCACATAATGGACTGCTGCACACAATAGACTACATTTTGAAAGGGATTTCCATCTATATTCCTCCTGGGGGCACTTTATCAGTGCTGCTGCCTCCAGGTACCTGTGCTGGTGCTGGGAAAATGCACATGGAAAGCTGCCTGTAGCATAAAGGAGCTGTTCTTCCCTCTGTCACTGCTGATTTCAGCAGCCTCGTGGGTGTAGATGAAGGGCAGGATTATGAATCACCCCCAACTCCAGGGCTAGGTTTGCCACCAGACCTGGAAATTCAGTTAATTTCACTCTTTGGGTTGTAAATTCATTTAGCATTACTCCAAACTTAACTTTGTGGTCAAGTCCATTCCATTTTCCCTGGGAAGAACGCTCCCACTGGCCTCCAAATCTTGTGGGAAGCACATCAGCTGAAGGGATGCCACAAGGACTGTCCAGAAGAAATCATCCTCTTGAGCTCCAGCACCTGAAATACTGACTAGGTTTGTCCCAGAGAGAGGAGCAGCCCTGCAGTCCTATGGGCTGTGACACAGAGATCTGGGGGAGGTTCCTCAGTGTAGGTTCAATAAGGGACAGTGGTTGTGAGACACAAGCAGACAAAATGCAGGAAGCCCCAAGGTTTGTGGGAGGACAGCTTGGATTTGTGAACATGCAAATGTGATTGCAGTAAGAATACTTGGTGTACTAATTAGATCCCTTTCCAAGGGAGACCATTCAGGGTGGGTTGACACCCCCATCTCTGCACTGTGCAGTTGTGCATGCACAGGTGCCAATTACACAGAGACAGATGGGGGTTTAAAGTAATCATGGAACTGTGTCGCAGTGTGATGGAAACGAGCCTCCACACGGGTATTACCTCGAACCTGAGCTGCAGGACAATGAGGCTTCATGCAGGAATGCCTGCCTTTGCACCCCGGGGGTCGAGTCAGCAGTGCAGGAATGTGCATCCATTGCTTTAGATTAGCCCAGAGAAGACCAGCATTTGCAATTCTCAAATCCAGCGTGAAGCCGTCCCTGAGCGAGCTCTCCAGGCTCAGCCAAATGAACAGTGATTCCTTTTTTATATTCATTCATATTATAAATTATTTATGCTGTCAGAGAATGAGTGTTTTCCTTTAAACTTCTAGGTTTTCATCAACTTTGCTAAAGATCAAGGGGATCCTGACGGCACAGACATGGGTCCTGATGTGACAGTGGACAGCTCTGACACAAGTAGCCAAGCTAGCACCATCAGCTCCATCTACTGAGGGGACCCAACCACATGGGATCACAGAACCTGGGGAAAAGACCTGACAGCCCCTTGGGGTTCTTCCAGCCCTGTTTTCTTTGATTCTGGGATGGTGGCGAGAAACAGTCCCGTTTTCTTAAAGTACTTTCTTTTTTTTTTTGATATGCCCTTAATTTGTAAGTGGGAACATGGGAGGCATTTGAGACTGGCACTTGGTTACAGATCAGACTGGGGTTTGACAAAAGAGCAGCCCCAGGCTGCAGAGGAAAGCCCACACTCCACTCTTAGCTCAGCAAGAGACTTTCTGGGTGACCATGCCAAAGTCCTTCAGTGGGGACAGGCTCCCCACTGGGGAAAAGGGGCTCATGGCCTTGACCTTGTCCTGCCTCCCAGGGGTGTTGTGAGCACGTGGGTATTGTGTACTGAGAGTCACAAATGCCATTGGTGGGGGCCATCCTTGGTGGTGACATAAAGCTTATCTGTATGCTGGGGTTATGTCAGCACAAATACAACTATTTTAAAAGTTAGCGCTGCCGATGGGTTTGGTTTGTTCCTGTAGTTTATTCCAGCTCTGTGTAACTCCTCCAGTAAGTCCTTCTGTGTCAGGCAGTTCCTGGCTCTTGGTACCCAGAGGAAGATCCTTCCCCATGATCCCTTTTCTCCTTTGGGTTGGTGTTCAGGGCTGCTCTGTTACAGCTGAGGAACAGAACAGGGCAGGTGTTTTGGCTGAATCCTCTGACATGAAGGATTTTGCTTCCTGAGATGTGTTTCCCTAAGCACACTCAAAGCCTTCTTTCCCTTGCTCAAAGACCTCCATCTCCCAGCAGCTCTGCCTCTGTGTCCTCTCCAGCGACCTTCCTCCTCAGCCCCACGTGGTGGCTGCCCCCGTGACTCCAGAGCTGTGTTTTCCCACATAATAAGGCATCATTATCTTCTGCTTCAAAGGCTCTGCCTGCTGCCTTTCAGTGAGTCCTCTGCCTCCCTTTGAGCAGCAGCCCCCAGCAGCTGAGTTCAGCACACACACCCTGCTTTTCCCCGCAGAATCATTAATAGAATAATTTAATATGATTCTTTATCATATGTATCAGCATAAGGCCTCAAAGGCTTGGTTTGGGTCAGGGCACTGGTGTATGTGGTGCTATTCAAGCACATAATGAACTTAAACTCTGAGTTCAATAAACTTGCTGTTGCTGGTAAAAGAGCTTGCAGATGAAGCCTTACCTTGTAGGACCTGGGGTGGCCCATACAGCTTACCTGGGTTCACCCACACAATTCCAGACAGGTGGTTTCTTTTCCCTCTTTCCTTCCCCCAAAACTAGTTTGAGCCAAAGGAACCTTTGATGAAGGCTGCACTGGCACATCTTTCTCCCCCTGATCATCAGAGCACTTTGACTAGTTCAGTACTATTTGATGCCATTTGAAGGAGCAGGTACTTTCAATATCAAGGGTGTTCAGGATTTTACAGTGGGATACTGAAGTTCAGGGTTTAGTTGCTGCAAAGAGGTCATGAATTCTCCTTGGTCTTGGTGTAAACTTCTTACTGATAGCAGGAGGAGTTTTATTATGGATTGAAGGTATTGTCAAGCCTTGAATTATGCCTCAACCTGCTGACTGTAATTAAAACTGGGATTCAGCTTCTTTCCAGAATGCATTTGACACCTGCAGTTTATAAGTAACTGAAAAAGCTGCCCAGACATCCATTGTAGCTTTTATTATTATGTCTCCAGCTCTGCAAAGGCTCTTTTTTCTCATTTTCATTGCATATCTTACATGGATCACAGTATAATATTAAGCTTTTCTCTAATGGAGGGCTTGTGCTCCCTGCAAAGGACTCAGAGCATGAATGCCAATGATTTAAATGCAGCCTTGTAATACCAATCAGAGCATTATTTTATTATGTCGATGGCTTTGCAACTGCCAATGAAAGATGGATCTTCAGACTCTGTCCAGATGTACTTTACATGTAATTGAGGGAGACTGATACAAGGCTATTCTTTTGTCCCTTTGGAGCCTACCAATCAAACAAAAAAACCACCAAAAACCAAACCAAAACAAAAAAAGGAAGTGATTCATTGGAATACTTCAGCAAGTTGGAGTTTAATTGAGTCAAATGGTTTTGAGGGGGGAAAAAAAAGCAAAAAGCATCCTTTGAATTTCCACCCAGTTCTGGCATTAATAGAAACATCTGCTCCATGTGAAATGTGTCAGGGCCATGATATACACTCCCCGTTCTCACTTGCAGGTAGAAATAAACCATCTGCTGTTGCAATCAAGTCTGCAGGTATTGGTCCAAACAAGCCCGAGTTTCCATCCTGGAGGGAATTTAAGTGAGGCCCGTGGAGAAGCACTTACAACTGTTTGGGGGCTTGAAGCATCTGGCAGGGTGGTTGTGTATCACAGCACCAGGGGCTGAATCACCTTTAGTGCCACGTTACAAACATCCCTGTTCCCTGCAGAGCCTCAGATTCATCCTGTCCCTTTCAGGTGTGGGACACACTCCAGGCTCAGCTCTGAGGCAAAACACCATGGATGCTGAAACCCTGCTGGCCTCTGCACACCAGCTGCAGGCTTCTCCTCCCCTCTTTGTCTCCCTGAGCAGGGGCCATTCTGGTTCCAGGGTGGCCAGAAATGTTCAGGCAGCAGATGAGGATGTGTCCAAAGGGTCATGGGCAGGCTGTGCATCCATCCTCCCCCATCTTTGGCACTCCCCATCACCTGCCCCTGTGGGTGCCACAGCAGGTGCCACCCGCTGTCAGCCCTCTCTGGATGCCCTCAGAAATGTTTGCCTTACGTGACTCTGCTTTCCAAAATCTCCAGGCAGCCACCAGGCTCGCTGCTCCCTGTGGGCTGGGCAGGGAGGTGGGATGGCTGAACACACTGTGTAGCAGGGCACATCACCTCTCCAGGAGCTGCAGTGCAGGGGGAAAACAAGCTTTTCATCTCACTCCTTTAGAGCAATCTCACCTCAGCCACCCTCATAACCCTTGCTGGAGGCAGCAGAGCCGGGGCAAGCCCTGCCAGAGTGGTCACAGAGCCCCTGTGTGCTAATTGGAACTGCACGGGCCTCGACTGAGCTTCATTTCAAACCTCCCTGAGACATCACAGACATGAGGTACAGGCAGTGCAGTCGCTGAACCAGCCAGGTCAGGGAGTCAAGGAGGAATTTCAGAATTGGCTGTGTGCATCATGAGGCTGATTGAAGTCGGGTTTGTAATTGGAGCTGGGGACTTGGAGACAACGACTCAAATCTCCATCCCGGCTCTCCTTCATTTATCGCTTCGTGCTGGTGATGAGAGCTCGGTGCTTCCCCAGCCTGAGCCTTGCTTAGCTGTGGCCTCGATGCCAATGGGCACTGAGGGCTCACTTCAAAGGGTCACAGAGGGTCTGGCAGGGTCGAGGAAAGCTGTCTGGAAAGGCCAGTGTTAAGTGAAACACTGTAAATATAAATGTGGGGTCTAATGGGATTTTTTTGTCCTTTCATGAGAGCTGCAAGAGGGTTTTGTTACTGGGTCCTTTCAGGAAACACGTTTACAGGTCAAATGAATACATCCAGGTAAATGAAATTCAGTGGCTCCTAAAGCACAGGAGCTGGTGGTGCCCACAGAGCTGCTGCCTGTGTGGGCTCACTCCTGGCATCCAGAATTTGCAGGATCTGATCTCATAACAGGTTCAGGATGGGGCCACAGCCTGTCGTAGGAGCTTCGACTTCCTTCCACTGCTGTGAGGCTTTTTGGCTTTTTACAAGCCAAGAAAAATGTATGCTTCTGCACTTAATAGGGGAAGGGTTATTTTGTGAGCTGCTGGAGGAAGAAAAATGGGTTTTGGATGGCAACAGCACATAGCATGATTTTACTCTCTTTCCTTTTTTTTTGCAGACAACAGCTGTGATCTTGCATAGCTATAACAAAGTATCAGCAGCATATTAAAACAGAGCACGAGAGAGAAAAGAAGCAGTGGGGAATGACAAAAAAAATTGAATTCACCAGGATAAGTATGCCATGACAGTATTTAAATAAAAAAAACCCTCACTCTAATTAATTTAGTTGTTCAGGGAGAGAGTGGAAAGGAGGAAGATGGCACTGAAATAGTAACCACAGCATTAGTAGGGGACACAGCCAGCCCCTGCTGCTGGATCTGCTCCTCAGGAGGGAGCACAACCATCCCCATGGTGCTGGGGAGCAGCAGGGGCAGGGCAGCCCATTCAGGGCCAGGACAGGCTCCTCAGAATATCTCTGGCATGGGGGAAAACCAGAAACAAAACCACCCCAAGGGGTATCAGCATCTGGGGACTGGAGCCTGACTCATGCCATGGTGCAATCCTGCAGCACCTGAACTCTGGTACATGCCACAGTGGGAGAGTCACCATGGTCACATCAGGCTTGGGATGAAGGAAATGGATACTGGTGCTTGCAGCATCACCCTGGAGTGATGCCTGAAAGCAGCACTTCGGTGCCAGTTGCTGCTGGAAGAAAGGCACTGGTGGAAGAAGGACTCTGCTGGAAGAAAGACACTGGTGGAAAGAGGCCGTTTCCAGGCAGAGCAGCTGGGAGGGCCTCGAGCTCAGAGGTGAGAACAATAAAGGGCAGAGCTCCCACAAGATGGGAGGCTCAAAGCAACAATCCCACCATCCACCCCAACCTTCAGAGCAGTGGAGGCTCTTCTGTTTTAAGCAGTGAGTCTTTCCCTAGACCAGCAAGTTGGGTGGAAATTAAGGGTCTGTTAGAAAGAGCTCAGGTCTTCACTGACTCCAAAGGAAGAAACAGGAAGGGCGTAGGAATTTATGGTAATGCACACAAGACAAAATCCAGGTGAAGACAGGGTTATAACTGAGGCTCTGGCCACCATCAGCAGGTCAGGGTGAGCTCTCAGCCCCCTCCTCTCTCTGCCCAGCCCTCTGCTTGGGGCTGTGCTGCTGTTTCATGGCCAGAGGCAAATGGGAGCACATCCACTGTGTGATGGGGAGGAGGAAGCAGGTTGATATGCCTCTCCATAACCAGACCCAGTTGGGTTAATCCTGTGCAAGGCAGCAATGAATTGAAGTTAAAATGATACCAACCAGACTGAAATGCAATTAAAGGAGTTCCCTTGGGGTGACGCATCCAATTAGTAGAGTACCTTTATTTACAGCAGCGCAGTTCAAACCAGACACGTGCTGAGAGGACCATCAGCAGAGCTGCAGCCTGGCTGGTGACCCAAATCCATGGGGGCTCCACAGGAGTCACACCTGGGTTTCCATCACTGAGGACAGCAAAGAGCCCCTGGGGTGGTGCAGCCTGGACCAGGAGCAGGGCAGAGGAAAAACAGAAACCATTTTCAACTTTGTAAGAGCAATTGTCTCTGACAGATACTTTTTGGTAAGCAGTTAAGATCCAGGTGCTTCTCAAAGGTAAGAGTTTTTCCCACTTTTTTGTGCATGAGGTTTCCTTCTCCCAGGGACTGTGGGAGCTGAAGCATCAGAGTTGACTTTGATCAGAAAATTCATTAAAACATTAACAATGTCAACATTAAGAATTGCTAGGAACACCAGAGCACTTTTAGGCGACCCTCAGACATCTGTGGGGAGTTATGTGAGGTGAAAGAACTCAAAATACCTTTCCACCCCTAACCTTGAGCATAACACCACTTCCAAAGCACCAAGTGCAGCAGGTGGGAGTCAGGAGTGTGGTCCTTGTTTGGAGCCTCAGTCGAAGTCCTGGCTGGAACCTGTAGTCTGGCTGCTCTGGCCTATTCCTGTTTAAAATGCTACCAAAGAAAGTAAAGCTGAAGGAGACTCTTGTATCACCAAGCCTGAGGGCTGGTGTGTGCCAATAACCCCAGGACCCAGTTTTAATGCAACATCACATCACCTTGCACCAGACAGTGGCCTAAGATCAACACTGAGAGGGGCACGGGAGCACCTGCTCCAGACACCTTCACATGCTCCTCAAGTGCTCCTTTAAGCACCCTCAAAAGCTGAGACCAGAGGCTTAGTGGGATTAACAATTGTAATCACTGCCATCCATCACTGCAAAGCAGGCTGTGGAGCCACTGAATCCGTTCTGCTCCAGGAGCCCGGGAAATCAGCCCGGGCTAGGGCAGCTCCAGGCTGGCTGTGAAGAGGAGCACAGCAATTGCTCAGGCTCACTTCCTTATTCATTTTGCTTTATGAGCCTTCAGAGCCTCCCTGGAAATTATTAAAGCCTCTCCAAGGAGGGCAGAGCTGCAAAGGGAGTGTTTCCTCACGGGCTGGTGCTTCACACTGCGATAACCCTCTGTGTGAACATGCTGGAGTGGCTGTACAGGTCTCCTCCCTCCTTTAACCTGCTTTCTGCATCTTCAGCATTTGACCATCCTCATTATGGACTCACAAGTGGCTTTTTTCCCCTGTAATCAGCTCTTTGCCATGCACTGAAGGATGTTACACACCACCCTGGCTGGCTGTCTGAGGGAGCCTCCTGCTCGTCAGGGCTGGGTTATAAACTTGGGATGGGTGAAATCAGGGAGGATTAGGGAATACCATGACATTGCAGCAATGGGGACCTTCACTGGGAGGATTTGGGCTGAAAACTAGGCAGGGCACAGGCCTGTGCAACCCTCAAAGGTCCTTAATGTGCTAGGGCTGGGCCCTGAGAACTGCAGGATGGAAGTGTTTGAGAATGCTCAGGTGTAGCCAAGTGCAGCAAGAACAGGGTGGTTTGTCCATGACTGCTGCCCTGCCTTTCCTGCCAATGCAAGGCAGCAAAGCCCAGGGATACAGTTTCAGACTGAGCTCATATTGCAGCCATTCCAGAAATCCCATGTGCCAGAACAGCATAACTCTGCCACCACACAGAAAAATGTAATTACTGGGTGAGTGTCAGTGGGGCTCCAGTCCTGACCTGTGAGAGCAAGAAACCTTCACAGCTCCCTTGGAGAGTCTTGGTGTTATAGGGGTTATTTTTCCACTGTGATTATCCTAAAGGGGTGATGTCAGGGCTTGAAATCAGCTCGTATGTTATACTGACACAATGTCCCTTTGAACAATATAGCACCCCTTCTCCTGCCAAGTTAAATGGGAGAAGCTAAGTTTACATATTACTCATCACCCTGATAAATCAAAGCTGCTGTGCTGTACTTGCCTTCCACTGCCTCTGGCATTTCTGAGCTCTGGCTCAAGCAGAAATTATGGGGTGAGCTTGCTTGGGCTGCGTAAGGGAACACACCAGCCCACGTGGTGATACAAGTCCTTGAAATCACCTTAGGAAATGAGATTCTGTTTTTCCATTCACCCATGCTGTGACATGCTGAGGTGCTCAGCACCCATCTAATGAAAACAGGAGGGTTTGTGCCACGGGGCTTTCCCATCCCCCTGGGCCTGTTTGTGGAGCAGGGCAGGAAAAAGGAGCCTGTTGGGCTGGGACAGCTCAGGGCTGGGGAGTCCTGGCAGCAGGATGGGGCAGTGTGGGTGCAGGGCTGGGGTCGTGCCCTGACTCTGGGAGGGGTGGTGTTGGTGTCACAAAGCATCCCACTTACTTTGGAGGTGAAATGAGAGGAGGGATTATAGAAAAGTCAGAGCACAAAAACAGGGGTTGGTTCTTACACCACGGTGCACTGGAGTGACAGACCCTGATAACTCAGAGGTGGCTGAGATGACATTGGCAGCCCCCAGGCCAAAGGGGAACAGCCCTTGTGGCTGTGAGCTCAGAATGGTGTTTCTTTGGGCAGTTCATACAACCTATTTATGGATTAAAACACAGCCATCAAGGCTGCTCGTCCAGGATTTACAACGTGGCCTCAAAACACAGGAGAAAAGGAAAGCTGAACTCTCCTTTGATGTTTGCAAGTGTAACCTGCAGACCTGAGCTGAACACGCTGTAAATAAGGATCATTAATCATCAGCTAAGCAGCACACAGTCGCTGTTATTTATTACAACATAAATCACCAGGAGCTGTTATCATGTTAATTTGGATTTAGTATGGATTAGTATGGAAAAGAGAATATCCTTACCTATTTGCAAAATACATACCTTTACTGGTGAGCACATGCAGATGTGTTGTGGGTTTTGTTCCTTCGTTTCCTCCAGGTAACAAGCAAGGCAGGAAACTTCTGTGGGACCTCTGCACATGAGGGAATGCCAACATTTTAATTTGAATTAAAGGAGCATTACCCACACATTTCATATTCTCCAGAAATGCCAGCTGTACTCCTTGCTAATACATTGTTTTTGTTCCCCTGATGTGACTTTATTCAAGCTAAAAGGTGGGGCTAAGACCCTCAAGCACCAGAGCAAGGCTGGCAGAGGCACCAGTAGGGCTGTACCAGGTATTTTGGGTGTGGAGCTCATATCAGGGCTGGAGACGTGGCTCCAGACCTCTCCACAGATCATTTCTGAATTTGTTGGTGACAGAATTTCACCCCACAGGGATCCTCATCTCCATGCTCGGGCACAGCATCAGTCTCTGCCCCCAAGCACTCAGGCATAGATCAGGCATCTACCCTACGGCCCAAAATTCCTTTAATTCTTTAAAGTGAGGCAGGTTTGTTGTTTAGAAGTCACAGCAAATTTCTCCTCAAAAGAGGTCCAGCACCCTCAGTCCTGGTAATCTGTTTTATCCTGATGAAACTGGAGGTGCTGAGCATTGACTGAGGCTGTGGAGATCTCTGACCAACCTCATGGTGCTGCTCTGGCTGGAGGTTAGTCCTGAGTAACAGAGAGGCCTTGATGTCTGTCTGGAAAATAGAGATCAGAACAATTAGGGTTTGCATTTTTAAAATGTAACTGCAAGGAAAATAAAAAGGATTTTATTCTTTGGGGTGGCCCAAAGATTTCCCACAGGCCTGAAGCTGCAAGGATACATTTAAAAATGAGCTCAAAAGTCACAGGTAAAGAGAATAAAAGTGATGCTGCACCTGCATCTTGACTCTGCTGGGTCCAAAAATGCAAGTAATTGCCTTTAATTGACTCTGTCATGTTTAACCTGTGTTCTGTGTGTGCCAGATGAACAGACATCAAACCAGGGGGAATTTCTCCAAGTGCTGAGCCAGAGCTGAGGTTTGCATAAATTAAAATTGGGTTAATTATAATAACTCTAGTACAATAGGGATAGTATAATAAGACTAATTGGAGGGGGGCTAATAAGGGGGTTCAAGCCACAGCAGCCACTCTACAAAACATACACTCAGGTTCTTCAGAGGTTTCCTTGGACTTGTATCCCACTCAACTCAAGGGCAATCCAACATCTAAAAGCCTCTGCAGAGCCTTGACTGTGTTTTCCTGAGCATCCAGGCTCGCCTCGCACCGACCATATGTCTCTGTCTGTCTGCTAGCAGATTGCACCAAATATTTTCCTTTTTTATCGTGGCTGAGCAAACAAACACCATCTGTGGGGCTCGTCGAGGGAAATCCTGCCCCCTCTGTGCCAACGGGAAGGCAGCCACGCGTGTCCGTGGGGCTGACGCTTCTGCAGCCACAGCCTGAGACAAGACCTTCTCTCTGCTCCTCTTTCTGCCCATCTGCCAAGCTCAGTTGGGACCCGCTGGTTTGCAAACAGATTTTATTTCACATCTTATTAAAGAAAGGCTGAGTTCTGTCAAGGCAGACTGCTCAGCAATGGCCCAGGCTTGTGGGGCTGCCTTGGGGTGGTGAGAGGTGGAAGAGGGCAAGAAGGTTTGGTTTAGGTTGGCTCTGTCTCAGATGTATCCACACTGCCAGGGGCTTTGGGCATTTTCCAGCCGTGCTCAAATCCCTGGCCAAGGCCTGATTTTTCATCCTCCTTGACCTGCTTAGGACCAGAGGTCTGGCAGCCGATAGGGGATGCAAATTATTCCCTGTTCAAACCTCTGTTCCTTTGGAAGGTAAATCTCCTGGAGGGCACTGCTTGATATGGAGGGTCTGTGCCATCCCTCTGTGCACCCAGAACTGGAGCAGGGAAGCATCAGCAGCTGCTGAAGCAAAGGTATGGCCGTGGTCCCCCGCAGGGCACAGGGTGTTCCCCTGCTTTGCTGCTCTCTGTTTCTTGCCTTCCTGCAGGAAACCCCTTTTCTGGCCCAAACAGAAGGGTAGTCTCAGCTTTGTAAACCCCCCCACCATTCTGACCCATGTAGGCATTCACAGAGTTCTCCTGCTGGGTGATGGGCCCAGGGAATGCAGGTGTAAATCCCCTGTCACCTCAGTCACTTTTCTGCTCGTGCTGGGTCCAGAGCTTGTGCTCTGACCAAATCTTCTGCACAAGTGCCCTTTGGCTTTAGCAATTTGCACAGTGAAAGCAGAACCAATGAACCACAGACTTCTGTGCTGCTGCCTTTAATTAAAAATGCCATGTCTAACACCAGCAGATGTTCCTGCTATCGAGGCTCGACAAATAAGTTAATGCCGTGTAATGCAATGCTGACTGCGCTGCTTAGTCTGAAAGCATAACAGACTTTTTTATTATTATTATTTCCTTTTGGGGATCCAATCTCTCAATATTTTAAATCCTAGAACTTGCTCTCCGTGTCTTTCAGGTCAGTGCCGCAGCCCACGAGGCCTCTGTGACCACAGTTTGCTCACAGGGCCTTGGGTACACAGCAAAATTGGCCCCAGAGGGGCAGCACGAGTAGCAAACTAAGCCTGTTAAAGGCTTTGATTCAGACATTTGGAGAAAGAGGGAATTCAAAGCATGAGGCTGTTCCTCCTCCCATTTTTTTTCCAGTCTTCTGATGGAGTGAATCCATTCTGTCTCTTGCTGTGACACCTTTCCTGGTGGGGTGGTTTCAGGATGTGCTCTGTATTTAGGTGGATGGGGGGAGAAAGACCCTCTCTTGACAGATGCTTTGGCTCTTTTAATCCCCAAGAAAATAGCTGACTTGTGAGACTCGCTGGAACTGCCTCCCTCTGCTCCCTCCTTCCCCTTACATGATGAATCACGTAATAATTGTATATTTGTTGAAAAACAGCCGGGGAACTTCGCTAAATGAATAAAATATCAGGTACCAGTGTATTTACATAAAAAGGCCTTTACCAGATGGGCAATGCTTTGAAATGAAGCACGAGGTAGGTGAGGATTTGTTTCCCTTCCCCGTCAGCCCAGTCCATCTTTCAGCACGGGTTTTGCTCCGAAGATCTGCATTGTTTGAAAATCACATTAACAGTTTAGCACAGCGAAGATGATCGTTGCCTCAGCGGGGTATGGAGCTGATTCATGCACGTACCAAGCGCCGCTGTCTCACTATATCACACCACTGCTGAAACCACTTTACTGGCTTTCTGTCATGCAACAAATTTATTTTAAAGTGTGTGGGCCTTATACTGCCTGGAATGGCTCTACTTGTACTTTAAATACTGCATAAACCAAATTTAGGGATATATTTCTTGCTTCCCTCTGTTCCCCGCATCATTTTTTTTTACTCCTGACTGTCCAATTGGTTGCAGTAATTCACTACAGAGGAAGACGTTTCTCAGGTTTCCAAGAGCGCCAACTCCTTAACCTTTATGAAATTAAGAGGAATGAATCACTCGTGACTTTTACATCTTCCTTGAACACAAGTATTTGTTAGATGCAGGCTGCCCAGGGCAGTGCTTTGCCTCAGTTTAACTTAGTTGTGAATGTTTGTAAATTCCCACATAATGTCTCAGCACAATGGAGACTGTGCGTGCACACGTGGATTTATTGAGAGAGACACTAAACATATTTCAGCTGGAGGGAAGGAAGATGAGGCACTTATCTGGTTTACTGTCCTATACAGTATATATTGGCATCTCATATTTTGTGAACATAAACGCCAGGTTGACTCAAGAGATCTATGGATCAAGTGTTGTTTGTAACCTGCACTGAATGCTTCAAATTGCATTAAAGTTTCATCTTGGCAGCGAGGCCTTTTGGCATCTTTCAGTATCCCCAGTGCCCTGGGAGACTCTGGGAGCTGGGATTTTGGGGCACAGGATGAGTGCTCAACAGCCAACCAAGAGGTGGTAGGATGCTAAGGTTGCATCTGGCAACTGTTCATTTTTACGGGGAAAATGACGGGTTTAGCTTATTTGTTGAGTTTATCCCCGTTTTGGTGATGTGAGGGAGCAGGTCCCTGTCTCAGCTCCACCCCCTGCAGCCCAAGGAAAGGAGCGAGGGTGCCCCGTTCAGCTGTGCCCCTCACTGTCACCCTCTCCTGCATCCAGGTGTTTGGGTGTGTGCACACACGATGGGAAGAGGCACCACGGGCACCTTGCAGGGCTTGGGGACAAGCTCCCCTTTGGGGCAGGACAGCCCCAGGCACCCCTGCCTGCCCTTCTCCCTCCTCCACGATAGCCGAGGAGAGTGCTGAGCTCTGCAGCAGCTCACTGCAAGTCCCATCCTGCCAGAGACAAACCCGAGCGCAGCTGCTGCCTGGGAGCATCTGCCACCTACACGTGTCTCTTACGAGGTGTGATCTGCCTTTGGTTCTGTGGCACTTCCACGCTCGCCTCTGTTTGCCTCGGCAGAAATCCCACCGATGGCAGGCTGTGAGCAGGAGGGACACCGCGCCGTGTGATTAACACAGCGGGGGCTCCCTGAGCACCAGAAAACAACGCGCTATTACACAGCCACAGCCACACTTTTCCCAGCGGGATGCCAGCGAACGGATGCAGCAACAAAGAGCCCTCCCTCCCTCCTTTGTGTGCCGGGGAGACGAGGCGTGTGAGGAGGATGGGGATGCCTGCATCCACCCCTCTCCAGCTGGGATGCTGCAAGGACAGCGTCACCTGCGAGGCACAGGATGCTGTTTGACCTTTGGGACCCTCCACGGTTTCCCTGCTCATGGATAAGGATTGGGACACAGAGATAGCTGAGATGGTTTTAGGAGATGAAATTAGGAGCCACGAGGGCATTGATTTGATAAAGGCTGAACGCACCATCATTCAAATCAGCGTGACACCCTGTGGTTTGTCAGTTTGGCCCAGGTGACAGCTGCAAATGTTCTCAGGTCAATGGAGCTGAGAGGTTTCACAGTTCTGTGGCCTGTGCGGTGCTCACCGCCTTGCACCTCTGGCTAATATTAGTAGCAAAGATAAATATTTAACCTTCCATAAATAAAGCCAAAAAATTAATAAAAATCCCAATTGACACCATCCCCAGTGCTCAGGAGCCACAGAAGGAAAAAAGAGAACAAACTACTGAAGCAGAGGAGTGTGACACCTGAAAAGTGGAGAACCTCGTTCTTGGAAGACATTAAAAACTTATTAAGAAATACTTTCAGCCCTGATTTAACACCCATTTAAGTAGGAGTCCTCTCTAGAGAGCTGGGATGCTGCTCTGACGGCTGTTTTCCACGTCTGTTGCCAACCAAATTTTGTGGCTCCACACCACCACATCCTTTGATGATGAAGTTCCCTCAAAGAATAACTCCCTTGCTTTAATCATGTTTTCTCTGAGATTTATGGCTTGATGCTTCTTCACTGACGGAGCTTCTCCATGTGAAATGTCAGTGAGCCCGTTATAAATCGCTCCTGGCATTCCTGCTCTATCTTTTACTTGGCCAGGAGTATTTCTACCTGAAAGTGATAAATTCCTGCTATAACTGCTTTATGTGCTCCAGTAATTACGCTGTAGAGGGATGGCGGGGGATGTGTCTGTGCAGGTACGGCCTGAAAAACAGCACCCTGTAAAACATGGGAGATTGGGCTGAACCCTGAGGCGCTGCAGGACACACGGGCTGAGGGAAAAACCACTCTGGAAACCCGAAATAACAGGAACTGGTGAGGTTTCTCTGTTAGCCTGACACTGGGGAATGGGTAAAAGAGAGGGAAGAGAAGGAAATTTTTAAAGTCAGAGCAGAAAGGCACAGTCAGGAGGGCAGTGGCACCCGGTCTGCCTCAGGGTTAGCGTGGGCAGTGGGACAGGGACTGTCCCTGTGCTGGTGGCACTGCTCCTGTGCTGGCGGCACTGCCCCTTTACTGGTGACACTGCTCCTGTGCTGGTGACACTGCCTCTGTTCTGGTGACACTGCCCCTTTACTGGTGACACTGCTCCTGTGCTGGTGGCACTGCTCCTGTGCTGGCGGCACTGCCCCTTTACTGGTGACACTGCTCCTGTGCTGGTGACACTGCCGCTGTGCTGGTGACACTGCCCCTTTACTGGTGACACTGCTCCTGTGCTGGTGACACTGCCTCTGTTCTGGTGACACTGCCCCTGTGCTGGTGGCACTGCTCCTGTGCTGGTGGCACTGCCCCTGTGCTGGTGGCACTGCAGAGCCCACACCAGCCTGGGAAGGCCAGAGAGGAGCTCGGCGTGTCCCGGGGAAGGGTCTGGGGCTCAAGTGCTGAGAGGAGGAGCTGAAGGGGCCGGGGGGCTCACCCTGGAGAGGAGGAGGTTCGGGGGGCCCTGCTGTCGCCGTACAATTCTGTGACAGCAGGATGGAGCCGGGCAGAGTCGGGCTCTGCTCCCAGGGAACACGGGACAAGGAGAAGCGGCCTCGAGGTGCGCCAGGAGAGGCAGAAGGGCGGTGAGACATTGGAGCGGCCTGCCCAGGGCGGTGCTGGCGAGGTGTGCGAGGAAAGGCTGGGAACGCGGCACTCCGCGACAGGGTCTGGTTCCCACGCTGGCCGTGGGGTCGCCGGCTGTACCGGGATGAACTCAGCGGCGTTTCCCAGCCCCGATCCCGGTGATTCCATCCCCCAGGCCCTCAGCGATCCCCGTCCGATCGCGGTGACTCCATCCCCCAGACCCTCAGCGATCCCCGGCCCCTCCGCCATCCCCTCACAGATCCCCTCACGGCCCGCCCCGCCCCGCCCCGCTGCCCGAGCGCGGGAAGCGGCCCCGCGCATGCGCAGTGGGGCGGGCGGGCAATTCGGAGCGGCGGCGGCGGGAAAGGGCTGAGGGGAGAGGAGGGGTGGCCGTGGGAGTCGGGAATGCGATGGGAGCCGGACAGCGCTGAGGGGAGGGCAGGGAGTGCGGTGCGAGCCGGACGGCGCTGAGGGGCAGCGATGAGGGAGGCGCTGCGCGGGCGCTCGGGCAATCAGCCGGCCCCGGGCGGCGCCCCCGGCCCGGCCATGGCGCAGCGCTGGCCCCGCACCCGCGCCGCGCTGGGCCGGCTGCAGGAGGCGCTCAGCTGCTCCCGCTGGTAAGGGATCATCCCCCTTCCCTCTTCCCCCCACCCCGCGGGTCCTGCCCCGTGCTAAAGAGCCGCGTTTGTCCTCCCTGTGCCCACAGCGCCGGCGTCCTGCGGCAGCCCGTGTGCCTGGGGCAGTGCGAGCACCTCTTCTGCCTGTGAGTACCGCTGGGACAGGGGACAGGCACTGCCCCGGGGTGCCCAAGCCACAGCCATGGTCTGGGGGACAAAGGGAACCCTCAGCCGGGTGGAGGGGGATGGCCGCCTGCAGTGGGATGAGAGTTCCGAAACAACTTTCAGCCTCATCATGTTCCAACTCCCTTCGCTTTCTCCCCTCGTAACAAAGAAGAGCAGCCTGGGGAGGTGCTTCGTATTTGCAGGGGGGTTTCGCTCTGCCCGTGGGCGTTGGGTGCTGCTTGTCCTTGCCCTGCCCCTCCTCCTGTGCTGATATTGCTCCCTCAGTTCTGCCTCTGTAGCTCTTCCTGCATTCCTGCCCGCCCAGACACGCTGCGATAGCAGGACTACCTCTACCTACAGTTTGTTAAATAACCCGAGTGCTTAAAAAAAACCACAGGAGTTATGTTAGAAACATTGTTCTACAAAGACACTTCTGAGGAGGAGGTGGTGCTCACCTGGGCCGTCTGAAGACAGCGCTCTGCATCCTCAGTGCAGGCAGAGGCTGAAATGTTTGAGTCCCAGAATCTCGTTTGGGGAAGGTGGTGGAGCCTTCTGGCTGCCCTGTGTGTCACTGCTCTTCACCGTGTGCAAATGCAAACACGGAGAGTTAAAAGATGTGTATCTTAAACTGCTTCTCTGCATAGCAGATGTGTGAGCAGCCTGATAAAATCCCACGTTGTTATGGTGGAGAGCATACATGCTTTCTAACCTCTGCTTGTAAGCCAGTCCACATCACATATTCAGCTTTGCCTCTTGTATGTCAAAAAGGCAGAGGAAAACCTTTCCTCTCTCATGGATGTGTATCCACTCCCTGTCTTCAGCTGCACCTTTCTAATTGGAGCTTACAGACAGCATTGAAGGCCTGAAGGGTAAGGTGCAAGCAAAATATTTTCTTGCCTTTTAAGGAGTAACTGATTATGGGACAGATGCCCTCTATGTCTCTTCCCCCAACACGGATGTACTAAAAACATGCACAAATATTGTATTTCTGTCCAGACATGTGTGTTCTTTCCTAAGTGTGGCCATTAATTGCTGTAGAAGATTCTCGAAGAGGGAATTTTTACAAGGGCATGTAGTGACAGGACAAGGGGTAATGAATGACTTTGAATTGGCTGAAAGTAGGTTTAGATTAGATGTTAGGATATTGGGAAGAAAGTCTTCCCTGTGAGTGTGGGCACAGGTTGCCCAGAGAAGCTGTGGCTGCCCCATCCCTTGAAGTGTCCAAGGCCAGGTTGGACAAGGCTTGGAGCACCCTGGGCTGGTGGAAGGTGTCCCTGCCCATGTCCCATGGCAGAACCAGAGGGCCTTTAAGGTCCCTGCCAACCCAAGCCATTCTGTGATACTGCTGTCTGCTTTTTTTTCGTTTATATGACCTGTCTACAGAGTATTGCTTGGTAAAATCATCCCCCAGAAGCTTGTAAAAGTTATTTATAGACATGATCATGTGGCTTAATAAATGTCATTGTTTAGCCGTTGGGTGTCTAAGGCCTTGTGGTTTCATTTTGGATAACCCTGATGTNCCCGGCCGATCGCGGTGCCTCCATCCCCCAGCCCCTCAGCGATCCCCGGCCCCTCCGCCATCCCCTCACAGATCCCCTCACGGCCCGCCCCGCCCCGCCCCGCTGCCCGAGCGCGGGAAGCGGCCCCGCGCATGCGCAGTGGGGCGGGCGGGCAATTCGGAGCGGCGGCGGCGGGAAAGGGCTGAGGGGAGAGGAGGGGTGGCCGTGGGAGTCGGGAATGCGATGGGAGCCGGACAGCGCTGAGGGGAGGGTAGGGAGTGCGGTGCGAGCCGGACGGCGCTGAGGGGCAGCGATGAGGGAGGCGCTGCGCGGGCGCTCGGGCAATCAGCCGGCCCCGGGCGGCGCCCCCGGCCCGGCCATGGCGCAGCGCTGGCCCCGCACCCGCGCCGCGCTGGGCCGGCTGCAGGAGGCGCTCAGCTGCTCCCGCTGGTAAGGGATCATCCCCCTTCCCTCTTCCCCCCACCCCGCGGGTCCTGCCCCGTGCTAAAGAGCCGCGTTTGTCCTCCCTGTGCCCACAGCGCCGGCGTCCTGCGGCAGCCCGTGTGCCTGGGGCAGTGCGAGCACCTCTTCTGCCTGTGAGTACCGCTGGGACAGGGGACAGGCACTGCCCCGGGGTGCCCAAGCCACAGCCATGGTCTGGGGGACAAAGGGAACCCTCAGCCGGGTGGAGGGGGATGGCCGCCTGCAGTGGGATGAGAGTTCCGAAACAACTTTCAGCCTCATCATGTTCCAACTCCCTTCGCTTTCTCCCCTCGTAACAAAGAAGAGCAGCCTGGGGAGGTGCTTCGTATTTGCAGGGGGGTTTCGCTCTGCCCGTGGGCGTTGGGTGCTGCTTGTCCTTGCCCTGCCCCTCCTCCTGTGCTGATATTGCTCCCTCAGTTCTGCCTCTGTAGCTCTTCCTGCATTCCTGCCCGCCCAGACACGCTGCGATAGCAGGACTACCTCTACCTACAGTTTGTTAAATAACCCGAGTGCTTAAAAAAAACCACAGGAGTTATGTTAGAAACATTGTTCTACAAAGACACTTCTGAGGAGGAGGTGGTGCTCACCTGGGCCGTCTGAAGACAGCGCTCTGCATCCTCAGTGCAGGCAGAGGCTGAAATGTTTGAGTCCCAGAATCTCGTTTGGGGAAGGTGGTGGAGCCTTCTGGCTGCCCTGTGTGTCACTGCTCTTCACCGTGTGCAAATGCAAACACGGAGAGTTAAAAGATGTGTATCTTAAACTGCTTCTCTGCATAGCAGATGTGTGAGCAGCCTGATAAAATCCCACGTTGTTATGGTGGAGAGCATACATGCTTTCTAACCTCTGCTTGTAAGCCAGTCCACATCACATATTCAGCTTTGCCTCTTGTATGTCAAAAAGGCAGAGGAAAACCTTTCCTCTCTCATGGATGTGTATCCACTCCCTGTCTTCAGCTGCACCTTTCTAATTGGAGCTTACAGACAGCATTGAAGCCTGAAGGGTAAGGTGCAAGCAAAATATTTTCTTGCCTTTTAAGGAGTAACTGATTATGGGACAGATGCCCTCTATGTCTCTTCCCCCAACACGGATGTACTAAAAACATGCACAAATATTGTATTTCTGTCCAGACATGTGTGTTCTTTCCTAAGTGTGGCCATTAATTGCTGTAGAAGATTCTCGAAGAGGGAATTTTTACAAGGGCATGTAGTGACAGGACAAGGGGTAATGAATGACTTTGAATTGGCTGAAAGTAGGTTTAGATTAGATGTTAGGATATTGGGAAGAAAGTCTTCCCTGTGAGTGTGGGCACAGGTTGCCCAGAGAAGCTGTGGCTGCCCCATCCCTTGAAGTGTCCAAGGCCAGGTTGGACAAGGCTTGGAGCACCCTGGGCTGGTGGAAGGTGTCCCTGCCCATGTCCCATGGCAGAACCAGAGGGCCTTTAAGGTCCCTGCCAACCCAAGCCATTCTGTGATACTGCTGTCTGCTTTTTTTTCGTTTATATGACCTGTCTACAGAGTATTGCTTGGTAAAATCATCCCCCAGAAGCTTGTAAAAGTTATTTATAGACATGATCATGTGGCTTAATAAATGTCATTGTTTAGCCGTTGGGTGTCTAAGGCCTTGTGGTTTCATTTTGGATAACCCTGATGTATTATAGGTGATAGATTTCAAAGACCCACTGTTTCTTGAAGTTTTATGGGGTTTTTTTAAGAAAAGTTTTCAAAACATCAGGAGACAATGCAGTTTGTATTGGTGAGGCTGGAAAGAATAGCTAAGAGGAGTCTTAAGCACTCATTATCAGCTATTTCTTGCTCCAGGGAAAGGAGTTCATTTGCTATTATCTGAGTTACTGTTATACCTGATCTTTTCTCTTTTGTATGCCTGACCTTTTAGCAGCAGTTTCGTGTGTCCTTTGATGACTGAGCCTTGGATAGCTGCTATTTTTTTAAATAAACCTAAGGAAATTTAGATTAATTTGTTTAGAAGCAAATTATGTAGGGCACAGGTCCAATCTGCAGTATTTTGACGTGAACTGATTCTGCCACGGCTGTAGAGGAACATTTAATACACCTGGGAAGGAGTGGGGTGAATGTCTGGAGCTGGCTGCTGATAGATGAGGTGAAAAATGTGAAACTAATGAACTGCAGTAATCAGGTCACACAGAGTAGAACTGGTTCTCCCTCAGCATCGTTTTATTATGGACAGGGATATTTACTGAGATCAGTTTCTGCAGTTCTGTCTGAGTAGCTCTACCAGGTTAGCCACGGTCATTATCCACTAACTATAAAACCCCAACAGCTAGAAGTAATTAAGAAATGTGGTATAAAAGTCATTCTGCATTTCCTTTGCAGTACCCTTTAGTGGCACAGGAAACCTGAGGCCAACTTCCCTGGAGAATGAGACCTGGCTGGTCCTTCCCTTTGCTCCGAGTGATTTGTCAGTGTCATCTGGAATATGTCAAAGCCAAAAGCTGTATTTCAGTCTCCTGATCACAGCAGTGTCTCAGCCATGCGATCCTTTGCCTACTCAAGAGCACAAAGCACACCTAGCAGCAATTTTACATACCCCATTTCCTCCCTTGGAATTAGCTGAAGGCACAATACCTGTGTGGTGTGTGAGGGGGAGGTGCCAGTGCAGAGAACAAATCTGAAAATAACTCTCTCCTTAAGGGAAGTGGCAGTAGCTATGATTTTGGTATATTTTGGTTAACTGATGTGCTACTAATTCTGGAGTGTATGCATGTTTAGAGTCAAGATCATAGACTTTGATCTTTCTTTCCTTGATATTATTTCCTCAGTGCCTTGATGTTACTTGGTTTCTGTTCCTCTGAATGTTTGACTTGATCTGCTTATGTTTGTTTTTGTACCTTTGGCTAGAATTGTGTGTGTTACATCGTGGTGAGGTAACAGAGACTTTGGAAATGAATTCAGTCTTGGGTATTTGAAACTATAACCTCTATTTAATAAGATAGGTTGTAGATGAGAAGTAACAATTGCCAGTGAATGTTGCAGTTCAGATGTGAAGTCATAATGTCTTTTCACTGGCTTAATCAAAAGAATAAAAGATTTTAAGTTGATATGGGGAGAGTGGTTACTAAGAAGCTACAGGTGTTAAATGATCTTTACCAAATAAATGTTTCCCCACCCACCACACCTCGATCATCTCCTGACATAAATGCTCTGAAGGAGAGCAGTGATAGAATACTCTGAACACCTGCAGATCCTCATGGGACTTTATACAGAAGAGTGTTCAGACAGATGAAACTTCACAATATCAAGCAAATTTTAAGTAGAAGAAAGTGGAAATGATAGTTTACCGTGGGTTGGTTTCCTGACACATAAAAAGGGAAGGCTGCAGAATAGCAAGTGTAAAAAAATGTGTAGTTTTAACTGTTCAAGCCTAATTATTACCTGGAGGCAAACAGCAGTGGAGCTTAAGCATTCCTTGAAAATTTGGGTCAGGTTCTGCTTGGGAAATCGTGAGACACCACGTTTTTTTCATGTTCTAACAAGGCTCTGGACTTGGCTTGCTTAATTATGTGCAGCTTGTCACTTGCCCTGATAAATATGTCCTGTCCTGCATTTGTGACTGAACTCGGGAGGGCTTTACAGTAAGAGGTAAAGTAAGAGGTTCTTGCCGAGCGCTTGGCTGTGCGGAGTCAGCGGTGAGGACGGTGGGTAACTTATGCTGGAAAATGGTTTCTTTTCCTTTGCCTTGCAGATCCTGCGTGGGTGACTGCGTTGGCACGGAGTGCCCCGTGTGCCACGTGCCAGCCTGGGTGCAGGATGCCCAGATCAACCGGCAGCTGGACACCATGATCCAGCTGTGCAGCAAACTGCGGCAGCTCCTGGGCATGGACAGCCCTGGTAAGAGTCACCCGGGGCAGCCACAGAGCCCCTTTCCTTTCCCAGGCCTTACAGGGAAGGAGCAGTGCAGCCCTGCTTAAAATTCTGAAAGGCTGTTCCGAATCATGTTTGGAAAATTTGATTTGAAGAGAACTGTCTGTATGGATTGCTCGTTCTTTGAATCTGTTTTACTAAGAAATCCGCTTGAGCGGGTTAGTCCATAATTCATTAGAACCTGTCTTCCAAAATTAGATGAAAGTGGGAGAGATTGCCAAGTCACGTGACACAAACCAGGGGCACAAGTTGTCATATCTTGTGCTCTTAGGTGAGCCCCAGTGTGTGATGTTTTGCATTGTATGAGGGGGGCCCTGTTCAAGAATTAATGCACATATTCCCTTGCCTCTTGTGTTTCTGTGCACTGAGGCGTGCCTGCTGTCCCAGTGATTTTCAGTTTAGGGTTTTTGCACATGGCAAAAATTTTGCACATTCTTTGCCTAAACGAGGAAGGAAGCAAGTCTTAACTCATTTATTTTCTGCTCCCTGACAACCAGCCAGTCTGCTGCAGTGGAGCTTTGTCGTTGCTGACTGTGCTGGAAGATTGCAGAGAACGTACTCGGGGAATTCATCTCTATCAGATTTTAGGCTGTCGGTGAAAGTAGGAAAAAATGAAGTGAAATAAGCGTAGGTGAGTGTATGTCTCTTTTGCAAGCTCAGAGAGGAGCATTTATGTAATACCAAGTTTTAGAAAACATTCATTTAGCTGTCAGATATAGAAAAGGTATTTCTTCCTTCATTGCTGCTTCCTAATGTGTTTGGCTAAATTAAAGATTCTTTTTCTACGTCTAATCCCATCAGCACCTTCATTCATTTGTGGAGTGGCTCTTTATTGACATCAAAATGCATATAAAGTGAGGAGGCTGGAAGCCTGTGTCCCCCTGTAAAGGAATACATTTTATATATAGATATAAGATCCTGTGTTTAATGCTATGATTAAATCTTCTGGAGCATAGAAAACATAGATTGCTGCTTAAACAGGATTTCAGGGAAATTTTAAGTCATTGAGGCTTTTAAAAACACACTTGAAAGAGAATCTCTGAGAGGAGATATTTGTGATGCTATAAAATAAAGCCTTTAAAATACAACATGGTGGTATTATTGATACTAGTTGGATGTTTTGGAGAACTCTTTCAGGCAGATTAACTCCTAAAAATTGGACTGATGTTTAACTGTACTAGAAATTGAATAATACATTTAATGTCATAGTTCTTAAGAAGTAAACTCTGCATGCTGTGGCTAAACCACAGAATGAAATGAGGTTCCTTTTATCATCCCTTCTTCTGACTTAAAAGCAGACATAAAATTGAAGTTTACAAGAGTGTTATATGTGGAGCTAAAGCTATGAACTGATTTGGGAGAGGACTTCCCATCACTTGTAATCTTTACTGTGTGCTAAGGATTAGTACAATGGCCTTTTGGGTGTTTGATACCGAGGTTAAGAGGAAAACTTCCTGAGCTGGTGATAGTTCGTTGTCAGGAATGGCGTGGATACATCAGCAAATGAGCACATTTCCAAGAACAACCAGTTCTGTGCTGTAAAAAACCCCTCACATTGTGGAAAATCAGAGGATGTTGTAGCTTTGGAGGTTTTGGGAGCAAATCCTTTAGGATGTTTTGTCCCTCATCTCTGGCAAATCCGTCACCTCCTATAGATGTATGCCTTGAACTTAATGTATCCAAAGTGAAATATGTTTGAGTTTGGAGAATCAGGGCTTCTCCTGTTAAGGACTTGTTTTCATGTTCTTACAGCACTGTACTTCTGTCAACAATATTTTCTTCTCCTTTTTGTTGGAAGGTCAGAAATCGTACTTTATGTTCCAGCACAGGAAATAGACCGAAAAATCAATCTTTCAGTGGAGGAAAGGAAGAGAAGCAGTTGAAACAAAGAATATTTCCATATATTTATATCCCTTTTGCATATTTGCTTTACATGCCTTGTTTTGAGACCACTGTGGCTCATCTCAAGGCTTCTCTTTGAGATCTTTGTTGACACTGAAATATCTAATGCAAGTGCATCCTCCTACCCATTTCTTAGTCTTTGACAGAGCTATGCAGCAAGTTTTATGTTTTTCTTAAAAAACCCACAGAATGGCTGTGACTGAAAAAGATAGGGTTAAGCTCACATATTGAATGCTTCAAGTACAAAAATCCCTGTACCCTGAGGTTCCACAGTAGATATGAGAGGGATCTCACTTTGTATTCCGTTGGGATAAGAACAGCTTTTGCCAAACAGCATGTGCATTGTAAGAAGCAGCAGCAAGTAATTCAGAAAAGACTGCACAAAACAGCTAATATTTCCCTTTTAAACTACAGGGAAACACAACAAATAACACTGCTGGGACAATTGAAGGGGGATAGACAAGCAACAAACCTGAAACTGGCTAGAAAATGCAAATTATAGGTAGAAAATTCAAACTGTAGCAACTGCTGGGTCTGAAAATTAAGTCACTGGTTAGAGATGTTATATCTGTAATCTGTGGCAAGGTGAGGAGAGCTCTCTGACCTTTTCACTGCCCTATGTTATGCCTTTTGCAAGGGTAATGTGCAGCTGAATGGCAGGCAGGCTTCACAGATGGGTCTCTGCACCTCAAAATCTTTAGCTCTGATGTTGCAGCATCCAAGACATCATGAGAACTGGTGTTGGTGGGATGATGGGCTTTGTAGGTGGGTAATTAGCAAGAAGTTGCTGAATCATGGACATAGAGTATATAATACTCTAGAGATGAAGGAGGCCCATTTATAGTGATTATTCTGAAAGTGAATTTCTAAACACTTCAGCAGATTTTTCTGTGTGATGCTCTTTAAAATGAAGAGATTGCTGTTAATTTTCAGAACAGCCATTTATAGATGATTTTACCTTATTTGTAACATAATGTGCTTCACTCTAACACAGACAAAGCCTTCCCCTCTTCTCGTGCAGAGCTAGATCTTGCAGGTGCTGGTCAGAGGTTCCTCATCTGATGCTGGTGGACAGTGGGAGAGATCAACTTTTGATCAGCCTTTATGGTATCATGGCTTAGTTTCACATTTTACTGATGTGGAGGGAGAGATGTTGAACTCCTGTTGTAACAGATGACATTGCATTTCATGTAAGCTGTGACATTTTTCATAATAGCAAAAGATGAGGTTTTGAATAGTAGGAATTTCTCCCTTTTCCCCCCTGTGCTGAATACTTAGTTTGCAAAATAATCATTCTTCAGTGAAGGCACTAATGTTGCACAGATGGTACCAAAGCTCTTCCCTTTGATTTTTAATAAGGGACTAGTTTGTCAAAGAGATTTCTCAACTTCTGTTCTGAAACCCGTAATAGAGAATAATTTGAAAGGCACACAATGTGCATCATTATATTCCTTTGATGCAGATTAATGATAGCTAAACCACATTTTCTAATTGCTCCTTTTTTCCCCCCTGCTCTTGCAGTGGAGCAGAACTTGGAGATGGAGCTCCAGTTGCAAGGCACTGCTTATCTCCTCATATTTTTGTCTACTCTCAACCCCTTTAACACGCAAGAAATTCAACTCTATTAAAGTGTCAGCATTAAGAAACTCGTGCTTATTATGTGCAAATAAGTCTAATTTAGAAAGAATTCCATTAATGCATCGTGTATGTGAATGTTACGTGTAATAGGTAATGGAGAGTAAATTTACTGTGTTTATTATAGGCTGATTCTACTGCTGTTATTGTGGGTGCTCTTTACACTATTGCAGATGCTTAAAATCCTGGATTAGGAGGGCATGCTCTACTGATTTACCTTTTCTCAATGCATCTCTAAAGAATTTTGGGAGGACATTTATGTATTAAAAAGATAATTAAATCTAAATCATATATAGAAGTTTTTTTCATTCCTGTTGAGATGCAAGCTCTGGCTCCCAACTTGGAGACAGCAGGGAATTCATTTGGATCGATTTTTCTGTGAGCAGTTTTCTCTGAAGGCAGTTTAACTGAATGCACTTAGCTACCAGGTAATACCCTCTTTATATAAATTAACATTTACATATTAAACCACAAGAACTTCCTTTCAGCTTCTTAGCACTGTGTCTCTTCTCTCTGTCCCTCACAGCTCTGGGTTCATCAAAAGACTCAATTTTCAGGGAGGGTAGATTGGCCATTTGTCCAAATTCCTTCTGCTCCCTTCCTTCCTTCTTTGGAAATAGAGGAAAGGGTGGCAGGTTTGGGAACCCTCGTGGTGGATTGTTCACAGATTTTCTTGCTGCCAGAAGTGGTAGGGCCAGAGCTTCCAGTGTAAATTCTTCACCATGTTCTGCTGCTTTAGATCCTGCTTCTGAGGGACAGTGCCTTTGATTGAATTTGTCGCTTGGACTTTAAAGTCTGGCTGTGCTATACACATCAAAAGGAATTCTGGCCATCACAAAATTGTTGCACAAATTACTTCTGCAAGGTGATTTTATTCTTTCTCTTTACTCGGGGATGACTGATGGGTCTAGCAAGGTAAATATTTTACAAGGAAATCTGCTAGTTGTGTAAACAGTGAAGGCAAGGCAAGTAAATAGTAACTTGTGGTTTATATTTTGCATCTGTTTGCAATCAAGCTCTTCCTTTTTTTAGATGTTATTGTCAGAACGAGACTGAATATGATCTCACAGCTAGCTAGTTCTGAGATTTCAGTCCCAATTTCACTTCTTCTCTTCCTGTTTGCACCAATTCCAGCCCTACAGAACAACCAAATAGCTTGTACTTGATGATTGTCTTAAGATACCCAAATGATTGATTAGCTAGCCTCAAGCTGTATTCTTAAAGACTTTGGGTCTGATGGCTTACATGTTCCTCTGGCTAAATCTAATATGTAACATATTTTAATTCAAGGGGTAAGTAGGGTAATTGAAATCAAGATTGAGGAAACATTTAACTTTGAAATATTGCCTTAAAAGAAAACTGCAAATGTCTGTTTTAGTGTTCAATTACTGGCTATACAATTCTCTTTTAAGTGGAATTTCAGACATACATTTTGGGGCTAAGGGATTGGGACTAGTTTGCTGTCTGTGAGTTTATCACAGCTTGCTGTGGAAAATGGGCTATAGTTACTAAAACCAGAAATAAAAGAGAAGGTATGGAGAAAATAAATTATCCATTGAAAGTTAATGCACCAAGTGAAAGTGATAGATTGTTGCAGTGAGTGTCTGTCACTTTTAATAATTGAGGCTTTGTACAGTTTATTTCAAGAATGTTTAATCCCTCCCCCCACGCTAACCTTGGTCTTAGTTCTGTTTCAAAATAAAATAAAAGTAACTTTTCTCAGTAGAAAAAATTCATGTTGGTTTTGTGTTTGACTGTTGTAAGTCACCAAGACTTTTGTGTATTGTAGTCCTTGAGGTTTGAGGCAACAGGAAAAACGAGTTGTGCATTTACTTTGAAGGACTTGTCCAAGTAGCCTAAAATAACTTGGGTGTCCATGAAGGAATCAGTAAAAAAATCTGTTCTAGTTCTTTTTCCACCAAAAAAAGTTGTTGTCTAATTAAATTAGTGTCCAACTTAAAGGTCACTTTAAGCTCCTTAATTTATTCTCAAGCCATTGAGGACAGTATTTATAGTCCTTGTCCTCAACTGTTATTTCATGTGCTGGAAGTACAGGATATTCCTCTGTCATCTTGGTTATTGATTTGTAATGTGCTGTACAGTGTGATTTATAAAATTGCTCCACTGCATATTTTTAAAGAAATGTTTGAGATCATCAGAATGTTTAGCTTCCTTGAAATTATTTACTACCTAGGGGTAAAGGATCAGATGACAGGACACAATTACTGACAGATTTTCTATTTATTCCTCTGATGAATCTGCTGTATCTGTGGAACCTGTCAAAATTTCTCAGGAATGTTCAACACTCTTATAAGGATATTATTTTTGCTTGCTCAGAGCTATTCTTTTTCATCTTCACATGAACTGTAATATCTTTTTAGAAAATTGTCTCTATGCTCGTTTGTGTATGCAAATACCTATTTGTTAAACCTATTTCCAAGGAGAACTCAGGGAGAGAACCAACTTCTCTGCTTTTCTGGCCTGGTCAGAAATCCTCTGTGCATGTGCTGAAGGAATTTCTCCAGCAGGATGCTCACTTGCCCAGTGGATCTGAACTCCAGAGTGTCCAGAGTGGCAGGTGACCTTGCCAGGGGTTTTAAAGCACTACCTGTGTCTTCTCAGAAGAAATGAAGGCACTCAGAGGTTGTGTTTAGTAACACTTCATCAGTTATTACAGTTGTTAATGTGATCTTTGTGTTGTGATGAGCTCTGAAGAGCTCTGTAACTGCATTATTATTTCTCCTCTTCCTGATCCACTTAGATTCAGCAGAAGATGCATCCACGCCAGCTGACTCAGACTTGGGAAAAAAGAGTAAGAAGGAACAGATAAAAATGTGGTTCAGCCCAAGAAGCAGGAAGATTCGATGTGTCCTGAACAAGAACCAGCCTGGCACTAAAAGCAGTGCCCCTGGTGAAGACACATCTTCAGTTTATGATTTCTTTCCTTCCCCTCCTCACGAAAAGCCTCCCGAGCCGACCAAAAAACCAACCCAGAGGCAGATTAAGAAGATGAAGAAGAAACATCTGGCAGACATTAACAAAGTGTGGAGCTTGCAGAAGCCTGAGCAGCAAAGAGCTGAGGAGAAGACTCCCCCAGAAAAGTGTGTGACCATCTGCAGTCAGCCAGTGATCCTGTGCACTCCAGAATCAGACAGCCCTGGGCAGGGACCTCTGCAGGAGCCTGCAAAGGAAGCTGAGCCCAGTCAGAGCACAGGAAGTGTGGAGGTGCCACCACAGGTAGAACCCCCAGAGAAGAAAGGTGACAGTGAAGTTGTGTGCCCTGCACAAGATAGCAAAGAGCAAAGCTGTGCTACAGAGACATCGCTGGCAGTGGAAAACGAAACCACACCATTAAAACGTGGAAGGGAGCAATCCAGGCCTCAGGGCACTCCTCAGCCTAAAAGACTGAGGAGATCTGAGAGGGGCATTGCTGGGAAGGCAGATGGCTTGGAGGAGTTACCTCAGGGCTCCCCTGTGTCCCCAGCCACTGAACACCAGACACCAGTTCAGACTTCCTCCTCTGCATCAAAGCTCACTGACACTGGAAGGAAGACAAGGAGCTCTGAGGTCACTCAAGCAATAAATAGTCCTTCACTTTCAAAATCACCCTCCACCCCATCTACTCCTAAGACTTGCAGTCAAATATCAATATCACCCAGTCCTTCTGTGTTGAAATCCCCTGGGGGCAACACAATTGCCAGAAGAAATTACAAAGGAGAGACTTTGCTCCATGTTGCTTCCATCAAGGTAAGACCATCCTCTTCTAGTTCAGCTTTTAGCAGAGGTTTAAAAAGACAATGTTTTTTTCAAAAATATTCTGGAAACCAGTTACTTCAGAACATCCTATTTCTGTGGCAGGGAAATCCCATTTTGTGATCTTTATCTTCTAGGTTTATTGGGAAGTGTCTAACCTGATTCTCTGATTTTATAAAGAAATTACTATTGGAACAGTCAAAGATGGTTACACTTGGAAACTCAGTGCACTACAGTGTCAGTTATACCTGTGAGTTCTAGGAAGTGATAAGCATTTAGATGCTGTGGCCTTGTGTGCCAGAAAGCTGTCTCTGATTTGTCATAAGGACTTCAGGAGGTATTTCAGACCTCACTTGAGTGATCTTGATCAGTTTAACCTGAGCAGGACAAGATCTGAATTACCTACATAAAGATAACTCTATGCAACCTTAATTGGAGTTAATTCCATAATCTTTGGGGTCTGCCACCTGATGGAAGTGTTGGCTCAGGGGGAACAAGGTGCTGCAGCCTGTGGTTCCCATGCTGAGCCCTGTGCTCTGAAGGGAAGGGACAGAGGTGGGCTGTTCTCAGTAGGCTTCAGTTTTCTGTAGGATCAGTGTTATTTTTGGAATGGCAGTCACTGATTTTGCTGTTATTATCTTAGCCAGCTCCTGCTGGGGTAGAACTTCATGGCTTTGCTCTGTGCAAGGACTGTCCTTGCCCATTACTTTGTAGAAGCTGCAGGCAGGGTAGAACTTGTCACACTCATCAGATGCTCTCCTGGCAGATCCCTTCTGAGAAGTAATTTCAAGGAGTTTGTAGTCTGGCAATTTAAATGTACTTTGTGCTAAATCATAATATACAAATACTGTGTGGTTAATAAACTGCCTCTGCTGGAAGAATTGATTCCTCTGTAAGCATCCTGACATTTATACAGCACTTCTATGTGGTGAAACAGGCTTGAGAAATAACTTGTTCTTGAGAAATAACTGTGCCCTCTTTCAAAGGCATTCTAATAAGCCACTCCTGCTGCACGAGACCTTTTTAAATAGAAGTGGCAGCTGAGCTGAGTTGAGTTCAAATCTCATACTTGATGCCATTAATATGGAATTAGGGAGGAGAAAATGAAACGTTGTCCTCACAGGGCTCAAGAGCTTTGAAGGATGGATCTCTTGTTGCCTCTCATCATAAGTCCTGTATATTCCTCTTTATTAAAATACTGTTTACAAATTACCCTTCCATGATTTTCTGGGAATTTGTAATGAATACTGTCATGACTGACTGGTTCTAAAAAAATTGATGTCCCTTGACAAGTGTTCACACAGGTATGGTTTCCAGCAGTGTGTCAGACACTTCTTTGGAATGAAAGTATTTCATCCAAGGAAACAGCTTCTCTGCAGCCTATTGTGAGACGTGGGGTATTGGCATATGGGGGATATGCCAATAAGGTGGTTTCTCATTGCAAAGCATTTTGAAGATAAATGAGTAAAAATGAAACAGTCCATGCTGCAGACAAAAAGCATAAACGTGTTTTGATTATCCAGGGTGTGTCACTGGCACTGCTTGTTGGCTTTGGCACAGCCCTTGGAGAAAGGGACAGGGGGCTGGAAAGGGGGTGGGCTTTTATCAGTCCTGTGTGTGAATCCCTTTCAGTGTTGACTTCTAATGTTTGTAATTATTGAGCTAAAATGGGAAGTGCCTTCTGTTCCTCATTAGTTCTGCTGTGGTTTTTATCCATAGTCAGTTCCATATTCACCGAGGTGCTCATTAGCAAAGGCTTGTTTAGCTAGGTAGGGCTTCAGGGTGATCCCAGAGTTACTGCTGGCTTTTAAATTGAACTAAAATAAGGCAAATGAAGTGATCTTTTCCTTATGGTCGCAGTTTCCTTGCATGTATCTTTGTTTCCAGTGCAACTGTGAGGAGGATGTTTTGCTCTCTGTCTGTGGAAGGAGGTTATACAGATCAAAAAAAAGAATTTCTGGTGTACTTTGTTCTTGTTATGTGTCTTAATCTTGGGCGTGTCCTGGCATTCCAGAGAAGCTGCTGCATCCCCTGGTAGCCAGGAAATGTAGGCACAGTTACTAGTCCATGACAGAGCAGATGAAGTTTCTGGAGCCAAGATTTTTCTTTTTATAGCCCTGTCATATTTTTGTGTTTCTGGAAGGAGTATTTCTCTTCCAGTTTTGTTTTATAGGCAATTGGTTTTTCTTGTTCTTTCCACAGTCAGTAATGTTTTTCCATGTGTATAATGGGCAACACACTTGTAGCTGCCACCCTCCCCCAAAGGTGAAATAAAGTCTAATTCTCTGGGCCCTCATTAATTATAAAAATTAATCTGTATTATTTTCTTTAGTTGTTAGGGTCTAATACCCAGAATTTAATTAAAGCTAATTGAATTCTCAATTTTTTTATTTAAAAGATATCATAAAGAATATTATCAGGCATGAAAAGTAAGTGTTGTTCTGTTTCAAATGATTCTGAGGGATTATCCCAGTTTACTACTTCTCCTAGTTATTACCTTACTGAAATCAAAATGGTTCTCCAGGAAGGTTCTGGTGTGCCTGAACTTAATGCTGAGCTAAACTAATAAATGAAAATAAATGTGACTCTGCCTGTAGCAAACAGTGGTCACGTTTATCTTCTTAATCATTAAAGGTAAAAATTCCAATTAGTTAAAATACAAAATGTGACCTTTTCATCTCAGAATGTTCTAAACTAGTGGGAAATTGCCCAATCAACAGCCCTTCCACATGGGGACTTTTTTACAGTAGGATAACAAATTGTTCCCAGGACCAGCTGTGGCAATTAAAACAGCACAGCCCTACTTAATGAGTTAGTGTGGGCAGGGAAAAGGCCCACCTTTTCTTGGTGCAGTATTTCAGGTCTGGGTTGTGCCTGGTTCCACACTGTCAAGGGAGATGATGGGGCAGCCCACAGTGGAATTCCAGGAAGAGGGACAGTGCACTGCAGTGCAGGAGGGTTGCAGAGCACCAAGAGCAACAGCCACACTGCAGGAGTGGAGGGGAAGTGACTGAGAGAAGGCTTGTTATGCTCCAAGTTAGAAGCAGCCAGAGCTCCAAGGAAAGAAGTTGTGTCTGTGCAGAGCACCTGCTTGGTTTGAAGAGGGAGAGGTGGTGGACCAGTTTCAGTTACCCTGTAGTTTTGACAGCTGACCAGGAGGGCCCTCAGAGAGGCTTGAGCCACCCTGGCCTGCTGTGCTGCCCTCTTTGTGGTCATTACACTTTCACACTGTAATAACTGTGAGATCATTCCTTTGAGCCTGGGGGACTGCTCTGCCTTTTACTGCCCTGTTTCCAGCTAACAACACGTTAGAATGGAGAGTGAAAGATGTAGTTTTGTGTGATGGCCAACCTCAGAATACCTTGCAAATCTTGTTTTCAGGTGTCTGACCAAGTCAGGTGACTTTGGTACCAGGTGTGCCCTGTTGGGTCACAGAAGAACATCTCCCCTCCCAGAGAAATGAGGCCAAGGCAAATAGGAAATAGCACCATGGTTTCAAATGCAGAAGTTAAGGACATGAAAACTGGCCATGAGTCCAAGCAATCCATCTTTCCAAGTGCTGATTTGAAAGCTTAGAAACAAATTACCATTTCTTTTTCAATAATGCCTTGTTGCTGCCTCTCTTGTTTCTGAGGCGGGTGAGACTTCTTGCATGTTTTCTGTTTGTTAAAGGTTAAGCACAGCTCCTTGTATGTTTGTTATTAATAAATGGTCTGCTGGGTAGGGAATTGATTTGGAGAAATTTGGGGTGAGAAATTTGCTGGTTGCTATAAAGGGTTGGTTGGAGCATTTGCAATTCCTATAAGCACTCTGTAATTCGTATTTGTCCTCTTTCACTATTTATGAGCAGTAAATAATCTAATTCCCCCCAACTTAAGCAAGCAAATGTCTTTGGGTTTGAAAGGGTTTTTTTCTGTTGATTTGTTTGACCTAAAGATTGAAGTCACTTGGTTACATTTGCAAATAAAGGGAGAAGTGTTTGGTAGAAATAGTGCAAGTTTTTAGCTTCATCTTCATGTGCTGTCCTCATTCTTTGGATCTTTTGAACTGGTAGAATGCTTTCATTAACTTAATAATTTAAATATGACTTCTGGCTGGAAAATATCTACAGTTAATGAAAATTGTAAAGGTTAAATTGGAAAAAAACTCCTCTCTAAAATAGGATTGGAAGGACACTTGCAGTTCTTAACCATATGTCTGTGTTAAAACCAGGTCACAACTGACTGGAGAGAAAAGGAAAAAAAAGAAACCAACAACCTCGTGTGAGCCAAGTAAAGATGTTTTTCTGGGCTTATGCCATCTGTGGCTGCAGGAACTAAATTCTCCTCGGGAGGAAGTGTTTGTAAAGCTGTGCAAATACCCTTCTCTGCAGGCTCCTGCCTGCTCCGGGTCTGCCAACAGATGGCCCCAGTGCCTTTCCTGCTGGCGTGGTTTGCCTTGCTCCGGTAAACTGGATCAGGGAGCAAGAGCAAACCCATGGCTTTATTGTGTTGTCACTACACATAAGCTTTGTTATGAGCTTAAAACGTCCTTCCCTTTGTTTCTTTTGAGTGGACAATTCTGCATTCTGCAGTAGTGCCTGCCTCTTCAGGAGCTGGATGTAATCCTTCATTGATAATGAGATTCCAAAATAAACACTGCCCAGGGAATTGGTAATGTTAGCCTTTTTCTACCTGGTGCCTGTCGTGTTCTCTCCCTCTGAGCAAGGAGTGTCTCCATTTACCTCTCCACTCTGCTGTGCTACAGACTGCACAGACACACACCCCAGTCCCTCCTTTTCATCATCTGCTGGTGGCTCCCTCTTGGAGACTGGTGATTTCCTGCTGCCATTGCTGGAGCAAGTGGACTTGAGGAACTAAATGTACTGAGTTGATTCCAGTAATACTCAAAGTCAACTTCGTGCAGCATATTGGAATCAGTAATTCCATACTAATAGGTGTAGTCTCTTCTGCTTTCTTGTGAAGAAAAGACATACGGGATTGATAGATTTGTGACTGGGACTTGCAGCTACCAGGTCTTTACTCTTTGTTGTTTAGCAGTAACTTATAAATGTTAGTAATTACATCAACTTTGATAGAAGTGGTCAATGTAAAAACAAACAGACTAGCCCCCTTTCCCTCTTCCCCCCAAAAACTTCCCCAAAACCCCACCTAAACTGGCCAATATTAAAAAAGACACTATTTTTTTCACTCTTGGATGTCAGTGCTGTTGTCCACCCCAGCAGCATTTCCTGTGATGGAACTGCAGCTCTGCTTTACAAATCAACGTTCAGAGCTGATCTGAGAAGCTGTGGCTGTGTCTAATGCCCACACAGGTGATTAGCTGTGCTTCCTGCTTTCCAGGCGTGCTCCTGAAATGTCAAACCCTTGCTGTACATGTTTGCAAACTGAACTTTAAATGATAAGCTCAGATCTCGCTGGTTATAGATAATTGTAGCTTCTCTCTGTGGAGCAGATCTTAATGCTGAGCCCTGTCTGGGCTGCCTCTGAGTAACTGCTCAGGTTTGATGCATGTCTGCTCCCTTGCACCCACAAAGAGTACTCTGCTGTTGGAATACTTTAATTGCTTTGGAAGGGAACATTTTGATGGGACATCTAGGTTGGGAATCCAATGTACAAAATTTATCTCTGATGTGTTAATTTGCTTGATGATTGTAAAGCCAGTGATTCTCAGCATTGTTTTTGGTGAATTTTGAGTTTACAGGCATTGCTTAATGTTGAATTTATTTCTGCTGAGCAGCCTGCCTTAATATTTTCCCTAACTAAAGAGTAAAGATTAAAGCTATTTTGTTTTTTCAAAGGGCTCCTTGGTAACAAAAAAAAAAAGGATTGTTTATTTTTATTGTATTTAAAGCTTAATATTCTCTCCCCTTTTATAAGGCCTGTTGTGAGTGACATGTAGGAGTTCCTTGACTTTCCACTACTACTGTCTCTTCAAGTGACTTTTTCCATCTGCCTTTAAGATGGCCTACACTGCAGAGATCTTTGCCTCAGCTTCCATAGGAGCCTTCTCACCTTTTATAGCTGCATCTGGATATGCTTCAGTCTTATTCCCAACTTGCTCTCTTATCTACTTTGCTTTTCAGGGTTTCAAAACTTCTGATTCACAAATTCTGCCCTTTTGCTTTCTTTGCCATGTCTCTGCTTAGCCTCTCTTCATAACCCACCCTTTTCTACATACACTTTCTTGCTTATAGTAAAAACAAAAAGCAAATTTAAAGTATTTTGGTGGAATAAGAGTCAGAGAAGGCATTGGTGGGATTCAACATGAGTAGGAATTGTGGTAAATGAAACTTTTTCTTTTGACTTGTGGAAAAACAATTTCTGGAAGCTTGTCAGGCTTATTAATTTATTTCACCTGTGCTTCCAACCAGTTATTTAGATTTGCTTGAAATAAATGCAGTCTGAAGAATAAGGGAATTCTCAAGAAATGTTCCTGTCTTTAATCCTTGCAGTTGACTCTGGAGGCCAGATTGCAAACAGCACAAATTTTTCCATTTGTTTGGAGTTGTCTCTTATATGCATTGTGTTTTCTAGAAATACATGTTTGTGCAAAATGTGTTGGTGCTTCTAAAGGAACCATAACTGTGATCTCCAAACCAGTTGAGCTTTTGTTGTCCTGGCAGTATCTACATGGAAGGCTTATATATCATTACATTCTTACTGCAGCTTCATTTAGAGTTTGGCATCTCTTAAATTTGTGTTGCCTTTGTGTATCTCCATCATTACTTTTTCATAACTATGTTTTTTTTCCTTGGTAGGGTGACTTAGCAGCCGTGGAAGAGCTGCTGAAAAACGGGGCAGACCCCAATGTCAAAGACAATGCTGGCTGGACACCACTGGTGAGTGCTGAAGACTTTTATTTTTCTGTCTTCTAATCAGATTTAATTATATTCCTCCTTTCCTCTCCCATATTTTAGTTCCCTGTACACAAAGAATTATGCAAAGTCAAGAAGTGATGATAAACAAGGTTAAAAAAATTAATTAGTAACTCCTGACCTGCCCACTCTTAACTCTCCCCTGCTGGGGTGTAGGGCATGCCATGAAATCGATCAGCCTGCAATTCTGCAAGTGCAGAAAATAAAACTACAATAGCTAGAAAACGATCAATTGCAAGCAATGTTTATATTTGATGGGTTCTTAATGTCCTCAGTGTTTTGGAAATATGTCAAGGAGCGTAATGAAAAAATTTCTCACTCGAATTACAGAAAACAAACAAAAGGTTCTTTTCAACCGTGACTCCTTCCTCTCCTGAAGAACACTCCTGACAGCCTGTAATCTGGAAGGCTTTGTTCCCTGCAGGCTAATTTGCACACAGCTGGCCTTTGTTCAGCTCTTCCCAGGGCTTTTTGTCAGCGCCGAGTTCCCAGGTTAGCTCACGTCAGGAACCCAACGCGCTCTCCTTGCCTTGTCTCCCCCAAAACTCCCCGGGGTGTTTGTGAATGAATAAAGCCCTTGCCCTGTGTCCCCTGAGCCCTGTGTCCCCTTGCCCTGTGTCCCCTGAGCCCTGTGTCCTGGCTGTGCCCCACAGCACGAGGCCTGTAACCACGGGCACACGGCGGTGGTAGAGCTGCTGCTGCGGCACCGGGCGCTGGTGAACACCACGGGCTACCAGAACGACTCCCCGCTCCACGACGCCGCCAGGAACGGGCACGTGGCCATCGTGGAGCTGCTGCTGGCCCGAGGAGCTGCCCGTGATGCTGTGTGAGTACCTGGGAGTGCCCTGGAGCTGCCACTGCTGGGGCCTGTCTGTAGGAAATGGGAAGCATTTGGGGGGTCTGTTTGAAGTGAGGGGTGGGTGCTCTGCTGGGCTTATACACTCCTTTTCCAGGGAGGTGTTTCGTTTCCACTTTCCTTTTGGGAGCACTCCTGAGTCACAGATAGCTGGAGCACTGGAGACTGGACTAGGAAAGTAACAACACATGCTTCCCCTAATCTTACACTTTCCTGTTGGCATCTTGTTATAGCTGCTGTCAGCTCGAAATGCTGAGCTAGATGAGTTTTGAACTGCTACAGCTGTGTTTTGTCTCTTGACTTTTACTACACTACTTGCTCGCAAAAGGCATTTTGGTCCAGCCTCCTCTGTTTTCACAAATGACACAGACTGGCTGAAATGTGGGATGTGTTTAATTTTTTTCACTCTGGATCAAGGCACTAATCCTTGGTAGACTTTTTAATTGAAGAAAAAAAAGAGCTTAGAAGTATTTTCAGTTGACTCTACTGTGCAGTTACACCTCCTGAGGATTTTGGCATTTGTGTATAGGAGCTGCTGAAGAATCTTTCAGCCTATGAACAACCCTGCAGCCTATTAGCATTTCAGACACTAAATGTGATTTATGTGGTGCATTGTTGTTGTGCCAGGGCCTGTGTGTGTAAGTTTGAGTCCAGTGCAAGTTGTCAATAGGTGTGTGTATGTAGTAACACAACAGGATGAAGTCCTGCATGGCACGAGTTTCCTTGGCAGCTGCATAAAGAAGCATAAATAAGTTCAGCTTAATCACTTCAGCTCTTAATATTTGCTCTTGAAGCTTACAGAATTAAGGTGCTGTGTGGAAAAGCATAGGGTTTTCATAAAGTCCTAATCTTGAATATATTAGAGTTTAAAAAACAACAAGAGAAAACCAAAACAAAGCAACAAACTCAAGACTTCAGCATGGAAAAGTAAAACAAGGATCAGTTGTTCCTCTTCACTTTGTTCTTGAACAACAAGGACCAGCACATTATACCTTGAAAAGCTGACAGCTTCAGAAACTCATTTTCAAGACACTTGGGTGTCAGGAGCTGGTTGTGTCACACTTGTCACCTGTCTGTGTGGTATTTGGAAGCCTGGCACAGCCACCAGCTCTGATGGAAGGTTCTGACAGGACTTGAGCCCTGGGAGGTTTGCACAGCCGAGACTCCAAATGCCAGCAGTGGACTCTGCTGGTGTCTCATTAGCCTTGGTCTCTGCTGCATGTGTTCACACAAACAGAGATGAAGCTGAACCTCTTTCAGCTCATTCTACATGAGCAAACACGACTTTCTGTTGAAACAGAAGCTTTTTAATCAGGGAAGTGGAGGTTTATGTAAACCTTTAACTCTGCCATAACTTTTCACTGAATGTAGATAATGTTCAGTTAAAATCCTTTGGAGAACAGATTTAGCTGCTGTTAATCTCTGTGTGATTTGTCTGACAGAAGCAGCCATGGGTTTTTGGCAAAAATTCAGTCCTGGTTGTCCCTCTTGGAATAATTGAACCTTCTAGATCTTCCCTTTTTCTCTGAAATGCCACTGGGTGTGTTGCTATTGCATTGCTGATGGAAAGGGATTGGGTTCCCCCCACCCCCTATTTCTACAGAAAGCATTAGAGCCACAGAGTAAGGGATGTACAAGCAAAGTGTTCAGGCTTGAATAATAAGACTCTGCTGACCTCTTCAAAACACTATCAAGAAACTGTAAAAACAAGAACAGTGTTTCTGAGACTTCTAAGAATGTCTCTTGCCTCCCTTCCTTCCTGTGCCCTCCAAGCTTCCAGTGGTGAAAAGTGCTGTGATCTTTCCCTGGATCATGACTTTGCAAATCTTACTGGGTGTTTTTTCTGCTGCTGCCTCTGGTAGTTGCAGTCCTAACTAAGCAGTGATTGTATTTGTCTAGGTAAGTGGATTTCAGCCTTCTTTAATATAGAAGGTTTAATTTATTCTTTTTTTTTATCCTAGTGGATGCAGGTACCCTTATAACAAAGTCACATCTGACGAATAGCTTGGTTTCCTTTGGTGGCTTCTGTCCTGGATCTCTGAAACCTGCAGATCAGAGTTCTAAAAACAGAAGGCAAAAACAGGCTGAGCACTCAAGATGGTGCAATTATAGTTCTTTTCATTATGACCAGTTGGAGCTGGCCTCTTTGTACCTAGTGCAGGATCTGTTCACCTTCCCCTTGTTACTTTAGGATCTTCACAGTAGAAACTGAGCAGTGATGAGTAGAATTTGCATCTCTTCTCAAGGGTTTATTTTCTTGAGGAATATGCCTGAGGAGTCCCTTAACTATGCATGAGATAAGACTATACCAGGCCAATTTTGCCAAACCAATAAATTTTTCTGGGTTTAGTTTTCTTTTTCTGTTTGGATTTTTTTTTTTGTGTGTGTATGAAACTCCAGTCCTTTTGTGGGTCCTCCAGGCTCTCAATGAACTCACTTTCAGCCCAGGAAAGGGCCCTCCTTAGAGGATGGGATAAAGTGATTCTTCATTACCTCACAGGAGAGCGGGGAGGAAAGTTTCATTAGCTCACTCTGGTTGCTTATAAGTCTTTTCCTTTAGCAAAGCTCAGTAAAATGTGACCATGATAAATGTGTTCAAATGTTGCTTGGGACACTATGAAATATATGGCGTGAAACCTCACAAAAGTGACTGATGTCTTGCTGCTGTTTTGACAGTAGAATTAACTCAGTTTTGTGTCTTAATGTCCCTTGTGTGTTGGAGAGTTAATCTACTGGAATAAAAACAGAGCTTGTGTTGAATAGCCTGCTTAGAGCAGTAGTTTTGAAATTTAGAATGATACGCAGCTGTGCCAGATGAAATATGTTTTTAAAGATGTGCAGTATTTACTGACTGCAGGCCCAAAGGCAGGTGAGAGCCACTGGTCTGTGCAGGGATGTAGGATATATCTGGAAGCAAGTACAGCTCTTTCCTAAGGGACTTTGGTGAGGTGCACAGGTGTAACCCTACCCAGGGAGCTGAGACTTTCCAATTTCAGATTTAGATCAGCAACCTCACAGACCCATTGAAGCACATCTCATTCCAGGCACCTTTCAGGCTGTTTTCCTCCTTGAATGTTAAAACACAGTGCATTAGGAATTAACCATATAATATGAAGTATGAAGCAGCCACATACCTCTTGGACCAAGAGTACAGATGAGAGCTTCCTCTTTTGCCAGAGAGTAATCCTGGGACTTCTGTATTCCTTGGCAAAAAAAGTTTTCTTTGAAATCTGTAAGATTTAATAGTTGTGGCACTTCATTTGCCATTGAAGTTTTCACTGACTGGGAAAGATACAAACTACAAATGAAAAGTATTATATGGACCAGTGGACCTATTAATTGTCCTACTGGTCTTGTTAATTTTTTTAAGTTAATCTCCTACACATAGCTAATTTTTATTTTTATGGCTTTTTTCAATGTGCTAGAATTCTGTCTTTTTTCCTTGCTTCACAGCAAGCCAAGTGATTTGAAAAATTAGATCTGTGCATTTGCAATTTCACAGCACTTCCTAAATGCTCTCCCTCAAATGGGCTGGCTTTCCAGCTCTTCATGCACAATAAGTTCAGCATTAGTAAAAATTGTGGCAATACTCTTATTTTTTTTAGGTGTTGGCTGTCTTTGAGTAGTTCTGAGTCTTATTCTGAACAAACCTCTGGGTATGCTTAGGGATAAACCTCAATTATGAATGGCATAAGGGCAAAAACTGTCCTAACCTGCAGTTAGTTCAGGAGGCATTAGGCCTGTGACACTGACATCGTTTTGTCTGCTTTTTCTAAGACAAGATAGTGCAGGTCTTTGCTGTCTAAGTGCAAGACACTGTGTTTAACTTCCTGCTGACAGCAGGTTAATTAAAACCCTGCCCCTGTGTGGGTATCTCACGTGGTCTTTCTAGCTACACAGATTAAGTTTTCTTCCTTCTGTCAGATTCCAAAAAGGTTTCTGCTTACCATATGCTCCAAGTCCAGGTGCTGCCTGGAGAGCCCTGACCTAGTCCTCTTTCCATGTAGGAGTTAGTGGTTACTGCACTGCCACCTGGCTGCTGGGCTTCCATTCAGTACTGAACTTGTTCCTGGGGCTGGGGTAAAACTTGCCTTATGCTCAGCTGTGGAACACGAGGTCACTTCTGATATCAAAAATGGAGCAGCTTAAAACTCCTGATTACAAAGCATTATGTAGTTGTTTGTTTACATCAGGAGCTGTGCAAGTCTGGGGCTTCTCAGCAATTAACAGGCATGTCTCCCTGTTTATCTTCTCTGGTTGCTTATTTCCCAAAAGTTTAATGAAACATGTAGAAGGGAGCTGTAAAGTTTCTTTTTGGCTATAGCAGTAACCTCTGTTGTTTTCATACCCAATACTTCAGCAGTGTTTTGCCATAAACTGAATCCTATTTCTAAAGCTTTTCCTAAGAAGTTCTTTGATGTGTCAGTCCTCAAGATATCATCTGTCATCTGTGTAAAGTCATGCTCAGAAGATTACATGGAATTGCTCTTGACTGGGCTCATCCCTGTCCTCAGCACAGCCATCCTTGTCTTTGATTGGAGTTTGTTCTGGCTGTAATAGCCCTCTACTGACTCCTCATACCTTGATGACTGACTAATAGGAGGCTGCCTGCATCAAAGGCTGCATCTGATTCCTCAGTGTTTAAAACAACTTGCAGAAAGCCCACTTGCCTTCTGGTAGAAACAAGCATGCCTTAGAGACCTTGTATTCTGCCTTAAGCGCCACAGACAGTTATTTTTGCCTCTTAGGAACAGTTGTGTCTTCCCTGAGTGTGGGACTCATCGTGTGCACTGGGCCCATTCCCAACAAACCCAGACCTGTAGTAGGAGCACTCGTAGTTACTGATATTTCTAAATGTGATAGGGTGGACCTTGATTTGCAAGTCTAATTTGGTTTTGCAAACTGGATCCAAATTCATTTTTCCACTCTGAACAGAGTGGATGATTTCCCTTGTTCCGCTGGGCTGCATAAAGGCATTTTTGCCTAAAGCTTCTCTTTCCTGTGCCTTACTGATGGTGGGGTGCTTGCATAGATCTGGACCTTAATCCTGATCAAAGAGTTAAAAATAGTATAAATAAATTCCTAATATAATAGAAGCAGTTCCTCAAGCTCCTACAGTGGTGAGTGTGGCAGCCCAACAGAGACTGGGCAAGGGCTCTTTCTGATCTTACTGACTTCTTGGATGGTGAGTGGGTGCCTAACTGAAAAGTACAAATACAGTTTTCATCCTTTTTCTTTGAAAAGGATGAGTAAATTGCAATGATGCCCTACTTGGTCTCTTTTTGGGATGTGCTCCTTGTCTTGTTTTCTATTTTGTAAACCCTATTTTCTCCTGTTTCAGCTACATTTTCTCATTTCCTTAAGCTTAACAATTTGCTTTGTTGCAAATATTCAAAACTCCTAAATCATCCCTTGTGCTGGTGTTCCTTTTCCAGACCTCAGCTCCCAAGTTTGCCACAATTTAACTATACCACCTTAACATCCTGCAAGTAGCCATTCATTCTTCAGTGCTGCATAATGATGGGATAGCATTTCACAGCACTCTAGTAAGAAGCAACTGAAATGAGCTTAAAAAAGTAGGAAAACAATTTAAGTGAATACAGAGGGAGGAACTGGAGCTCTTATTGTGCAGTTTAACTGGCAAAAAAATGGTCTATATTTAACTGTGTTGGTCTGTATATTTATCTATGGTACACATTCCTGAGGTTTTTTTCCAAAAGTCAAGGATTCTTCTGTGCCTTTGGAGGGAAATTCACTCCCAAACATCTGCTACTGACATGCAGTGATTTCCTCTCTCTTGGTTCACAGTGAAAGGCCATCCATCTAGCCTACAGGTGTTTTTTAGTGTATGTGATGATATATCAATTTTCCCCCCCTCTGGATGCATTGTTCAAAGGAACTCCATCCTGCAGCAGTTTGAGTCGAGTATGGCCCTTATTTAAAGAAAGGGCAGGAGCTACCCTGATGATGCATGACAAAGCAGGAGCAGCAGGGCAATATTTAATGGGCTGCACCTCCCAGGACTGGGCAGAGATTTAACCAATTATCTTTTAGTCTGCAGAGCTGGTATTATTCCTGCACTCTGCTCATTAGTAGCACAGAAGAGCTGGGGGTTGGGAATATTGCAAAATAGCATCCTGGCCCCTTCTGTGGGGGATTTCTGTGGCTTGTGGTGTTCCCAAGGGGCTGTGTTAGGGAGAGGTGCTGAGGTCAGACACAGCTCTCAGCTTTGTGCTGGCCAAAGCCCCCCAGTTAAGCCAGAGTGAAGACTTCATGATTTAAGCTTCTCTTTGGGCTGCATTGGGTTGTGGCCTTATGTGGAATTCCTTGTAAAGCTTCCTAGATGTCCTGCTCTGCACAGGAATGTGTGGCTGAGAGGCAGCTCTTCAAAGCTGCGTTGGTTTTTCGACCCTTTTAAATGTTTCATTGTTTGATGACTAAGCTTGCCGGGTTTCAGACAGTGAGTCAGGGCTTTGTTCTCGGTGACAAGCTTCCCCTTCATAACGAGCTCTTATTATGCCTTTTGAGAGCAGAGCTGCATGAGGTGGGGAGAAGAGGATCAGCTGGAATAGCCATTATTCCCACAAAGGGCAAAGCAAGCAGAATATTTCCCCAGAGTGCTGGCAGAGGATCCTGTTTGCTAATGGCAGTTTTACCTGTTCTGCAGTTTCAGGCTTTCCTCCCCTCACTGCTGTCCTGCAGCTGCAAAGTTGTGTGAAGAGAGAGGAGCACTGCTGTTCTGGGTGTGTTTATAGCAAATCACATCTGTCTGAGGAATGCTCAAAGAGGAAATGGCTCTTGAAGCACATCTAATAACCACGAGGTGCCACATACAATCAATAGTTTCTGACAAAATTGGCAAACTGACTAAAATCAGAATGAATTGGCTACAGTGTGTTCTGTGGAACAGCACACTGGGGGAAAATGAGATGCATGCTCCAAGCTTGGAAGTGCAAGGGAGCCAGGGTTCCCAAGTAGGAAGCAGATAGCTTTCCCCATAAAAGCACAACCACATCGAGCTCCAGTGTTTAATACCGTGTGTAGAATCTCTTGACATGTCGTTCATGGCAAATGGATAAGCCAGAAATACATTGCTTGGTTATATGACTGCAGTGAAAGATTAAAGCTGAAATTTCTGTGTCTTGCAAATGATATCAAAGTGCATCTTGAAACAGTTTAACAAGGCCTGTGGTTTATTTAAGCGAGCGTTCTGCTCTGAACATCCCTTACTCCTCAGCCGAATGCAACAGCTTGTAATTCAGTATCCATCTGTCTTGGATGCAATTCTTACTTGAAGCTTTGTGCTTTTAGCTGAAATTACATATTAATAAGAAAGTGGGAGTGAAAGCTACCCAGCTGATGTGCCTGGTTAGTTAAGAATCAAGTCACATTTTATTTACTTAAACCCATCTGTGCTTGTTTTGCCAGTAATATATTTGGTCTGCGGCCTGTGGACTATGCAGAAAGTGAAAAGATGAAGTCTGTGCTAATGTTACCAGTGAAGAATGAATCATTTTCACTTAGCCAACCCTCCAAGGTAAATGTCTGTGTGAGGCTTTTTTTTGTCTTCGTTGTTTTGCTTTTTCAAAAAAACCCCTGTAGGTTCATCTTGTAAATTTTGAAGGCTTGGATGCAAATACAATACATCACCTGCTTTACAGGGAGATTTTAAAACTGGGAAACTAAGCTGGGCAGTATTTCTAGAATGTATGTGGAACCCATACAAGCCATGAAATTCTGTGTTACAGTTTTATCTGAGAAAACAAAGGGTATTTCTTGTACTGTGGCTTTGTTATAGGAGCATGAGCACCGTGTTATTCCTCAAGTATTCTCTCTTGAACTTGACTATCAATGTTGGTTTTCTGCACATATAAGTTTGTTCTGCTTACCATACTGAAAGCAGCAGCAATCTTTACTCCAGGTGTTTTTTGTGTGCCTTTAAAAGGCTGTTCCAGTATCATCCTTTGTCCAGCAATGAAGACACCAGCAGCTGAAAACAGCTCTTGGAAGATTGTTTTGGGCTTTTTGGTTTTCCCCTGTTTTCGCCAAAGACTTCTCAGGACTTGTAACCAAAATCAGGTTATTCTGACCTCACAAGTTACAGCATTATCCACATAAAAAAGCCACTTAAGGATTCATTGCTTACAGGGCAAAGCATCAGGGACTTTTACTGAAAGGAAATGCAGATGTTAATTATATAGATTACTCAACAGCATATCTGTCAGTAATACCCTGTCCACTAAGCTTGCCATGGATTGTGTTTCCAAATGCTTGTTCTTATGAAATAAAGCTGTCCAATAAGTTAGTTGCTTTCTTTCTGTTCCCAAACATTCAGCTTATTGTAGGATTTTGTGTTCCTGCAGGTGCTGAGCCCCAGCCAGCCTAGGAGTGGCCCTCTTGGTTTGCTGGGGAGCAGTCTGAGTGCAGAGCAGCAGAAGCTGCTGAACAAACTCACAGTGGTTCTGAAGGCTCGAAGGTGCACGGAATTTAACAGTGCAGGTATGTAAATGGCTCTGTCCAAACAGAACTACAGTTCTGCACCCCATCCTTCAATATACTACTTGCAGCAGGGTTTTTTACTGGCCCTGGTAAGGGCAGCTCCTGAGATCCCTGAATTGTAGCTGCAGTAAGGGGATGATGTGTTGTGCATGTAAACACATAGAAAGCCTGTCTGGTTACTGAAGCAGGAGGCTTCCAGGGGAGCCACAGTTTGGCAGCATGTTGTCTGTTGTTTAAAATCCCCAAGTCTCCTCAGACACCTCTTCCCTTTTACCAGCTTTAAGGTCTCTGCTCACATGAGATATCCTGTAAAGGTTTTGCCTTCCAGAAGCAAGTCTTGGGCAGATGGTGCCTTTAGAAAGAGCATGTCATTGCCTAAGAGTTGACACATCTTCTCACAGTCCTTCAAATTTTGGTCTTCATTAGGGTTGATGGAGCCAAGTTATGGGGCTTGGGTTTGGTTTTTTCTTTTCCCCTTTGAGGAGGGGGACATTGTCTTAATCCCCCCTGTAAGATTTTCTTTGGAATGCTGCTTGTGAACAAATGCTAAGGCAGTTTTCCCCTGCCATCTTTCACATCTGTATTACTACTCCCAAATTTTGAGTAGAGTTCTGTTAGCTTTGCACTAAAGCAGTGAGATCCCATAGTGAGAGTCCTGTCAGTGTTAACTATAACTTTAAAAGGATTGAAAAAAATTGCTATCCTATAAACTGCTGGAGCCTCATCTGAAGTGTTAAGTTAGAACTATAAAACTATGACTTCCCTTTTTCACAGCAAGTATATGTTGAAACCCACAAAAATTTCTAATAGCTCTTCTACTAACTCGTATCATAGTCTCAAAAATCACATACTTGTTCTGGAAAGAGTGGTTGATAAATTATTATAGTGTGTTTATTCTTTAAATGGTGATTGATTGCTTTTCAGCCAGGCATGGTTCTGATTTTTATGTGCTTTTAGTTCTACTGATATAATCTTTCTCCTAGTAACTCATCTTGTTATCCCTGATGTTCCAATGCCACGTACTGTCAAGTGCATGATGGCTGTTCTGACTGGATGCTGGGTCCTCAGGTTTGAATGTAAGTATTAAATATGTGGGATTCTTGGGGCTTTTTAAATAAAAATTGGAGATAGGGTTCTAGAAAAAAGATTTTTTTCAACAGCTGCCCTAATGTCAATGCTATCTTAACATACAGAGTGAGGCTTTTTTTTTTTAATCTCCTGAATGACAAGAAATTTAATTAGTATAACTACCACTTTCTTGTTAAATGAATGCATTTCATCATTAGATGTGTGGAGTAGGTCATAGCCTAATATCAGTGGGGAGTGAATTTCTTCATTGCTACATTAAGATGGATTTGGAAGATTATGGAAAATACCCTGGGAGGGAAGGAGGTTTTTATTGAATTCTAGGACTTCTTATCAGCAGTTTCCATTAGAATTGATAGGAAACTTTGGCTTGCTTGGGGTACATGCTCAAGGACTGGAGGAAAAAAGCTTATATTTACATATAAGCTGAGATCTGTTGAAAGTTTTAAGTTCTAACCCAAGTTGCAAGTTGTTCTGATGTCATCTTTCATGCAATCTGTAATTAGCTTTTATACAGAATATGCCTTTTTGTACAGCTGTTCTCTGGACTTAGGCCCCAAATTCTGCTTCTTATTTGTTCTTTCTGATGTATTTCTTATTATCTGGCCTCACAGTAGATGCAAAAGCCATCTTCTTCCCCTTGACCTTTATGGCTAAATCCCTTTAGCTAATAAGTACACTACAAATGAGTTAATTATCCATGGAAAACTCACAGACAAATTTCATTCCAGTTTTCTGCTGTGTGGCTAAACATCAGAATACAAGAATTGTGTCCCTTCAGAAATGTTTTCTGCAACACCTACAGTGGCTCTTGTTGGTGGCCTTACCAGCATTTGCAGAAGGAAAACACTGTGCTGTCTCAGTGTTCTTAGAAGGAGGAGTAGCTTCTTGTTGAATATGTAACCTGGAGAAATGCTGTTTATGTGCAAGCAAGCAGATGGGTTTCATCCCCTCCAGACTCTTGGGTGTTAAGCAGAAGGGAGGTGGTTTCCTCTTTGGAGATAGCAGGAAGCATGGAAGGCCCAGAAGTGATTTTTGGGTCCTGTAATTGGAAAGGGTTTGTCCAGCTGCTCTGGAACAATATCCTGTTTAACTAAGATAGCTAATATCCTAATAACCTGTACTGTGGTGGGTTGCTTTGCAGGTTCTTGGCTTCACTCAGTTCAGAAGCTCTGCATACACCCCTTCATATATGCTAGAGTGATTTTCCTTTATTTCACATTATCTTCTTGCTAGTCAGATGCTTAGAAAACTTTGGGTGGTAGAGGAGGATTTAATTAGTGAGACCTGAATTTAAGCCTTTGTGGAAGAACTTTTACACTTAGAAGTGATTGGAAAAGAAAAAAAGGTGAAAATCTGGGGGGTTATTCAGGGAATATTTTTTATGTTTTTTTTGTTCACAGCTGAGTTTTATTTTTATGCTGTTAGTACTGATTAGTACAATCCTGACTGCTAATGCTCCCAGCTTAGTAAGCAACATACTACTTAAAAGCGAGTGATTCTCCTCCCTAGTGGGAAATGTTAGCAATAACTCATGGGGTCTGATGCAGCTAAGTGCCTATAATTAACAGCACCACTCCATCTGTTCCCACCAGTCTGTTATCAGTCTTCTTCAGAGTCATTACAAGTTAAAGATTGTTATAACAAATAATGGGACTCCTGCTGATGGAACATTTGTCTAGGAAAAAGAGGCCTTTGCTTTTCTTTTCCGTGATTTCTCTCCTAATTTATTGTGGCTCTTTGACTTCTGTTTGGATAAGTTTCTTGAAATGTGAGGCAAATAAACTTCCAAAAATATGTGCATATTCTGGTTGTGTAATAAATTCAAGGAGCTGTTATGGTTCAGTGTTCTAAAGTGAACTCATGTTGAAAAACTTCACTAAAATATTTGCAAAAACAAAGCTCAGCGAGGCACTTAGTGAAGTGCTGACTATGCATAAGTGAGTATTTGAATTTTTTTTACTACAAGGTAAGCTGCATTTGACTTTTATTTCTAGAGTTATATTTATAGCCTATGCATTATACCACTTTCTAGAAAACCATCACAAAACAGTGTTGCAAAAAGAGTATTTCATTTGAGAGTCTCTGTTAACTCTTGTGTTACAGCAGGCTAAAGTCTGTTTCTCTTGGGTGGTTCTCTGGTGCTTCTTTGTGCAGGTGTCCATACACACACACACAGCAGCCACAAGTGTTGCTAGAGAGGTAATGTGGAATTTTCCAGCATCGTTTGAGCTAAATGTAAGGCCTCTTAAGTAGCAGAGAGCCAGGAGTGAAGTACATTATCTTCAGTTTGGGGGTTCCCTTTTGTCTTCAGGTGGAAGATTAGGATGAAAGGATGTCACCGATGAGCACAATTAGATCTTCACAGAAGAAAAATTTCACCTTACCAGTTGCAGCTCCATCTTTTCTGTATATAATACACTGTCAGCAGTATATCTACTTCCAAGCAGCACAGAATTCAATTGAGACAGTGTTGTCACTGTGCTCCTTGCCCTTGGCCATATCTTTCACTGGTTTCATTATTTTATTGCCTTCATTATTTCTGGGATGGTAATAGGGCACGAAGTGGCATATCATTATCCTTCTGCAAGTAGGCTGAGACAAAGATTCAAGAATCACTGTATTTCCTCTGTGCTTTATGGAGAACACAGAAGAGTGTAATTAAAACCAGCAGAAGTCTTTAATAGCTTTTCAGCTTGTTTTTTTTCCCTAAACTTATTGTCATCTGTTAAAGCAGGGAATGAAAAATGATCTCAGTAACAATATGCATTGAAGAAAAGCTCGTGTCAGTCTTTGCAGCCAAGTGTCTGGCAGAATTCTAAGCATCTGATTGCTCATTCCTTCCTCTGCTTTGCTTACCTGGAGCAGCAGCAATGATTCAGCTCTGATCATTATAAGAATGCCAAAAAATCTGCTTTTCCTGTAAGGAGTCAGAACAACAGGGAGTTGACTGGAAGGGCTGGGAGACTGCATGACTGACATTTCAAGGTGAAAACATCTTTCTGAATTTCTTGGAGCAATATACCCGTCCTTGTTTAGGCTACCCAGTCTGGACTGTCTCCCTTCCATGCATAAACATCTTTTAGATCACAGGCTGATCCTCAGCAAAGCCCTCCCTCCTTAAAACAGCTCTAAACTTTTGATCACTGGAGTTTCCTGCCTGTTTTGCACTCAGAGACTTCAGCTGCCTCCTTCAAAGGGGCTTTCAGCTCTGAGAGGCAGTGGAACTCTAAAGGGCAGATCAGGTTCTGGTTGTACTGGGGCAAAGTTCCACACCAGCAGGGCCTGAACTTCTGCACTCCCACAGTGGCTGCACCTTCTGGAAAGGAGCAGGGAAGAAGCTGTGCTTCAAAGGCATCACAAATCTGAACTGAGAAGCTGCTGGGCTTTGCAGAAGAGTAAACAGGGGTGAGAACCTCTTAAGTGTGGTGTCTGCCTTTGTCTGCAGAGCTTGGAAATGGGCTGGCTTGAAACAAGGTCTGGAGGAAAAGGAAGCCACTGCTCCTTCTGTTCTGTGTCATCCAGGTACTCAGTTTTTCATATTTAGACAGTTTTTTTCTTCTAGTTCACTTTTGTTTTGAAGAAAACATTGCATTTAGGAAGCACATTGTAAGGGAGAGGATGGAAAGCACTGCCTCATTCATTTAAAAGCATGGGATGAGATCCAGAGAATGAGCATTCCCAGTGGAATTGAGCCTCACCTTAGGAATGGCCACCTCCAGTCACTTTGATCAATCTAGAAGACAGCTGTGGTGTAGAGTGTTTTTCCAAAGAGGATAGGATGCTTTGGGCTTCAAGTGAAGGAATGATTTTCATATCACATGTGCCTAGCTTCTGGGAACTGATGTTTCAGGACTTCCTAGGCATCTGCTCCATCATTTTTAATAAATATCATCTGGATTAACTTGTTAACTACTACGCTTAAACAGATTCTCTTCAGTCTGTGCAGCATCTTGTGTCATTTCCATGTGATGAGAAAACAGACTGCTCTTGTTTCATCACTGAGGTTTGTACCTCACTCCATGACATCTGTGAGTCTAAAGTTACTTTGCAGGCACGTAAGAGACAATATAAACATGCTTTTCTGTGCTGTAGCAGAGGCCAGTAATGATGTTTATGAAAGCAAATTGAAGCTAGCCATGCCAAATTCCCCTCAGGCTTTCTCTCAGTGCAGATTTCTTCCTTTTCTAGGAAAGAAATCCCATCAAGTTTTACTCAATCTGCATGTAGGTTTTAAAAGCCAGTGCAGACTGAGATAAGGATGTTTCAGTTGCAGTCTCTCCTAGATCTTGGATGTGTAGTATTTTGTCTGCTTTGTTGCTATCATGTATTTCTAAATTACTTTTAGCCATTCTAAGAGATTTTTGGGACTAACCTCTGCTCTTTGCTTTATTAATGCAAATCCAACAAAACTCCACTAAGGCTAATTGAGTTACTGAGAGCTACCCCTGGGTATCTGTGGGTGATTACAACTTGTTCTTGGCAACCAGGTTTTTTTGTGCTTCATTCTCTTTAAATTGTTTTTGCTGATGCAGTTAGTTCTGTTATAAACCAATAAGACTTACATGAATAAGGATTACAGGGCTCTGATTTTAAATTTTGCAAATAATGATTTCTTTTATTTCCAGTACTAGTAGCTGTAGTTGTATCAAAGGTCAATTAGTGATACCATTAGAGTGGCCACCTTGTTAACCTGCTTGCTCCTTAGATACTCAGAGGTGAGAAGGTGGGGGCAGCTGCTCAGTGAGGTAATAAGGATCAGTGTAAGTAGTGATGCTTTACTGATCTTGCTAATGAGGGGAAAAAAATGAGCAGTGCAGTCCTTGCCAAATGTGGTGGCATCAAGCTAAACGGGATGGATTAAGCTACAGCCTTTCCCTGCAGTGTTTTCTGGGGGCTTTAATGCAGCCTTGGGTTTCGCTGGAATTTGGTGCAAATGACCTTGTTTATATCTAAAAATTGCAAGTGTGAAATCAGCTGTTTAAGAGGCTTTTAGACTTGTGGTGTTCTGTGTTTCCAGGGAAGAGCTCTGCATGACCCTTGTACCCGTGTGGCCTTGTGTCAGGCAGGGCTTATCCCTGAGTGCTTGCACACTGGAACTTGGCACTGCAAACAGCTCAGCTCCACCTTGGAAATGCCACTTGCCTTGGTACAAGTCTTGCCTTTTCGAGGGTGATTGTTCCAACTACTGGGCCATTAACAGGAGCTGCAATAATCACCCTCTCCTCACGTGGGAAATGAATAAACATGATCAACCTCAATCTTAGAAGGGCCACAGCTCTCACTGGCAAGTATCAAGGCATAAATCAGAATTGGCTGAGACCCTGGGCAAGTTGGATGGTCTTATTTTATTTTGTAACAGAACAGACCAGATTTTTAGTCGGGCTTGCCAGTAAAGAATGCAGAGACTGTAAATTTGTAGAGGAAAACAACATAACCCTGTTCTCTACTCCCACCTAAAATTACAGGTGTCTTCTCAAAAGTAAGTTTGTGCTCCCCTCCATTTTCAGAGACCTTCTTTAAGGCTTTTCTCATTCTTCCAAAATTCAGTCCTGTTCTGAATACTTTTTTTTTTTGCATAAGTACTTTAATTTCCATCTCAGTTTCAGAAGGGAGGTGGTATAGTCTTGATGATACCCTGATCACTTTTTAATTAGGATGCCAGCAATTCTTCTTCTCAGTCCATTCATTTGACCAGGGTCTTGGCATTAAGTTCTCTCACTGGTGGCTTTCTAATATAGTGCTGAACAAAGGAGAGCCTCATTTCATGAGTTTTCAGAATCAATTTAAAATGGCTCCTGTTTGAAGTCAAGGGGTGCTGTAAGGTCAAAAGAGCTTCTGGAAATGCCCCTCTAAAGGTGGCAGAATGATATCCCTGTGAGTAAAGCATGGAGTTTTATTTCCTTTTATATGTCCCCTTAATCAGGATGGCACTCAGTCAGATGGAGAGACTATTAAAAAGGGAACTGTCATGTTATCCAGCCACTTACACACGTTAGCAGCTTTAAAATTAACAGTGCCTACTCAGGGACCTGGGCTACACTGAATGCACTCAGTTTTCACAGAAAATAAAATCCCTAGCTGTAAAAAGAAAATAATTGTTGGGATGGCCTGCAGCTATCCTGTTTGTATCCCTACTCTTAAGTGTGAAATTAAGATATTACTGTTTTCAGCACAAGATCACCTTGTGGTGGTTGTGCCATGTCTTGGAAGAAAGATAAAGCTGCTGCATTCCTGGTGCTTCCAAACAACTGCTGTAACACAACCAAAGCTGATGATGCCCTCTTGGAGAACCTCACTTGGGCTGTTGCATCCAGTTGGAGTCACTGCAGCTGGAAATGGGAACACAGAATTAGCGATCTAGAAGCAAGTGGCTTGGCAAGTTTTGTGTGGAGAGAGGGGAAAAGAGCAGGAAAATAACCTTGTGTTTAGACAAATGCATAATGAATTAGATAAAAACACAGCTTGAGCCCTGTGTCATTTCATCTCAAATATGAGAAGAGAGATGCATTTCCCTTTTTTTTTTGTTGTTCGTTTTTTGGTTGGTTGGGTTTTTTTGTTTTGTTATTTTGGCTTGATATTTGAATCCTTTAATACAAAATCTGTGATATGCAGGAGTCACTGAAGAGAAACAAGCAACTTGGGAGGAAATAAGTCTGAACAATATTTGCAGTTAAAGGACATATCAGTCTCTATCACTGAAATTATTTTGCTTCCCTTCTCCTAGTTAGGAAGAATATCTATCCCCCATGGATATATATTCCTTGACTGTTGTGAGCACCTTCCTCACTCCTTGGTTGGCTCTGCATCAGTTTCTGAGCTACAGGTGACACAAGGTGGTTGTGGTGACACAACCTGACATTGACCTCATTTCCTTGTGCCTAAGGCTCTCCCCTCCTGTTGGTGTCCATGCTGGCTTGTCTCCTTCCAAGGGATTTTCTTAGCTCAGATGGGTTGTGCTGTTGATGGTAAGATTGCTGCCAAGGATATTGCAGCCTGAAACACCAGCTCTTCTGAGCTTGAGGATTCCAGAGACTTTCTTTACTCTTTCCTCACCTGTGTGTGGACAAAGTGTTGGAGGAGACAGCTTGAAATGCCTCTGATCTATGTTCCAACAGTTCCAAAAGGCAACAGTGCCTTTCTATCAAATATAACAAGACCCCTGTGTCAGAGCAAGTTCTTCTTGCATGAAAAATATGTTCAGTCATTGAAAATGTGCTATTTTTCCATCACCAAAAACCCGTCCTGAGTCAGTGGCTCCACAAAGGTGGTGTGTGTAGGCCTGATAGTGTTGCCTCTTAACATACTTATGGTAGGAAAACACCTGGGCATTGAAAAAACCCATGTTCATGGCTTTTTATGCTATCTGGAATACATAGCTTTTGTGGCACAAGTCTGTAAGACACAGATCTGACCTCTCCAGCTGGTAAAGGAAAGTTATAACTCATGAGAATGCTGATCATGCAGACACTGGCTATGAATGGGCTGTTCATGTTTCCAGTATGGGAAAGGAACAAGTGAGTGTCTTGTGGTTCTTGTAGTGAAAACAGGACAGAGGTAGATGAGTCTTTCATGCTCTCGTGGAGGATTGTCATTACATGTGACAAGGAACTTTGAGGATTCAGATTCCTTGGAGGACCTGGCAGTGTGAGATGGACTGACATATGTGCAAAACAGACATCATTGAATTTGCATTCTCCAACATAGACATTTCACTAAGACTAGTCACTTCCCTGACTATTTTTTTTCAGGCAACTAGGAGTACAAAAACACATTGTAGTCTTTTGTATTCATTCAGTCTTTTATTACTTTTGTATCACATTTACTTCATTTACTGATGCTGGCACTGGATGCTCAATTTGTGATGTACTTATTGTATAAAATGCTCATCTCTGTAGTGAAAGTCCTTGAAATCAAGCTTTTGATGGCAGATTGAAATAAAACATGCTCTTAATGAATGGAAAGTTCTGGTCTTAAGACTAGATGGGACTGTTTTTCCTTTACTGTAAGTGGCACCCATTAATATCTGTATTTTCTTGGAAGGAAAGAATAACAGTGTAAGTTAGAGTCACACTGACATAGGAAGTCTTGTTGAATTGTGGTGATTTAAAATAAATAAATAAAATGTGAAATGGCTTTTAGATTTATTTTTGAGTTACGAGTACTTGAAATTAAGTTATCAGTATTCATTGCTGTTATCAATAATGAATATGTAAGTTGCCTTTCTGGAAAATACATGACTAGGTTTGCCCTTCTAGTTCATGTTCATTTTCCTTGAAGGAATGAACAACTGCTGATAATCAATCTGATACTTGCACATGGAGAGAGGTATTTGGTGTAGTATTCAGCCAGTTGTGGTTTTCTGTAGGGATTTCTCTTTTTTGATCTAAGTACATTGGAGGCTTGTGCTAAAATGTGAATTCCTACTGCATTTTGTGGGTTGGTATGAACTGGCAGCACATTATTAAGAGTTTTATCTCAAGATCTCTCTGGATTAGATACTCCTGTCTATTGGCCTCTTACTGCCATGGCATCCAAGTGCCTCTTGTCAGTGAGACTTCTCTCATAGCCTGGGGCTTTCTTCCTTTTCAGGATCAGTCCCTCATATTTCACTTCTGATTTTGTTCAGACCGTGGGTTTCATATTTACCCAGTGCAAATGAGTTGCCTGAATTAGAAACGCTGTGCAAGGAGTGAGGTGCTGTAAAAGTTACAGCCTTGTCCACATTGTAAATCCTCGTGGAACAATTTCAAAATCAGCTTTGCAAACTTTTTCTTGGGTAATTTTTATTAATGAGTTCCATGTACATTCTGGCAAACGGTTCCATCCTTGAGTGGGTGACCACAGCAATTCCCATCTCCCCAGTGAGGTCAGGTAGTCTGCTCAAGGGACGTTACAGATCCATTAGCATCAGCCCATTATTGGAAAAAATAACTGGCCTTAAAACAAGGTAAAAACATGTTGACTCTAAAAGACAATCTCATTATGCAGCAGTGGTAACAGGAGTGAATGCTACTGTTAAATCCCAGCATAAATCTTCGCTTCCTGCTGATCTTGGAGACCTTGAAATCCCATCTGATTTGTTATTTGAGGCCGTGGCTGTTCAGAGGCAGCTTTGTGCTGGCTTTGTAATTGCTCTTTATCAGACAATTGCTTCCATTCCATAACTGTAGCGTGGGTTCCACACGCCGCCTTCAAGCCTCCAAATGATCAGCAATTTGACGTTTGACATTAAGTGGTTGACCTTTAGTGGGTAAGAGGAAGAGCTAATAATTCCTGGTGTTTATGGCACTGATGTTAGTGTGATATTACTCCTCTCCATCTCACTTGCATCTTCAGCCACTGGTATAAATGTTTTCGAGTTTAAAAGCGAATTTCTAAAGCACGTGAGCTTTGATGCTTTTGTGGATGGAATGTGTTGCATTGTGGGGGATTATTTATGTTAGCATGACTCCTTAGTCCCTAAATTAATGTGCAGGCCTCTCTTAATTTTTGCCTTCATGATTGCATTTTTTTGCAGGGGTGCAAGCCTGTCTGCACAGCTCAGCTCGAGAACAAGAAGAGAAGTATGAAATCCAAGGTGGCCCCCAAAGAGGGCGGCTCAACAGAGACCAGCTGGTGGGTTTTATTGCTCCACACAGCCCATATTAATGACCTTTGCATCGTGCAGTTCTGCCCTTTGCCACACAGGAAAGTGCAGAGATGTAAAATTTTAATGTGATCTTGTACAGCAATTTGATTAAGTCCAAGGTCATCCAAAGAACTGTGAACACCCATAAAGCTGTCAGTTTTCCCTGCTGTGTTTCTGAGTTGCTCTAACCTTGTCAGGGGAATATTGTATTGCACTCGTGGAAGAAGCTGATGGGACAGGGAGTGATGCTGCTTTGGCCTTCTCTGCTCAGCTTTAGAACCTAGTTCTGAAAGTTGAAAGAAAAATTTTTATTGCTATTTGTTTCCACTTAGGGCCACTTTTATATTTAATGGGGTTCATTTCTGGTTACCTGCTGGATTACACTGGAGAATTCATTAACTGTACTGCAACAGTAGCTGTAAATATTCCTAACTCATAGTTCAGACCCTGTTGTGCTGAAAAGTAAAACAAAGCAAAAATTCACCACATAAGCAAACTTGTGTGTTAAGTTACTGTTCTAGTTTCCAGTGTTGGTTATTTTAAATTGCATTGTGTTTTAATGCTCTGATTTTTCCTTTCTGCTCAGTTGCAAAGTCCTGTATTTATATTTCTTTTTTTTTTTCCTTCCACTTAGCTGCCTAAGTTGTTTGATGGATGCTACTTCTATTTTCTGGGCTCTTTCAAACACCACCAGAAGAGTGATCTCATGGAGCTGGTCAGAGCAGCAGGAGGCCAAGTCCTGGTCAGGCAGCCAAAGCCAGACAGTGACGTGACCCAGACAGTCAACACGGTGTCGTACCACGCAGAGCCCACCTCTGACCAGAGGTTCTGCACCCAATATGTCATCTATGACGTGGCCTCAACGTTCAGGCCCGAGAAGATCCGGCAGGGCAAGGTGTGGATGGCCCCCTCCAGCTGGCTCCTAGACTGTGTGATGTCATTTCAGCTCCTGCCTGTAAAATGAGTGCTCATGAGCAAGGCTTTCAGAGGTGGGGCATCTTGAGCAGCTGGAACACTCTGGCTGAAGCTGTGACTTGTGTTTTGGAGACAGGAGAGCTTTGAGCATTGAAGTGAGTCACTGAGATTGATGATATGCTGGAGTAAATGAATATACAGTGCAGGAGATAATTGAAAAATGTGCCTTGGGTTATTTCATGTGCTTTATTTTTGCATTGAACTTAATAACTGCATAAGGAGTAATCACTGGCATTTTGTAACTAAGATTTTGCAAAATTAAACCTTTTGCTTTCTTGATTTGTAGGAGATAGACCCCATTTATGTTGTGTTTAATACCCATTGACAAGAATCTACTGTATGTATCAAGATTTCCCAGGCTAGAATTTGTATTATTTAAAGAGAGACTCTATGCATTTGAACCTGTGTAGAAATCTCTTTTGTCAGGTGACATGTGATGTTTACTATAACTTCTTAAAACTGAATTTTGCTGGAAATTCTTGGTATGGGATAAGTCATGCAGAAATCAGAGTTGAACTAGTGGCCTGAATTCATCTGGAAGCAGACAATTTTGAGAACACTGGATTTCAAAATCTTGGTCTAAAATTTCCTTATTTGTAGAAAGGCAAATGCTTTATTTACTCCTGAACTTGTTTGTGCTGTAAATGTGTAACTTGAATTTGATTCTATTTTCCTAAGGTTTTTAAGCATCGGGATCCTTATTGAATTATTATAATAAATATTTCTGCAAGTGTGGATGGTCGCTCTCATGGTTACTTTGAGGAAGAAAATTGAATGATCACAAAAGAATCATGTCTTTGCACAGTTGTACCTAAGCAGCTGGCTATGCTGGGGCAATATTTGATTCTGTCATATTTGTGACACTATTTCTCAAAATCGCTTATAAGTTATTGTCAGAACTCACTCTGTGCTCTTACATAATGTCTTGTGTCTTTTGTGAATTCATAATTGAAAAATGGTGTCTTGTAATAATCCACAATAAGGATGATAGTTGTGGGATAACTCAAAGTTCTTTGTGTTTGCTTTTATATTGCTCCTAATAATGAAACCTTTTGCGTGCAGTAAGTTTGGGGTGTCTTATTGCATGAGCTTGGCTGCAGAATGAGCACATGTCCCATACATATCTCAACAGGGACATGAAAATACTTTCCTGTGAACCTGGTAGAGCTGTGAAGATGACGTACTACACCCAATTCTATGTCCTAGAGTAGAGGCATCACAGTTATGGATTTTAAGAGCCATGTTTCCTTGGCAGATGAAAAGAAACTCTGTTAGAAAATTGTCATTAATGTTTTTTTTTAAAAAAGCCATGGTATAAACCTCTTCCACGTTCCTTGGAATTGAGTTATGTTGTCAAGCAGAGCTTCTATCAAATCACATTAAGAATCCCTCCATATCATACGGAGGGGAGATCCTTACCCAGGATTAACTCTGGCCCATCTCCTTCAGGTCTCTGCAGGGATTCAGATGTGATCAGCTTATGTAGAGGTAGACTTGAAGAGCTTCACAGTAGATTTGATGCCAGAACTACAGCAGGTGCCCAACACCACTGAAGCAATGTGTAAGTACACCAAAGTTAGAGGCCAGGGCCACAGACCCTGCTTCGTTTGCTCTTGCTAATTGTTGAAAGCACTCGATAAACCATGTCTAAAAATGGCTTATAGTAAGGACAAATCAGGTCCCTTAATCCATTGGATGGATTTTGGCTCCTGAAAGCAAGGTTATAAAATCACGAGGCATGTGGTAAAGGGCACATAGAGATCATTTCCTTCTCTCTCTTCTAGTCCAAACCCAAGGGTCCCTTAAAGGAAGGAACAAGCAGGCAGGCTCAAAATACAGAGGTATTTCAAGCAGTGTGAGAGACTTGTGGCACTGATAGCCACAGTAGCCTGGCATAGCCTGAAGCAGGGAGTGGGTGTGTTAATCAAAGACAATCTGGTAAAGGTTAATTTAGAACCTTAGCTGTAGCATGAATTTATATTAGTATTCTCCTGCTAACCTGCATGTACTTAATGTGCACTGATGATTGGGGCATTTCATGAAAACATTAAATGGTTTGGGTTGGAAGGAAACTTAAAGATCATCTAGTGATCATTATCTCACATGCAGAGATACAAGATTTCTGGAGCATTCTGGGTTATAGATATTTTTATTGATCAGAAATACTGTGCATCACAGAATCAGAATGGTTTGGGCTGGAAGGAACACCAGAGATCTTGTTCCAACCCCTGTGGGCAGGGACACTGTCCACTAGCCCAGGCTGCTCCAAGCTCTGTCCAGCCTGGATTTGGACACTTCCAGGGATCCAGGGGCAGCCACAGCTTCTCTGCCCAACCTGTGCCAGGGCCTGCCCTCCCTCCCAGGGAAGGATTCCTTCCTCAGGCTAATGACTTTCAGGCATCTTCCCTTGAAAATTGTGTTTCTCATAATGAATTAATTCATCTGGGATGGTTGTCAACACCTTGAATTGCAGTGTCTGAGGTTCAGTGGCATCAGTGCAACACCTCTAATAGTTAATAGAAGAGAATATTTTTAATAAATATTGTATGATCTTTTTGAGTGATGTTGCAATGTTTCTGCAAGCGTTTTAGGGAAACCACAGGCAACCAAGTACTATCAAACAGTGGCTGCTTTTGCTCTCAAATTAGAATTGGCATGCCTGGGAGGTGCTGTGTCTCTGTTCTCTTGCAGTCCTCTTCTGAATTATGGCAAACATGGGAGGGCCCAAAGACGTGCATCTTTCTAGTAACAAGGATGTCAGCAGGTGCTTCCCCCAGATGGCAACTGCACAGCCTTTGTGGGGCTTGAACCAAAGCCCCTCCCTTCTGCTCTGTCCCACGCTCTGAGCTGGGGCAGGACCTCACTGGCTCTGCAGGATCCCAGCATGAGGGAATAACCCTAATGGTTATCCCTGATCAGCCTGGGAAAGGCTCATGGAAGGAGTGAGCGACTGAAGGGAGTTCATTCAAGGAAGGGAATAATCCTAGGCAGGAATTGAAGCTATTTGTATTCCCTGCCTAGTTCCAGTGTCTTATTTAAGACCAAACTTACTCTGAAGCAGTTATTTTTTGCTGCAGTCTTCCAGCAGATCCGTGTTTTGGCTAATGAAGCTCCTGCAGACATTCTGCTCAGGACAAAGCTGTCTGCACAGAAGCCACAGCCTGCTGTAAAACTACACATTGGTGTGGGTTATTTGGGGAAAATGTATAAACACAGGGATCATCTGGTCCCCCTGCCTGTGCTTGCTGTGCTGCTTCCAGTTCCTGTGGGCTGGCTTTGCTGCCAGGGTGGGAGAGGGAAGGGGGAAAGTCAGTTTTTTGCTGCCAGCCCCGCAGTGCTGACAGAGCTACTGGGCAGGAGATGTTCTGGCCTGTCCTGTGGATCAGCTGGGCTGCCAGCAAAGTCTGGGTAGTGATATCTTGGCATCCTTTTGAGGACAGGTCTGTGAAATGCAGCAGAGCAAAGCTTTTCCTTTTTACTACTCAAGCTATTTTGTGCTTCACTGCTGGAGGATCACCTGGAAATGGGGTGGATGTGATGTCACATTGATTGCTATTAATCAGTTTGGCCCCATGTCCTGCTTTTTGCCTTTCTCCCATACTGTGCAAGAAAAAGCAGTTTGATGGGAGGGTTTGGATTTCTCTCTCTGATAACTAAGTGGGCTACATTGTGTTACAAAAGCCAACAAAGCAGGCTTAAATACCAGCTCAAAAACTGCAGCAAGAGGTCTTTGGACAGCCAGATAGCATTGGCTTGGAAATGGGCAGCAGTGTCTAGATGGAACAAATGAAGATTCAGCTGGTTTTAATAACAGTGCAGCATGTTCTATCTTTTCAGACTTGTTTGATTTAAATTAATGGTAGTTTAACTGGTGTTAAATTGCCCTTAAAAGCAGAAGAACATTTTGTGTGTAATCAGATGGGAGAAGGGGAGGAAGTTTCCCACCTTTATTTATTTAATATTTTTTTCTCCTTGTGGGGAAGATGCATTTTGTGTGCTTCAATTTAACTCCTGGCAGGAGGTGGGCTCTGATGAAGCAGCAGAGAGGCCCTGAGGCAGTGCCAGGCACCAGGGTGGATTTACCCATGGTCTGTTTTGCAGCAGAGCAGGGGCTGGGATGTCCTGCCCCAGTGGACACTGGAAGGAGCTGGGAGGAGCCCTTCTTGCAGCACTGCTGTTGGCTGCCTTTCAACATCTTGCCCTGGGTGGCAAATGTGCTCCAGAAGCAGAGGTTTCCCCCTCCAGTGGGCACATCTGTAAAGCACAGCAGGCCTGGGCTTGGCCTGGGGCTGTGCCCATGCAGGGACAGTGCTGCAGAGCAGTGCTAACCCTCAGGAGCCCCTCAGCTAAACAAACACAGTGAGAACAGGGTTAAAATAGCTATTAAAAAACAGAATGCGAAGCAGCAGCTAAGCTGGCTGTCTTGCTCAGCTTGCTGAACTGATAAAAATTTACTTATTTCTTCAGCTCGTGCGGGGCTGGGTTAATTTCCTGCTAGTTTAGCAAACTACTAATTCTCAGAAGAGCCAAACTCTTTGGTGGGGGGAGCAGGTGTGAGGCTGCCTCTTCTGGGGGCTCAGTTTGGGTTAGGGTTGGGTGAACTGAGGTGCTCCAATTGCCATACACATCTGTGCCCTCCACACCCCCCTGAGGGGGTCCCAGTCTCTCTGCAGGGTCTGTAGTGGGTGCCAAAGGCAGCCTGACCAGGGAAATGGTTTTCTCCTGCTCTGCTGGAGGGGTCAGCTTTGAACAGCTGGTGCCAGGCAAGACCCAGGTCATCGATAGTTAGGGTCTATCTAGAATTCATGGTCTAGGAAAATTTAATTCTGCAGCATAAAAGATCTGAAGGAACATTTAAAAAAATTGTGTGCCTTTTAATTGAATTAAATATTAATATGGATAATGCAATCAATGCTTTATTGATTGCGTTAGCCACAATAATGTTTAATTCAATAAGTCTGCAGTGCTGGATCTTTTTCTTCCCCTGTGTTTGTTTTATGCTGTGCAGCAATGTAATGCCATATGCTCTGCCTGGCTGTGTCCCCCAGGCTTGTTCTGGAAGAGCAGGAGATGGTAGGATTGGGATAGGGCAAAGGAGCCAGGCTGTGCTCTGGGTTGAACCCCTTCATATGCCCTCAGGTTGGCTGTATAAAGTCAGGGGCACCTGCATGGCTGATGTACCCTGGGCTCAAACCTGCTACCCTTAGTGCATGCATTGTCTTTAAAGCCCTCACAAAAATAATATTGGTATTCATGTAAATATGGCCCACGACCCTCTGGGGCTGGAGCCTGAGCCCAGTGTGATGCTTCCTTCCTGCTCTCTGCAGTTGGGTCCCAGCAGCTGTGCCTGTCAGAGCGGGCAGATTTTCTACCCTAAGCTCACTAACGTGCTTCTGAAGAGGTGCCAGGTCCTGGTTTTAAACTCAGCCAAGCTTGAATAATTTTATCTGTGGTTGTAGGCAGGAGGTTTTTATTAAATTAAAAGTCACAGTTGTGTTGAACTGACAAATTGGAGGCAGATGTTCCTCCCAGCTCAATCCCCTCACAGTACAAGTTTTCTGGTCTCTGGCTCCTTGCTCCCTGTGTACCTGTTACACAAGCTGTGGTAGAGACATCCAGGAGCAAGCATTCGTTTCTTCCCAGTGATGGCTTTTTGTGGCCCCTTTCAAGAGTGCTTGATGAAAGCGACCTTGGCTCAGTAAGGAGAGAGGGACAAACTGCCCCATGGAATCAGCAGTTCCTGTGGAGTGTCCACACTCTGTGGCTGGGGCTTGGAAGTGGGCTGTCCCTTGTTGCCTTGTGAGCCACAGACTTGCCCTCCCACCCGTTGCAGGACACCAGACCTGCCCAAGGAGCTGTGTGGGTGTTTGGGCCTCCCCTGGGAGGGGACACAAGTGGCCCTGCTGGCAAGACAGGGTCTTACCAGTTTCTGTGGCCACTGAGAATGCTTTCATCAGCAGGCAGAGAAAGTGGGAGGGCCAGGATTTTGTTTGGTTTTGTTGGACTCTATCTGCATTGGTCAAATCCAAGGAAAAGCCCATGACCTTGCTTTTATTTCCTCCTTACTGGGCCCATGTGTTTCAGCATGAAGCCTTATTAGTGCAGGGAGTCTGGGTGCAAAAAGGATGGGTACAATGAGCTCAGCTGTAGTCAGCTATCCAGTGGGATCCAGGCTGGGACATGGACAGCCTGCAGTCAGATCCTTTAAACAGAATGTGGACTGCAAAGAGAGAGTGTGAATGTAAAATGGAGGTCCAGGCTTTGCAACTCAAGCTCACAAATTCACACAGACATAATAAGTGATGAGATGCAGCAGCTGCTGGTTGTGGTATGTGCCATTCACAGGGCAAGCTCTGTAAGAGCCACAAGGCAGAAGAAACCACAGTTCCTACTGAAGGCCAGGCAAGGCAGTCCTGGCTCTGGATCAGTCTCTGGATGGCACCACAGTGATGTGTTAAATTGGACATGGCTCTTGCACTTCAGGCATGAGCTATAATATTTGACCATGGTAGGGGAACTCACCTGAGTGCAGCAGGGAGAGAGGCCATAACCAGGCCTTGAGATGTGCTGCATAGTCCCACACATGATTAGTGCACATTAAAGTGACTGTTTCAACTATCTTTATGTATTAAATGATAATATTCTCCTCTGGTCTTATTCTTTCTCCTTTGTCTTCACATTCCTGAAAGGGAAGCACTTAAATGCTGCAATTTCAAAGCAGAGCACCCAGCAAGTGAGGATATCCTTCATTTGAGGCTGTTTTGTTTCTTCAGTGCCATGGTCACCCCCACCCCCTCTGTTCCTGCTTCTTAATGGCCAGGCTGCTCCTGGAATTCCTTTCATCTTCAAAAAGATGATGTGGAAAAAGATCATTTTGTACCTGCTGGAGGAAGGAGGTTCTTTCCACAAGGACCTGGGAAGGAGCTCGTGCATGTGTAGTGGTGTTGCACTGCCCATCAGCACCTGTGTGCCAAAGGGGAAACTTTTTATGCAGGGACTTCCAAGCTCTGCCTTTGGGGTGAGCAACAAAATTCTCCTGCTAAAGGGGCAGCTGCAAAGCTCAGTTTCCAAATCTTCACCTCTCCAGACACTTTTTGCAGGGTTTTTCTGCCCAAAGAGACTGGAGTGCTCTCTTTAATCTTCTTGCACTTGCAACCACCTTTACAGGGGTCTCTGTCCCTGCTGTGCCCCCTTGAGAATTTCAGAGTTCCTCACTGCATTACAGCAGTTACACACTCGGGTTCCCAGACATTTCCCTCTAATGGATTTTGCATTAGTAGCTGGTATCGGGAAATCTAGTACCAAAAGGTTAATGTACATCCATTAGTCCTTTTTCCCCCCTTCTTCTTTATGTGCTAGTAGAAGACAACCGATTTCATTAAATACATTAGGTCTGAAAAAGGGTCTGGAATCACTTAAAATTCTGTATGTGCAGAGTTGTGGGGCTATTAATATTGTCCTGTCTGAGCACTGCAGGTAAAGTGGGATTTGCAGATGTTGAATGATGCCTTTCAGGTGTTTTCCAGCCTTCACAACCTTTCTTTTCCTCATAAAAAGAGCTGAGTTTTTTGAGACCTGCTCCTTCATCGATCGCATGACTCTCTGGGCATCTCCTACGTCCTGAAGGAACCTGTGTGCTCTCAGCTAAGGCAGGGTAAAGGAGGAGCAATGTCAGGGTATTTGGGGCTGTTGTGTATCTTGGTATCTGGTATCAGCTTGGGAGCTGAGGTATCTTGGACAGCCAGACTATTCCTCCTCCTGCAGCGAGTGGTTTCCTCCCTCCTCCCCCTGAAGCCAGCAGGACAATTTCTGTCCCACTAATTGGAGCCAAGCTGAACCCTGCGAGTGTCTCACTGCAGTCGCTGACCTGCACTTTAGATAAGGTCAAGCTTTTTCACTGCAAAAAGTCTATTACTCACCAAGTCTATTAACCATCACAAGTGGCAAGTGGGAGGGGTGGAGGGCTGTTTGTTTTGCCTCCTGATGTGTTTATGATTTGAGGAGCTCGCCACCTTCTTTAAGTGAAACCTCATGTTTTTAGCACAGCAGACCTTTGCAAGTTAGTAATTTGGGTCATGGTACTCTCATGCTGGCTTGTCGCTGCCTGGGGGGGATTGCACAGCAAGATCCTGGGAGCAGGAGAAGCTGCTCTGAGCTTCCCCCATGTCCTATATGAAGGAATAGCAGAGACAACCTGTGATGAACCTACTGCAGCCTCCTTTTCCTGTCCCCCTCTGCCAATGGGGGAAAGAAAGTAGAGAAAAAAATCTCTGTTCTGAAGGCTCACTGACTGGAAGATATTTAGGTGAAAGCTGGGTGCAGGAGCACCTCAAACGCTGCAGAGTCATGGCCAAACGGAAAGGAAAAAATCCCATGGGCTTTAATTTCACTTAATGAGAAACCATTCACAGCGTTCCATTTCTGATCCATATCTTTCCATTTCTATTCTAATGGTAATTACTGTAGCAGTTTATTAACAAAGAAATCATTTGATAGCTTTCACAAGTTCCCATACTTCAAGTATCTAACAACCTATTGATTCGATAGCCTGGCAGTGTTCCTGATTGAGGAGCTGGAGTTTGATTTTTTTTTTAAGCACTTTGATCATTTCACATGCAAAAGATAATTATTTTTCTGGTTGAAACAAGGGATGGATTGCAGAACAATGGAGTCTACAGGGCGTTCTTGGGTGTGATCCCTGCTGCATCCAGTTGGAGCAAGCAGTGTCTGTGCTCTTACAGAAGGACCTTGAAAAGCTGTCAGTGGGTTGGATTTCTGATCCCTGAGTTACTGCAGTCAGCAGTGAACAGGTATGCAGCACACCTGCAGAGAGGCAATGTCAATATTGGACATACTGAGTGGAATTATGTTGCCCAGAGAAGCTGTGGCTGCCCCATCCCTGGAAGTGTCCAAGGCCAGGTTAGACAAGGATTGGAGTAACCTGAGACAGTGGAAGGTGTCCCTGCCCATGGCAGTGGGGTGAAGTGAGATGGTCTTTAAGGTCCCTTTTAACCCAAATCATTTTGTGGTGAATCTGTGACACCTTTATGAAGGGGTTTGGTGTTTGCACCTGTATGTCCTGCTCTCAGCTGGGCCCCAGCAAGGTGGAGCAGGTTTTGCAGTGGCAGTGTCCCTTCAGAGTCCTCACTCAGCCCTCCCCTCAAGGGACAAGGGGAAGAGAATGGATGACAGCAATTTGCTGTGAGTTTTCTCGTGCAGGTTTGGAGAGAACAGAAACATTTGACCTCTGTGAGGAGAAGCTGCTGCCTGTGTCCTCACAGGGCTTTTCACGCCCAAGACCCTAATGGGCCCTCAAACTGGTTGGTTCATAATTCATTCATTTCTGAACAGCCTGGATTGGTCATGCAATGCCCAGGTGACCCTACAACCTGTCAGGAATAAGGTACTGGAAGAACTTACAGGCAGGTCATTTTCCCATCTAATATATCACAGACTGAAAGCTTTATGACTTCAGAGCTTACTGTATTAATTTTATGCATGAGTGCTTTATTTTTGCCATATGAGATATATCACTGGCTTACTAGAGCAAAATATCATTAGACCTGGAAAGGGATTTGGTCACTTACACTTTGTCACCAAGGATCATTGCACATAGATTATGTAGGGCTGTACTCTGCCATTTCTCATGTGTTTATTAAGTGATTATAAATATCGAGCAGCGTGCCTTCAGGGGACACTTGAGATCTGTTATTGTAGTAACATTTCATTGAGAGAGATGGCACACACACAGTGATTTGTGCCTTGGGAGGGTCCATCAAAGGGTTTGTCTGACGAGAAGACAGAGGTCTGTTCTGCTTTGAAGAAGTTCTTCATTGATTTCAGTCTTATCTGTCCCCATCCCTGGAGGTGTTTAAGGAAAGACTGAATGTGGCAACTCAGTGCCCTGGTCTAGTTGAAATAATGGTGATTGGTCACGGGGTGGACTTGATGATCTCAGAGATCTTTTCCAACCTAAATGGTGTTATGATTTTGCATCTTCTCTCGTCTTGGTATCTGGCATTGGGGTCAGGATCTCAAGACACCCAGTCTCCAGTCCCTGTCTGTGCCAGAGCCCTTGAGTCGTTCACATCAAAGTACTTGGGGCACTTTGGTTTCCCCATCTCTGATCAGAATGCCAGTCTTGAAAACACCACAGACCTGACTTTTCAGAAGTGCTGAGCCCACAGTGCTTCTTGTTTCAATGACAATGAACGCAGTGTTTAGAAGAACCCATAAAATACATCTGTTCACTCTGAGCATTCAACTTCTGCACAAGCCATTCAGTGGCATGAGGTGATAGGACAAGGGCGATGGTTTCAGACTGACAGAGGGCAGGTTTAGATTAGCTGTTAGGAAGAAACTCTCTCCTGGTGAGGCACAGGTTGCCCAGAGCAGCTGTGGCTGCCCCATCCCTGGAAGTGTTCAAAGCCAGGTTGGATGGGGCTTGGAGCAACCTGGGCTAGTGGAAGGTGTCCCTGCCTATGGCAGGGGGTGAAACTAGATGGTCTTTAAGGTCTCTTCCAACCCAAACCACTCTATGATTCCCCACTGTCCAAAACTGTGCAAGAGTCCAGCCCAGAGCTCTGACTCCTCAGTCACTGAGGCCAAAGAGCAACCCCATCTCCAGACTTCCCTTTCCATTTTCTGCCAGGACTGCCAATGACCTGATATCTCTAGTCAAGTTTTCCAAAGAGCTCTGTTCCTCTTCAGTCACTGCAGTAGGTTTTATTTTTCCACAAAAAATTAACTTGTAAAGCATCTGCAGGAGAATTGGTGAAGGCTGGGCCTCTTCTGGAAACTGATGCTTCTTTAGGTCCCTTCTTTTCCCTTAAAATTTTACATTAAAATGTTTCCTGCTGGGTGTGTAAAGCACAACGTGGAAATGTGGCTGTTCTCCATTTCTGGATTTCCACTTATAACTGAACAACTCAGGCCCACCTTTGATTAAGTGATCCATAGAAGAAAAAACAAACCTGCTATCTGCCTCTTAAAAGTTAATTAATGCTTCCGTGATTCGCTAATGAAAAGGGCCGAGATGAGGAGTAGGTGAGCAGTTAAAGAGCTGCATAAATTCACCAACAAGTCTGATAGAAGGCTGCAGTTGTGTTCTGAGCCTGAGAACACAAGGAAATGGGGCTAAAATGATTTGTGACCAGGAGAAGAAAGAACTTCCTTCTGTTACATGACTGTATGTAACTTTTATTAGTTTGATGATGTACAGTGGGACTATTTCTCTTGGAAATGGCTTTTTGGTTAACATTTCATTTTCCTTCCCAAAGTTAGCTCTCCCTCGCAGTGCTATGAAACACAGCTCCCTGAGATGTGCTGGCCCCCAGCTTTATTAGTACCACTTGTTGTCATTGTGCATGATCTATTTCAGAGCAGGTAATAAAGCCCTTGGTTTGCAGGTAAGCAAGGCCTGGCCCTGTATTGTGCAGCACTTCCACAGCAGGGCAGGAATGAATCATCTGTTGGTTAACAATAGTAAGAATAAAATTCATAAGACATTGCATTGATACCAGCTGCTCCTCTTCAGGAATTTGAGGCTGTGCACTAATTTAATATCACTAAATTGGGCCGGGTTTTGGTGTGATCTGCCCTTCTGATACTGCATTTCCAGCCAGTGTCATTGTCAGTATTACCTGGTGCATCTGAATAAGGTCTGGAAAAGTACCAAGTTCACTTTTACCAATGAAAGGCACAGGTGTCCAGGATCAGAGAATTGGTGTAGATTAACATACCTTTATCACCAAGTAGATGTGAGAAAAGTGGATGGAAGGGCCTCTTGCACATACCCATGGGAATATTTTCCCGTGGGGAATGGAGCTTTTAAGATCCATTGGGAATGGGGAGAGGCTTCCGGTGTTGCTGGTGCTGGATAAAGGATTCTCTGAGGAGGCCAAGTTTTAACCCTGCATCCTCTCCAGGAGCAGGTTCAACAAATTTGTGTTTGTTGGAAGGGAATGTGGCTCTGCTGTTTTCATGTTTCCTTCTTTTCATATCTTCTAACCTGCTTGGTTTCCCTTTTCTCTTCAAAGGTAACAGAAAGGCTGTGACCCCTCAAGGCTTCCCTTGGACAAGGCTCTGGCCCCATTGCCCACTGGTGGCCCCTGCACACTGAGGTAACAAAACCTTTGCTATGTGTTACGTTCCTACAGGTGTTTTAATTCTCAAAATGGTGTCTTTAGTCTCACAAACTAAGGCCAAATGCCTGTGGCTGGGTAATGCTGGTTGCAGAGTGTATATGACAAAATGACAGAACAAGCTGTGGTGCAGGTGGGTTTCTCAGAACCTTCTGCCCACCCTGCTCAGGGTTAGAGGGGCAACAGGCCAAGCCTGGCTGGGGTGACTCCTTCAGAGGATGTGTGTGTGCCTCCCTGGTCAGGAATTCAGGCATGCAGCCACATAAATTTCTACTTCTACATTGACCTACCCCTCAGCATCTTGTCTCTCACTCAACAGCTTCTTATTTCTTCTCCTGACACGGTGTCACAGAAGAAAATTCCTGTATTTCTGCTACAAGGCATCACAGCCACTGATAGCACACAAATACTGGGGGACTTTGGCCAAGGAAACGATGGCTTTGGTTTGTGATCCACTTTCTCAAATCCAGGAGGATGGAGCCCAGGTTGCCAGTGTTTTGGTGAGAAGGGGGGGCTGCAAAGGATGTGTCAGTGCCTAGGCTCTAGCTGGAGACCAGCCTTGGATCTTCTCCAAGGCTCTCTTGGGTCAGGGAAACCCCATCACCTCAGGGAGGTCACCACAGGGAGACTCTTTCACCATCAGGGAAATTTTAAGGGCTGTCTTTCCCTCCATGCCCCTGCTCCCTCGCCCGAAGCTCCTGCTCCTCCTCTCATTTATTGTTTCCCATGCTGCTGACAAAACCAGTGGGATTTAGGATGTTTTAGGGGCTAAAATATTCCATGGAGCTTCACAGCACGGTAACAAACAGGCTCTACTATCCAGGCACATCTCCATTTGCTTTCCCTTCACGCTGGCAGGGCCAGGAGGGGCAGTGCTACTGTTTGTTTGGAAATGCAATTAGCCCAAGTGCGCAGGCCTGCAGCAAGCCAAGAGGATAACCTTGAATCCAGGGAAAGTTAGGGGAAATTTAAAGCCATCTGCAGCTCCAATGGGTCCCCACGCAGCCCTTTCGCTGGCAGTTTCTATTCATGCCAGTAAAGTGCCAGAAGATCCGCAATACAATGGGAAATTGCTTCTTTGGGTCTCATCACATCTTGACTTAGAAGTGCTTTAACCTTGGCCTCATGCTTCCTGCGGGGCCTGTTGTCTCTGCTGCACAAGTGCCAGCACCAGCCAGGAACGTGGAGGATTTTCCATCTGAGGAAAATTAAAGCCCGAAACCTTTACCATCCTCTCGATGCCAGACATGCTCTACCTGCATTAACTTGAGCTTAATGGACTGCAAAACGAGCGTTTCAGCGTGTATGGGAGTGGATTATTTGCAGGAGAGCAAGTTCCTCACATTTTTATCTCTTTCCTTTCCCAAAGCTTTTGTCCTTTGAAAAGAAAAAAAAAAAGAGAAATGGCAACTACAGCCAAATTGTAGGAACAGGGTGAGCCCTGGGAAGTGCAGAAAAGTGTTTGAGCAAGGCAGAGGGTGCATCCACCAAGCCAGGTAACTGATGAAAAGAGCAAACACCACTGGTCCCTGTCTGCTAAACCAAAATGGTGTTTATTAACCAAGTACTTGGTGGGCAGGGTGGGCAGGCCCTGGCACAGGTTGCCCAGAGAAGCTGTGGCTGCCCCTGGATCCCTGGGAGTGTCCAAGGCCAGGCTGGACAGGACTTGGAGCAACCTGGGCTGGTGGAAGGTGTCCCTGCCCATGGCAAGGGGTTGGACTAGAAAGACTTTAAAAGCTCCTTCCAACCCAAACTATTACATGATTCTATGCTCATCATACATCATTTGGAAGGACAATGTAAAGCCCTGCTTCCTTGGAGTTTTGCCTTTCAGATTCATAGGATTTTTTCCCAAACTCCCTAGGTGTGGATTTGTCTGTTTCTCCAAACACAGTGCCAAGCCAGTGCTGGAATACCTGCAGGGGTAATTGAAATAGGATAATCCCATACATCACTGGGTGGGAGAGTGGACTGGTGGTTTCTCTTCAAGCTTTCCTTGGTTATCACTACCAGGAGAACAAGAACATGGAACATGGTGTGTGTTTAATGGCCACAAGTACCTTGACTGTATCCTTTCCAGTGCCAGATGCCTTACAGTCTAAATGAGGAGCTTTAATGGTGGCATTAATTAGTATTGAAATCCTGCTTTGTCCCTCTGAAACAAGTCTAAATAGCTCAAACTTGCTCTTTCTCTCTCTCCCTTCTTTCCCCAGATCCCTGTCTCCTGTGTCTGATGCCAACATCAGAAAGTCACATGGCAAAGACTCCTTTCCCCTGACTGGCTGGGCCACTGAAATGGGGCAACATGCAAAAAGGGTCAGGCCCAGTAACAGCACCAAGGATATATACACTATACCCACCCTCTTGCCTTCTTCCAGGGGAAACCCAGTGCCAAGAAAATATCAACTGACAGGTCCCAGGGATGCAAATAACTCATTAAAAATAATGAATTAATTAAATGTAGATAACTCTTTCCTGTGAGGATGGTGAAGCCCAGAGAAGCTGTGGCTGCCCCATCCCTGCAAGTGTCCAAGGCCAGGTTGGAAAGGGCTTGGAGCAACCTGGGCTAGTGGAAGGTGTCCCTGCCCATGGCAGGGAGTGGAATGAGGTGATCTTTAAGGTCCCTTCCAACCCAAACCATTCTGTGATTCTATGAGATAGTGACCCCAGGGGAGCCAGTGTGGTCAGAGGACACCAACTTCCCAGAAAGGAGAGGCTTTGTCTGTCTCACACTGATCAGCCACCAGGAACACCCAGCTGGCCCACAAGGTGAAGCCACCTCTGCAGGGTGTCCCATGGCCTTGGCAGGGAGGAGACCAGGAGTGCTGGTAGGGAACCATCTAGGTCTGTGCCAGCCCAAAGGAGCTTTCTTGCATTTTGTCCTTTCCTTCCAATTCCCTAGTGCATAGCTGTCCCTTTGTCTGAGTGTGGCTGAGTGGGGACATGAACTGTCATCCTCTGAGAGCAAACCTCTTTCAAATACTGGGGTTAGTCATGGTAAAAAGATACATTCCCTAAAGAAAAAATCCCTTTGAAAATATGGGAAGTATATCTGCAAACACAAGTAAATACAGCATGGTATATTAAATGGGCCTTTAAAGGTCCCTTCCAACACAAACCCTTCCATGATCCTGAATATATAAATACAAGCACTTCCTTTCCATACATTCCATGCTCTGTGTTTTCAAAGCTGAGCTTCCACACTGCAAGGAGGATGGATGGGCCCTCCTTTCCCTTTAACAGCCACCGAAGTGAAACACTTTGTTCCTTCTGCTGTGCTGGGATCCAAGGATGTGCTCTTTGCCTTTTCCTTTAGCTGAGCTGTGTCTGGATGGGAGTTGCTGCAGCAGATCCATCCGAGCCAGGGGACAGTCACCAGGGGGCTGGGCTCATTGTGTGCCACTGAAGCCATTCCATGCTGCTGACTCAGGAGCACCGGTAGGATGGAGAGGAACCAAAGCCCAGGATTTTCCCAGGCTTAGCCTGGTTTTCAGCGTGTCTTGCAGGCTCCTGGGGGAGAACGACATCACCCTCCTGATGCTCTGCAGGTGATCCGGAGCTGAGTCAGTCCCCCCCTGGGGTGCGCAGGAAATTATCCCCTAATTATAAAACAATCTTGAGTAATGGCATATTAATGAGGACAGGGAGAGGTGATGCTCTCGGGGTGGGTTTTCCCACTGCTGGGAGGAGGAGGGAGCTGTATGCAGCTGCTGCACTTGGGGGGGCAAAAATGGCATCACATCAAAGGAGTGAGGCTTGGGTGGAAGGAACCCCAAGGGGAAGGAATTTTTCTGGCCCTAGGTCTGTTCCTTCTGCACAATTCACTGCTACTCCTGCTGAAGGTGTTGCCTTTAAGCTCTCCACACTCTGCTTGTTTCTCAAATTTGAGTCCTTTTAGCTCCCTTTTCTTGCCACATCTCCTAGGTTGTATCATTTCTGTCTTCCCTCATCCTGTTCTCTTTATCCCTCACTTTTCCAACTCATGAACTCTACCTTCCCCTACTTTCTGCCCTGCCAAAGCCCCCTGCTCTTCTCTACCTCTCAGCATCTTCCCTCACTTTCATCCACCTTGTTTTCACCGTCTTCCACAAATATCTGTTGTATTTTGAAGAGGGTCAGCCCGGGCAGATGGGAAGGACGGTGCCCACAGAGGAGGTTGTGCTCCTCTATCTAATAACATACGTATCAGGCACCTTTCCCTTCAGCTGGCAGCCTCTGGAAGCCCAAGACGAACCTTTCAACAAGATTAAAGAGATGGTATTAATTGCTATCGATCACGGGTCAACAAATTAAATTGCATCTGCAACTGCATCTCTGAAAGGTCTAAATGAGAAGAGTAGTTAATGGGTCTGGCTGGCCCAGAGCTCTGATTAATTAAAGGCAGAAATGAACTACAATGTTAAAAAAAAAAAAAGGCAGAAAGGAAGGAGATTGGGATGAGGATGAAACTCTGTGTTGTATCTGGAGAGCATTTGATGGGATTTCAGTGCTGGATCCACCCTGGCCTGAGATGGGCTGAGAGGAAGCAGAGCCAGTGGCACTGATTTTTGGGGCTACTGCTCCAAGCACCCCAGTGCTGTGGAAACACTGTTCACTACATGAAGAGGGCAAGTTTTCCCAGAAAATCTGATGTGGGATCCCTCAGCAGGACTGTGTGTCTGACACCACTGGACCTGGGAGAGTCAGACCCCTTCTCTGGTCCCAACCAGCATCTCATGTCTGTGATGGGATCTCCAGGGCCTCCCCTCGTGTCACCCACCCACACTCCAGCTCCCTGTGCATGGCCCTTGGGGTGCCCCCTGCATTCAACTTTGTATTTTCTATTGGTTTGAGACACACTGCCCTGAAAGGCTCAGCAATCCCACTGCTCTTCCCATGCTGGTCCAGCACTGCAGCATCTTGGTGATAGCTGGGAGAAAAGTACTCCTGGGTGGGAACAAGGGTGCTACAGTGACTCCTTGGGAAATAATGAAGGAGCACAGCATGGAATGGAGATGGTGCTTAATTAATAATGAAGAAAATAATAATATGTGACACGTATAGAGTTGTACTTGTTCCAAGCACTGTACAAACATTAACTACAGTAATTAAGCTGTAATTAATTAGAGTAACTACTAATCAGTGTAAATAATGATGCATCTGGAGGTACCAAATGGAGTTTGTGAACTGAAAGCAAATTTCCACGTTCCGGAAATGGCATCAAATATAAAATGGCACCAGTAAAAGGCAAAACCAGATGGAGGTTAAAGCAAGAGCCTGGGAGCCATGCTGGTACATGGCAGCTCCCCAAATGGGAATCCCAGTTTGGCAAAGCAAAGCTGGTTTACTGAGTTAGGGCTGAGCTGCTCCCTGGGCAAGTCCATCCTGTCCATGGGACTTGCAAGGTTATTTCCAGGCTCCAAGCCCACTCCTCCCATCCCAACAACTCACCAACACCGTGAAGAGCTGGGGGCTGGAGTGAGGGATGAGAGGGCAACGGGGAGCTTGAGGGGCTGATGATCAGCAGAGTAAAATACACCACAAGTATGTAATTTTGGGGTTTTTTTGCTGGTTCACACACTTTATATTTAACAAAATAATTTTTTAATAATATAGTCTTTTACACATCAAATATTGTTTCTAGGACCCTCCCCCCATTTTTACAGATTTATTTTTTTTCTCACTAGTTTCAGGCACACTATTGTTTGAAAGTTTTGAAACCAGATAGTCATTGACAGGCAACAGCTCACACAGCAATGGCACCTCTGATGCTCAGCCTGCAGGAAGCCAGTGCTCATCCCACCCCTGCCCTCCGCAGAACACCAAAACGGGGAAGAAATAAAAATATAAAGGCAACAGTGTGTATAAACCGAGCCTGATGTGCTGATCCGCTGGTGGAGGATGCTGTGGGGAGGATCTGCTGCCGCCAGTGCTGAGAGCAGGTGCTGGACTGAAGTCTGAAGGCTGACCAGAACAAGCACCATGACCATAAAGCAGGGAACCAAGCGTGGGCACTCATGGGAAAGGCTCCTGCACTCACCTGGGCAGGCAGAGCAGGGGGATGGCATTGGTGGCTTTTCTCTCGCAGCATCGCCTGGAAGCTGCAGCCTGAGAAAGCAGGAGGTGCCACTGAAGAAAAGCCTGACAGGGACACTCTGCTGCTGGTGGGGACCATGGGGACCTGTCCTCCTGGCAGACAGCACAGAGCTGCTTTCGAGAGACACCCCTCACCAGCAGCTGATTCCCATGGCTGTGGCCAGCCCAGCCCCATCCCTTGCTTTATCCCCAGCAGTGTGGATCTCCCAGGGAGAGCCAGGGCAGCTCCCTCGTGCTGCAGCCAAGGGTCTGCCTGCCAGCTGAGCCAGTGCAGTGCTGCCACAGCCAGGGGACATTCCTGGCAACCTCCCTCTGTGGGGATCAGACAAGTGTGACCCACTGTTGCTGAAGGCAATGAAATGCTGCCCTTGGTGCCAAGGGATGGGACAAGGCAGGTGGGCACAACCTCAGTCTGGGAACCAGGAACAGGTGGGAACCTGGTCCATCCCCCCTGATGCCCCAGCCAGGCCTCACACAGAGACCACCCTGGGAAGATGTTGCTTTCTCAGAGCATTTCCAGCCCCTTCTGCCTGGCTGCCCTGCCCTGCCCTGCCCACACAGCCAGTGTGGGCTCCTGCTCCCATCAAGGTCACACTGTGTAGGTGTCTTCAACTTTATTGTCCCCACTCAGTGGGGAAAGTGTAACACAGATACAGCTCATGTCTTGGCTGTCTGGTCAATACCTGTGCATCTACCTCGGTCCTGCTGCAAGTTACATTCCAGTTGGGTCTTTGTTTTTAACCCCATCTTCCCCTTTTCCTTTCTGTCTCCCTCCTGTCCGTAGTGCCACTCCCGCTTATAGCCACAATAAAAATGCTCCATCCAGCGCTTCACTCACAGCTGTATTGTCCCCGTGATCCCAGCTTAGGAAGAGGCTTTTAAAAAAAAAAATCACAATAGCAAAAAACCCTTAAATAAATAAATGTGAAAACCCCCACGATCCACACCGTGGAAGGTGAGGGTGGTGAATCAATCGTCGGCTCGAAGGCATCACCAGTCCAAGAACTCCCGTGGGCCGTTCTCCTTTCTTTCCCCTCCCCAAATCTGACCACTGCATCCCTCCCAAGCACTGATAATTACAAAAGCAGAGGAGATACCAGGAGACCAGATACACAGTGTGCAAAGCCAGAGAGAGCAGGAGGGGGCACAGGGAGACCCTTCCCCGTGGAGCCCTCGCAGGTTGTGCTGGTGACCCTGTCGCAGTGGCGGGGGCAGCATCGGGGCTGTTCCTTTGTCATCTTTCCCAGCAGGTTGTGTGGCTGGCAGGGGGTCCCCACTACAGAGCCTGCTTGCCCTGACACTCCCTCTTGGAGCACTGTGCTGGCTTCCACCAGTCCCCGTTGTGGCAGTGGCAGATGTTGCAGTCGTCCACCTTCACCTCGATGCCGGCCGGAATGATCGTGGTGCCCGCAAAGCAGTTCGGACCTGCAGAAACACAAAGGGGAAACAGAGGTGAGGACTCCTTTGGGTCAGGACTGGGTGCCACAGCTCTGCTCCAGTGCCTGGGAGAGCAGTGCCCTGGCCACAGCCCTGCCAACATCCCCAGCAATGCTCCAGCACCTGGGAGAGCAGTGCCCTGGCCACAGCCCTGCCAACATCCCCAGCTCTGCTCCAGATGCTCAGGGCCGAGCCCGAGCCCCACAGACATCACTTGCCCCACTTTTTGGCTGCCTTCAGGTACTAAAGATAAAAAAAGAGGCCTCAAAACTTTCCTTCTCTGTTTCTGTACCCAACCCCTAGGACAAATGGCATCAGATGCCCCATTGACACACTCTTGCCCAGTAATTATCTGGCTCCTTAATTTTGGCTGTGAGATGGACAAGACCATGAGGACAGGACACAGCCCAGCCCTGCACTGAGCAGCCTGGACCAGCCCAACTCATCCCCGTGCCCCAAACACCAGGTAACGGCAGGAACCCCCACCAGCCAGGGGCTATTAACCATAAATGATGTGTAGCATGAAATTAGCAAAACAATCCACCTCTCAAATAAGCTTTCTGATAAAATCTATTTTTTTTTCCTCAAGGGTAATTCCTTTAATCTGCTCATTATTGTTTCGGGTTTTTTTTTTTTTTGCTTTATTACACAGTATATCAAAGCTGAGCAAGTCAGCAAGAATTTTAATTCCCAGTCACAGAACGGTTGGGGTTGGAAGGGACCTTAAAGCCCTTTCCTCCTCCTAAAAGCCCCACAAATACCCATTGCTCCTCATCCCTCTCACTGCTGCATCACTTGGTGCCAGACATCAATTCAGGAATTGATGTCAGAGCCAGAGCACACACACAACATTCGAGGCAAGTCACATTCGGAGCACCAGGGAAGCACAAAGACATTTGACAAGTGTCCTGGGGCTCAAGTGCTGCTCTGAAATGTCACCCCTTGGCTGCCAGCGGGTCTAATCTGTGCCTCCAGTGCACGAGGTGAGCTGGAAAGATGAAAGCGTGTACAGACATGAAATTATGGGCAAGTTGTTGCTTATGTTTTAGGATTAAAGCTGTTTGAAAGGGACAACAGAGCCCCTGTGATGCTGGAACCAGGATGAGCTGTAACCAACCCCCAGAGCCAGGGTCTCATGTTGAAAGTCTCAGGGAACTCCTCACTTCATTTATTAGACTTTATTAAGATGCTCCTCAGCACCCTTTGCTCAACAGGCCACACGTTTGACACGGCTGGGCTTAACCAGGCAATTCAGGGTCCCTGAGTGTTATTTGTGTGTAAGCAACCTTCTGACTTCATTAAAGGCCTCTTCAAATGCAGATCAGCTCTACAGCAACATTTCACGTCCATCTTCAGGAAGCCACACCAGAAGGGCCTGAGAAAGATGCCTCTGATGGCTCCAGAAGCAGAATCTGGGGTGATGGGATGTTCCTGCCACGGGCAGGACCTGGCAAGGCAGGCTGTGGCACTGGGAAGGTCTGTGTCTCTCCATGATGTCTCCTCCTTTGCCTAGCCAGCATGTGAATCCATCAGGATGATGCCAGGAAGAAGCAGGCTTTTGCTCCAGAAATTCAGCTCCACTTGTTGAGCCAGAGTTCAGGTGGCACAGGTCTGCTGGCAGTGGAGGAGCAGTGCTCTGGGGGTGGCAATGCTGTAAGTCTGCTTGAGCTGGACTTTGGGCTGGACAAGCTCCAAAGGGCCCCTCCAACCTCTGCCCTTCCACACTCCAGAGAGCTTCAAAGCCAGGAGTTTCCAGCCAAGGACACACAGCAACACAGAACAGCCAAACTCTGCATGTGCACACATGGTATCTGTGCTCTCCTTTGCAGTGTGTGGTTAACAAGTCAAGTCCTGTTTTGGTCATGAGCTGCCCATTTCCCAGGCTGACGTCTCACCAGAAGACACAGTCCCTGCTGGAAAGGCTGTAATCCCAACTGTGCTATGTCTCTGCCAACCCACTGAGCTTGTCATGCTTTCCCACAGCTTTGGGGTGCTCTCCATCAGGGATTTAATTCTCTGCCTCATGGAGCCTGGTGGGGAGTGGTGTGTCCTGACACCCAGTGTGGGCCAGGCCAGCTCATTTGCTGCTGTTCAATGTCCAGGGCTCAACCACAGGGAAAATGCCAATGATTTTATCCAGCTGTATTTGAAGATGAAGTCAACACCTGTCCCTCTCTAATGGGATGCTCCAGTGTCAGGGACACCCAGCATGGGCAGCCTTTGCACTACAGCCTGCTCTGCTCTCCCAGAGCAAAAGAACACCCCTTTTCATTATAATTTAAACAAAAAGCTTCCTCTGGAGATGAGGGTGGCAAGGAAAGAGGAAGATGGTTTTCTCTCTTGGTGCCCTGTTAACCATCTCATTTCAGAAGCCAGGACACCCACACCTGTCTCCAGGCACAGCCTTCTCTGGATTTACAGCAGGGCCAACCCATTCTTATGGCTGGAATCAGGAGGGAGGGTGGCAGTGACAGGAGCTACCAGGTTTGCTCAGTCTCAGGTGAGCTAACTTTTCCTCCCAGCCAGGGTGTGGGGACCCCGTGCCCCCCTCATGGGGTTTTGGCTGCATCCCTGCACTGAACTGCTGCAGGGTGATCATATTGGCACTGGCTGATGGGGTGCTGCCAGCTGGGAAAAAGCTTATTTTCCCTTGCATCCTGCTCATCTGTCCATTCATTCCATGGCTGCTCCATCACAGCCAGAAGCTCCAGGTCTGCTCTCCCTCTTGAGCTTCCCCAGGGAGGTCATGTGGAAAAAGAGTAATCACTAAACACTGTTCTTAATGTCTCTATCCCAGCATCAGGGGGAGCAGAAAGCAGACACTGTGATGGAAAAAGGGCATGGATGAGGGGGAAGGACTAAAAGCATCACCTGTGGCTTTGGGGTCCCTTTTTCTGGGGACAGCAGCACAGACACATCCCTGCCCCAGCCAAGGACACAGGGCAGCTCTGCAAATCAGGATTTAAACACTAATAATCTGCCCCTCTGATCTCTGGCATCTAATGAGCCTGGAAGGACCTGGCAAGCACCCCTGTGTCTAAGAGAAAACCCTTGGGCTGCTGCCACCCCCCAAAAGGGGCTGGGAAAGAGGAAAAATTACAGCTATTTGGATAAACCCTAGGGACTGAGGGCTGAGAGGAACATTGGGGTTTGGCCCACCAAGCCCTTGCTGAGGCAGCACCCACCATCCCTGGGCTGGCCAGGATCACCTGAGCACACCTAAGGAAGGAGCTGTACTCAGAGGCTGAACAGAGGGGAAAAAATCACAGCAATTGGGGTTGTTTTCCTTTTCCTTGGCTTTTTGCAATATGGGCTAAACCCTGGCTTGGGGCTCTACTGACACTGCCCTCCCGTGGGATGCTGTGCTGCTGTTTTGGGACAGCCTCTCTCCTGTCACACCTGAGTGCTTGTAATTTAGACCAACTCTGCCACTGCCCTGGACCATTTTCCTCCCAGCACTCTCTCAAAACAACACTGTGCTTTGCCAGAGTGAAATGGTTTCTTTTGCACAGCACAGTGAGCTGGATGAAGCTTTTTTGCATCCTCTCCCCCACTCCACAGAAACACGGATTTCTAATGGAAAGCAAAATTTCCACACGCCATTTGTGATAATTCAACTCAAATTCCCACTGCCTGAAATCCAGTTTTCCAGCACAATCACTATCACCACTTTATTTTTTTTTCCTTTTCCATTTAAATTTCTCCCACCTTCATACTGAAGAAGTGGATCCTGTTTGTCCAAGCTGGGATGCAGCAAACATTGCACCCATGGCAGAGGCACTCTGAGAGACAATGCACTGCTGACATTTAGGTGACAATATGCCCCAGCCAAGTGGCACAAGCCACCAGGGAGTCTTCCAGAGACCCTGGGGCTTCTAGAGCCAGGAGCTAATGGTGGAGATGACATCCAGCACCTGGGATCCGGGTGGCTTTGCCATGTGCAGCCCCATCAGCCTCAACCAGAGCCCACCATAAACCCACTCCTTCCTTTACTCTGCAGCAGAGCTCAACAGACTCATCTAAATTCTCTCATCATTATTCTTTTTCCTTCCCAACATTTCAAAAGCTCAGAGCCCCAATGCTGCACTGCTGAGGACTGTCCTGAGCTTTTCCCACTGTGGCTGCTGGGAGGAACAGGATGAGACCAAGGTCTGCCAAATCCATGCCAAAAAACCCCCCTAAAGGATGAGACAGATCAGCAACATGGGGTTTTAAAAAAAAAATTATTATTCAAAGGAAGACTCTGCTCAGAAACATTTGATGACATGTCAAGCACATCAGGTTACTTATGATAATAGCAGCAAGGAACAAGAAGCTGCTTTGGGCAAGGGCTGTCGTCGTGCTCTTGGTAAAAGCATCTTAAACCACGACTGTGATGATAACAGGACACTAATCACCCTTTTTCCTTGCCCAGGGAGACTGATGGGAGAAGTTTGCTGCTCCCACAGACAATGTAATTGTGAGATTTGCTTTGCTTAACATAGTTAATACTCATAAAAGCCCACAGCACTCCAGGCTGTTTGCTAGAACAGCTGTGCAGATTTTTATGGAGATAGATTAGGGACATTCAGATGCTGGTTTGATGGGAGAGATGTAAAAAAATCATATAGGGCATGTTGTACTGGGGGGAATGGTGGCAAATTTCACACCCATATGGCTGAGACCAGATAGCTGGGAGATGACCCATGTGGAGCTGCTGAGCTGCACTCCTGTTCCAGAGGGAGTTTGGGGTCAGTGTCTCTCCAACCCCACGGGCACACCGTGTCCTGCTGGTGCCAGGGAGTGGCTCTGTGCTGGGCACCAGTGCCCCCTCAGCTCCCAGATGGGTTTCACTGAACTCAGCTGCCCTGCCCGTGGCTTCCAGCAGCTCTGGATTCAGCTTTGTGTGCCAAAAGCAGCAGTAAAAGGAGATCAAATGTTAATCAAACAGCAACTGTGATATGGAGATCTGCCCTGTCTGTCCCACACAAAGCTCACCAGGACCTCTCATGGTGCAGCCCCCAATTTCAGCAGGACTGGTTTCCTCTCAGCTAAATATTTCCCAGTGATTATCCTGTGTCCCCTGCCACTCCTTTGAGAGCCTCCCCGTCCTTTCAGGAGATATTAAAGCTGACTCCAAGGGAATGTAGCTTATTCAGTCAGTGGATAACATCGAGGAGAGAAATGTTGATGGCTCTGCTTATCTGCCTGGTTTATGGAGCAGCTCAATCCAGGCAGCCACCCCTCAGGCTCCCACCTGGTGTGCCCCACAGTTAAAGCTGCAAGGGATAAGCAGAAAACAGTGGTGTATCCACAGTATCCAGGAATGGATAGAGCCTGAAAACATCCCATGGATGCTCACTCAGCTCCACCGCGTTCAATGACTGTTCATGGAGCTCAATCATGAATGCAAGAGGGTGTGGGGATTTATGTTGAACTGGGGGAGATGGTTTTAGTGAGCGTGAACAGGTGCCTTACCAGTGGAAAGGGGGATTTTTCTCTCCATCTCTCCACAAAACAGGCACGTCACAATTCATCATGACCATCCCACACCACAAGCAGAGCTGGTGTCTGCTGCTCCCACCATCACTCAGCTGAAACAATCCCTCCCACCGTGAGGATTACACCCAGAACCTGCACAAGGATCCCCAATAGAAAGAGAGGAAAAACAGGAATACATGTGATCCCCAGGCTCTGTCACAGAGGCAAGGAATGGCTGGTTGGGTGAACCTTGGGATTTCTTCCATGTCCAGGCTGAACTCTGCCCTCAGGAGGGAAGAAAACCCAGCATCTTGCATGTAATGGTGGCCCCAGTTTTTGGAGGTTCACACAGGTCCTCTCTGATGATCCTGCAGGATCTTCCCAAATGTTCATCTAGCTCTGTCACCCCTATTTATGTGATCACTTCAGATCAATATGTGGCTTTAATTAATGGGTCAGGGAGAGAAGAAGTCTCATTTTCACTGCATGTGATGCAGAGTGCCAGCCCCGCTCTCCCTGGTGGGAGGAGAAGGCAGCAGGCAAAGCCAGGGGTGACACATTAAGGAACCAGCTGGTGATGCTGAGCTTTGCCTTGCTGAAAATTAAATTTGGTGATGCTCTGCAGGGGGAGCTGAAAAGCCCACACAAAGATAACAACCCTGGAGCTTTACTGTGTTAGAAAGAGGCCGAAGCTGAAGATCCTGGCTCAGTCTGAAGCCTGAGGGGGTACTGAAAACAGGGCTGGGGGGTGAGTTCACATGCCCAGCTCTGATCCAGTCTGTGGCTGATTGTTCCTGGTGGTGGCAGGAGGGCAGGCAGTGGCTCTGCTCCTCCCTGCCCCTGGAGGTGATGTCCACATCCTCCAGGCCATGGAGGACACAGCTCCTTGCAGACTGGAGGACACTCATTCGTCCTCCACATTCCCAGGTGAAAATACCCCCTGCCCTCCTAAATCCATTGTCACCCATCCATCCAACCTGCACAGAGGCTCCTGCAGGGCTGGAAATGGGACTGTTTCCTGTCAGTGTCCCCATCCACACCAACATGTGGATTGGAAGCTTCTTTCCAGCCCACTCACCCCCTCCAGCAGCAGATGAGCTCTCCCAAGATGCAGAGGCTGCATCAGTGCCACAGCCACCGTCCCCATAAAATCTGGATACTGCTCTGTCTTCAGGAAGGGTGAGGAGCCAAACACCAACATGGTCTGCTAATCCTGCCCTGCCACCACAGGGTTTGTCCCATCCTCTCCCATGAGTGTGAAAAGCAAAGGCAGGCATGGAAAGCTTTGGGGAGGAGGTGTGAGTAAGCACAGGGCTAGTGGTGGCTCTGACAGTCCTCGTGGCCCTCCTGCCATTCAGAAACTCAGGGATTGCTCCATCCCCCCTTTTTTTTGGCTGCTGTTGATGTTTTAAAATCCTCCCAGAAAGCCTTGCTGAAGTACATAGTGGTGTGTGGGTGTGTGTGTGCATATATACATGCAAGCAAAGCCAAGAAAGTTTCAAATATATCTACACTTCCCACAGCCTTTTTCCCCCCCTGCTGCTCATCCCTTTCAGCCCGTGTTTCCCTGGAAGGACAGGAGGTCTGTGCAGGCATTCCCACCACACCTCAGCCTGTTCCAGCCTCCATTCACCAGCACAGAGAGTGCAAAGAGCTCCCAGTGGGGTGGGCACGTCCCCCCTTGCCCCCTCTGATGGAAGGAAACAAAACATGGGCACAGGCAATGGTGGAGCAAGTGATGGATGCTGCTGCAGCCAAGCCACTTCTGCCAGGGATGTTTCCACTTTTAGGCAGAGGATTGCATGGACATACAGTCAGAGTTTGGGTTGGAAGGGACCTTAAAACTCATTTCACCTTCCACCAGCCCAGGTTGCTCCAAGCCCCGTCCAACCTGGCCTTGGACACTCCCAGGGATGGGGCAGCCACAGCTTCTCTGGGCACCCTGTGCCAGAGCCTGCCCACCCTTCCAAGGAAGAATTTCTTCCTAAAATCCAATCCAACCCTGCCCTCTGTCAGTTTAAAACCATTCCCCCTTGTCCTGTCACTCCATGGCTCCCAGCCCTGGTAACAAGTGTCTCCTCCTCCAGGTGACCCCAAGGTGGAAGGTTCACTCTTCCTTTGCTGCCTTCTCCAGCCCCCATGGAGAGAGGGCACCTCCAATAAAACGCCCCCAATTTCATTCTGTTCTCTAAAACATTGCAAAATGAGAGCCTTTTCTTGTCTGGACAAACCCCTCTGGCTCTGGCTAAAAGCTCCTGGAGTCAGCTGGTGGTGCCTTCCAGACACCCATGAGCTTTCAATCCTGTGGACCATTGCCCCAAAGAATTAATCTCCTCTGAAGCTGATCTGCAGCTCTTTCCCATCATTCCTGCATATTTCACTGCTCACAAAATGATGCTAACAGCTCTTCTCAAGTACTGCCTATTTACAGGAGAGATCTTTCCAGCCATAATTCACATTACTGGGTGCCTGAAGATGCCTAAAAGTTATTTAATCTCTGCATTAATATATATATATATCTGCAGTATCCCTGTCCAAATTAAATCCAAGTTGCTCACTCTGAGCAAGCCCAAGATCATTAGGAGGAATGCATTAAAAAGGCCAGAGGGAGGTGAAAAGCTCAATTCAGGGCACAGGGAGCACAGCAAAGATGAAACACACCAGCAGCTCCCAGTCAGCCCAGCAGGACAGGGGTCTGGTGGCCCCACATCCCCTCCTGACTCTGCCCATGCAGAGATGTTCACATCCCCCAGGCTTTGCTCAGACAATCCCAAGCATCCACTGCTTTGGAGTCTAACAAATGCAGGGGACCCACTTGAGTTCCCTAAATGATGGCCTGGCACCCAGTGACACAGACTGATTTAATCCTCACTGCTTTGCACCGCAGTTAGAAAATTACTGATAGCTCGTTATCTGTCTTAATCAGGAGCAGCAAACAAATGAGGGACAGGGAGACATCCAGAAGGGAATACATGGCATTACTCCTCCTTATTGATAGCACAGTTACTTAATTTGATGTGGAGACATAACTTCAGGCATCACTAACTACTGGAGCAGGGATGTTTTGGCGCAGGGAAGATCTATGGGTGCAATTTAAAAGCAGTCTGTCGGGGAGCAGGGACGTCCATCAGCAGGGATACAGATCTGAGCTGTGTGGACAGGCTGGGGACCATCACTCACCCACCCAGGGGACACAGAGCAGCCCTCCCACAGCTCCAAAGCACCAGAGCTGGGAACCACAGCCCTGCTGGACTGGGGGGATGAGCAGGACCAAGGCTGAGCACAGAATCACAGAATGCTTTGGGCTGGGAGGGACCTTAAAGCTCATCCCATTCCACCCCCTGGACAACTTCCACTAGCCCAGGTTGCTCCAAGCCCCATCCAACCTGGCCTTGGACACTTCTTGAAGTGGGCACACCAAAGCCACGGAGGAGCCAGTGCAGGATCAGCTCCCAGACAGCAGCAGAGCAGCTCCCAGTGCTCCAGACCCACCTTTAAATACAGGGCTTTCCCGCCTGCTTGTGATATAAAATGCAGGCTGGCATTTTCAAAGTCTCCTGTGGGATTTGCACACCAAACTCCTCTTCATTTTAAAAGGATCTACGTGTGCAAATACCTTGATCAGCACTGGAAAGTTTAGTTCATTGTGAAAAAACCCTGCACAGGCAAGGAAGGGGCTCAGCATTGCATGGGCAGGGACTGTGCAACTAACCCAGGGTTTCTGAATCAGATTTTTCCTGTGCACACTCAAGGCTGAAGAAGGAAAACAGCAACACCTCAAAGCCAGCAGAAACCATCAATTAAGGGAGAAATGAGTTTCAACATTTACCCAAGCAAACAAACAGGATTAGCTCTTAAAAATCTCTTTGCAGGCAGCATAAAGCTTTGGGAGAATCCCATAGATTTCTTTTTAAATACAGATCCATTGTAATCATGGGCAGTGAAAGCTACTCTGAGGTCATTTTAACCCTTCAGGTAACTAATGGGCTTTATAAAAATTGTCTAAATAGGTATTTCCCCAAATGAACTCCAACAGCACTGAAGGTGCATTGCTTTTCTTCATGGTTCAAACATGGCAAATGATGTGAAGTGGGTTGTTTGTGGGTTTTTTTTGGAGCTCGTATCAAATAGAGTCATTTAAAACAAATCAATTAATAAAACTACCATTAAAGTACTGCATCAGCAAAAGATGTTACCATCAAAATCCCAGCTCTTTGTCCATGTGCACAAGAGAGGAAACCCTGATCCAGGGAAACCCCTGTCACCTGGGGACTGTCACAGTCTTCACTCCCTGCCTGGGCATCTCCATCCAAAGGCCAAGGTTAACAACAAAAGAATAGCAACGAGGACTTTTTCTCTGGGTCTTTTGAGCTTTTAGCCAACTTATTCGCCTCTTGGTTGTGCTCCCTGCGAAAATATTATGATTTTTATGGCCCATTTTAACGTTTTTATGGGTTTTTTTCTTCGGAAAAAAAATCCCACATTTGGTGTAAGAATTAAACCAGTATTTCATGCTTAACTGCAATCACAGATGATGTATGGAAGAGAGCTGGCTGCACGTCAACTCATATAAAGCCAGAATTGAATCTAACTTGGTCACTACAGCTGTGCATGATGTTTTATGGGGTGGGGTTTTTTTTCAGATCAGTCATAAATGGAGTGGAAATTGTGACTGTGCTCCTTTTGTATAAAACAGGAGGAAAAAAGATGTGGGTGAGACCCAGGATTGCTGCACATTTATCTGAGTGGTTCATTGATGTGGAGTCCCCTGCAAACCCAGCCCAGCGTGGGATGACGAAGCTGCAACATCAGGGGCTGCCTCTTCCACGAGGGACCCTCTGCCCAAATCCCTGCCCAGGGGAACAGGGGTTTCCTTAGCTGGGGGACACCACATGCCCAGGATGAACCTCCAGCTCCTGTCTGAAAACAGCTCCACTGCAATCCAGGTCACCCTGGGATTGTGTTGTGGGATCAATGGGACACTGTGAGGGTATCACCATGGCCCTGCTTCTGTTTTCCACCTGCTGACAGGTTTTTCTGATGAAGGTTTTGAACATGGGATTGTGTCAGAAATGGGGCTTCAAAGCAAAGATAAAACTTCCATGCAGGGACAGAGTCGCTGCAGAAACTGTTTCTTTCTACTCTTGGCTCGTGTTTATGAGTTTTTGGGTTTTCCACTGCTGGTTTTGGGCAGAACCCAATTTACACACCTTGTGAGACACAGCAAACCCATCTCCTGCCACCTTCACCACCATTCCCAGCCCCATGGCTCCATGATGACAGGGACACAGAGATGATGGCCACGGGTAATCAGACCCAAGTGAAAGGTGAATTTAATGAAGAATTACATGCATAACAACTAAAAGCCTCTCAGTCACTGAAGGTTCCCCTTCCAGTCAAAGGATGGATCTTCTGGAGGGTGTTTAACAGAGCCCAGTGGCATCAGCCTCTGGATTTGCCTGTTTTTCATCCCTATAAATTCAGGTTGGGCTGCAGTGGCAGAGCTCCCACTTTATGCAAATCCATCCAAGTGATTGATTACCTGTAGAAAGGGAATAGCCACAATGGCAGAAACATCGCTCCTTAATTTGTCTGGGGAATTTAATTACCTGTCTGTAGCATGGGAAAGGAAAATCATGCAAATATCTGCCCTTCAGCCAATAAGCCTGGTGTTAGAGAGACAAGACATGGCACTGCTGTGCCTAAACAGGAGGAGGAGGAGGAGGAGGAGGAAGGTCAGGGCAGGATGGATGGATGGATGGATGGATCTCAGGGCACACATGGGGAGAGCAAAGCACTGCAAGGACAGGCACACCTTGGGCTGATGGACAGGTGAGACAAGCAGAGCTCGGTGCTTCTGCAATGAACCAGCCCCTAAACCCTTCTGCTGGGACCTGTCCTGATTTCTCCAGCAGAAGTGGCTCTAATCCCTGTTTTGTCCCCAGATTTTGCTCTTCCCATTATGCTACCTGAATTTAATGGTATCCATGGCATTTCCACGGAGCTTCCTGGGGGTGCTGTGCAAAGAGTCCAGTTGCTAATAGAAATAAAATGAGCACTGCTGGTTTTGCATGTGAATAGTTGCATTTACCAAAATCCCCCAAGGGAAAAGGGTCGTATTTTCCTTTGCTGCTAAGTGTGAGGAGAACTGGTTCAGACCTTACTGGGACTGTGGGACAAGTGATGGACAGCGACTTCCAGATGAAATTCTGCATTTCTCAGTGTTTCCACACTTTTTAGCAAATATTCCTTGCCTTGTTTTTCCTGCATTCATTTTGTCCTTTCAAGATTTTTTTTTAAGCCAGAGGGGGATTTAGACATTAGAACAGCTACTGACCTGATGAGTTAATGATTTTAGAAAACACCTGAAAAATGCTTGACTTCTCAAGATTGATGTTTCCTATTGTATTTTTTCAATGCCAATTAATTGCTTAATTTATTAGCAATGTAACACAAGAATGGGCTTTGAAAATCTGCTGCTTTGTGTAGATGCCTTTAATTATGGATAATTAAATACTGTGGAAGGACCTGATTATACCTCTGAGCATTTTCTAATCTGGGAAACGAAACACATATAACACAACCTGAGCTCAACAACCACACCAAGTGAAAAAAAAGATGGGAAAATGAGCACCCCAAAAGCCCAAACTAAAAGAGGGTGGGAATTCCTGGGGAGCTTGAGGGGTTTGTGTACACCCTGATGGGGCTGCACCAGGTCCTGCCTTGTTGGGGACATGTGGAAGCTGCAGCCAGAGAGCAAAGACAGGCCCAGGGCACTCGATGCTAATGCTTGCTAAAGTTGGGAACAGATTCCCAGATGGTCCTTTGTACATATGGCAGCAATAGCCAAAACTGCTGAAAAGAGCAAAGCACCCTCCAAATGTAATCACAGCTGACCTTGGAAGATGAAAACTTGCCAATGACAGAAGTTCCTCCCTTAGTTTGGCTTCTCATTCCTTCCCCTTGGTTTCTTTTGCTCCTTTTTCTCCTCTTTACTCCTCACAGCGATGGCAGTGAGGCAGCAGCATCCAGAGGGCTGCAACAACCAGAGCTGCTGTCTCAGAAAGAGGTTTCATCCCAGAAGAGAGTCAGGGAAATGTTTGTTTTGAAGACAGCCTTTAAGACAGATCCCCTCCCTTCCATGGCCAAGATCCTGCAGGAGGGCCCAGAGAGGTCTGGTTTTGGCTCGGGGGGGAGGGAGGGGCACTGATGTCTCAATAAAGCTGATTTGTGCTGTCACACCATGCAGGCACCTCACTGGGTGTGCCTTCCCTTCCCCTCCCAGCATCCTACTGATACCCCATCCCTCCTGTGCCCTCAGCTGCCCCTGCCTCCATCAAACCCCACTGATGGCAGTGCCTGTAGGGATAAAATCACACCTGGGGCTTTCCAGTGCCAGTCCTGCTCCCTGGCAGGGATCTGGCCTTGCTGCAGGGCAGCCCAACCCAAGCCTCTCGTGTTTTCCATAATTCAGCACTGTATCCCCAGTCACTCCTCAGCCAGTGAGACTAAATCCTTCTGGAGAGCCCAGGCCAGGGCTGGGTAAACCTCCCACATGTGCTTTTAAGAGCAAACAGCAGCTATTTATCCCCCCTGACTCTTACTTTGGGTCCTTCCATCCTGGGCAAAACCCAGTGAACTCTTTGTCTTTATCCAAGGTATTTCTCATCTGGAAAGTTTTGGGAGAATAACTAGTATGGGTCTTGTGAAACCTCACTGCCAGCCCCTTGCCAAGGGGTTACCCCTCCCAACGGGACAGCAGGGTGGGTAATGCTGAAAGACCAGCTGTAGGAGACCCCACAAAGACAGCAATACCTTATTAAAAGGTGCTGCTACTAAAAGGACATTAGAAGGTGTCAAGCACCCCCAGATCTTTCACCTCACCAGCTGGGGAAGTCTTGGACATAATGGAGTTATGTTCTGGGTTTTTTTTTGTTTTTTTTTTTCCCAACAGATTAGTGGAAACCAGAAAGTCAATGACCTGTAGTCCCTCTGCTGTGACCTGCCTATAAATGCACACAGTGATGGAGAACCATTGGGTTGGCCCCACTACGGAGCTGAAATTCAACCAGCCCACACAATCCCTGGTTTACCACAGACTTCCCTGTGCCAACATTTCCTGTACCAGAGCAGGTCTTGCCTAGAAAACCCAAGGCTCAGCTGGGTGGACAAAACACACCCATTTCCTTGATGCACCTTGAGCATCACCTTCACATCTGATAAATCCTGTCCCAACAAGGATTCACACAGGGCTTTGCAACCCCAGTGCCTCCAAGGGGCTGAATCTGTAACAAAAGCAGTCACCTTTACTCCATGGGTTGACCCAGTTGGGAAACCCAAATGGCCATTGGGGCAGGGGTGTCAAATCCATGTGAAACTCTTCAAGAAGGGCACAGAAGTTGGCCCTGGGGTACTTTTTGCATATAAAAACTTCCCTGTTGAGCTGTTAGGATGAATGAGAGGGGGACAAATCCTGAGCTGCTGCCAACACGGGTGTTTCCCTGGGAGCAGGGAACAGCCTCAGGAACCAGACCCCAGAGCATTTGCTTCCTAGGGGGACATGATGTAGCCAAAAAGAAATGAGGTTTCTGTGCAGAACCTAATAAATATATCTAATTGTTACTATCAGAGGCAGGTTTTCATTTTGAATCAGTTTTCCCAGTCCTTAACAACTACAGCTTGACGTTCCCCGTTTAAACATTTCATTTTTTTTTCATTTTCACAGCTTGCAAAGCAACCACAATTCCTCCCCACACACACACACCCTCTCGCCGTTTTCCCTGTAGCACAGGGAGGTACCAGCGCCTTGCGAGCACCAATCGATCGGAAAGCGGCTCAATTCGTTCAGCACCACCTTAATTCATTCAGCACCAGCTGCCCCGACCCGTGACAGGGGGGCGGCTCTGATCTGGGGATGGGGCCGGAGCACACTCGGGATGATGCTTGGGATATAAGGGATGCCCGGGATGTAAGGGATGTAAGGGCTGCATGGGATGTAAGGGATGCAGGGGATATTAGGGCTGCATAGGATGTAAGGGATACACGGGATGTAAGGGATGCAGGGGATGTAAGGGATGCAGGGGATGTAAGGGATGCCCAGGATATAAGGGATGCCCGGGATGTAAGGGATGCCCAGGATATAAGGGATGCCCGGGATGTAAGGGATGCAGGGGATGTAAGGGATGCAGGGGATGTAAGGGATGCCCAGGATATAAGGGATGCCCGGGATGTAAGGGCTGCATGGGATGTAAGGGATGCAGGGGATGTTAGGGATGCAGGGGATGTTAGGGCTGCATAGGATGTAAGGGATGCCCGGGATGTAAGGGATGCCCGGAATGCACGGGATGGAAGAAATGCCCGGGATGTAAAGGATACACAGGATATAAGGGATGCAGGGGATGTAAGGGATGCAGGGGATGTAAGGGATGTAAGGGATGCCCGGGATGTAAGGGATGCAGGGGATGTAAGGGATGCCCNCAAGGGATGCCCAGAATATAAGGGATGCAGGGGATATAAGGGATGCCCGGGATATAAGGGATGCAGAGGATATAAGGGATGCACGGGATACAAGGGATGCCCTGGATGCCCGGGATATAAGAGATGCAGGGGATGTAAGGGATGCAGGGGATATAAGGGATGCCCGGGATATAAGGGATGCAGAGGATATAAGGGATGCAGGCGATGCTGCCGCGGCGCCGCTCCCATGACTAATCCCCCCGCACACGGAGCCCCTCGGACGTCAGCGCTGGCTGCGATGAGTCAGAGAGCGGGGAGCGAGGCTTTTTTGGAAGGAACACCGCGAGGGGGCTCGGCCCTGGCCAAAGCAGAGCCTGTGGTTTGCCAAGGGAGGGGGCTGGCTCGGGGGCTGCTCCCACCGGGCTTTGGAGCCCTTTCCGCAGGAAAACACGCCCGTATTTCGGCTCCCAAGCCGGGAACCCGGCGAAGGCACTGACCTCAGCTAATGAGACTCAGTGATACCGAGGCAATATCGAACGAGGGCTCTTCCACCCACGCCTCCTGACATTTCCCATGCATTTCAATCAGGCGAGAAGGCACAGTCCAAGGTGCTGTTCTGCAAGCAGCAAAGCCTGTGAGCCTGGTCCTGCAAGGTGCCACAGGGTTCTCCAAAAAGCACTGGATGCTGGCAGCCCTCTCCTGCCAGGTGTGGAAGGCAGTGGTGGCCCTAAAGGCATCTGACCCCACAGAAGGATTTTGATCCCTCTGAATCACAGAATGCTTTGGGTTGGAAGGGACCTTAAAAATCATCTGGTTCCTCTCCCTGCCATGGGCAGGGACACCTTCCACCAGCCCAGGGTGCTCCAAGCCCTGTCCAACCTGGCCTTGGACACTCCCAGGGATCCAGGGGCAGCCACAGCTTCTCTGCCCAACCTGTGCCAGGGCCTCCCCATCCTCACAGGGAGGAATTTTTTCCAAATTTTCAGTTTGCAGCCACTCCCCCTTGTCCAGTCACTCCAGGTTCTTGTAAAAAGTCCCTCTCCATCTTTCCTGCAGGCTTCCTTCAATCCTGGACCTGGCTACTTACCCAGGCGAGGGGAGAACTGAGCAGCAGGGACATTTCCCATCACAGTCACAGCTATTTCTCCCATTCCTCTCCACTCAAACAGGGAAGGAAAATCAAAGGCACAAACATTTTTTGCTTTCAATAAAAATCAGAGCAGGCTGCCTGAAATAATCCACTGGGCAAAAAGCCCCTTCATTTCTGTCTTCCCTATTAGCAATGTTCCAAATTATAAAATAAAGGTCTACATCTAAAACCATGTCACCCCCTCCAGCCTCCAGATTTCAGTCAGCTCATTCTGAAAGCATTAAATGGGGCATCTGATGACTTCAAGGTTTTTCCCTGACCCTTTTTAACATCCAAACAGCGAGTTTGCTATAATTGGCCTTTCTCCTGGGGAGGTTTCAGTGAGTCAGCATTTTCTGACCAACATATTCCCATTTTCTTCAAATACTCTCAAGCTGCTGCAGTGAAAAGAGTCTGAGCTTTGAAAGGTTGGGCAGAACTTTATGTGCTTGTCTTCACTTCTCTCAGCAGATCCCTGTGCAGGACACCAGCACTGCTCTTTTTGGTACATCAGTTCCTGCTCTATTTATTCCAACAAACTGCTTCCCTACCAGCACTACCTGGCACGAAACATTTGTAACTGGGACAAAAATGTGGCTGAGTTGATGTGAAATGAGTTATACCAGTTTGCATCAATTGTGGTGACTGTTCCCTATCTCTTTCTTAAAACTCCTTACCAAATGCCTCGTGGCAATTATAATTTCAGAGATGGGTACAAGTGGATAATTGCCATCCTGGGGTTTCCCTGCTGTTACAGAGTGCTGCCACTCAGGGGCCTGGGGGTGATTTCTCTGCCCAGCCCTCTTTCACTGAGCTGCACCAGCATGGCCAGAGGCACAAGGAACAGACCCAACCAACCCAACCAGCCAAAGCAAAGCCCCTCTGCTCTTTCCCACTGGGCCCCTCTGCCACATGGTGCCACCAAGCCTGCACTCCTGTTCCTTCTGCCCAAGTGATGCACTTCTTCAGCAAATCAGGGGGGGAGAGAAAGAAACACACACCTTAAAAACACGTCTAGTCAGGGGAGCTGGCAAGGCTGGGATGTGCAGATGTGCAGTAATACCCAGGGTGAGATTAATGCACTGCTTTCCCTTGCAGAGGGGCACAGGTGTAGGAGAGAAAAAAAGCTGCAGCTGAAATGCAGGACCCTCCCAAAGGAGAGAGGATGGAGATGCAGTAAAGGTGGAGGGAAGGAAAGGAAGCGGGAGGAGAAAGCTTGTCTGTGCTTTTCTGAATTCTAAATGCTCTCAGACTTGCTTAGCTCTAATCTTTAATTCATATTTTCATTACAGTCTCTTTGCTCTGTAAAGTCTGCATTTCATGTAAAAGGAGCAGCTCAAACATCAATTATTTGACACAAGTCAACCCCTTGTTAAAGTCCTCTACTCTACATATATGTAGGCTCCAATAAAAGAAGCATTAAACATTCATTAAATTAGAAATACATGAAGAGAGTGTCTGCTACTCTTCTCATACAGATATGCTTAACAGTCCCAACCTTCCAGAGCAGCAAAAGCAAACCCATCTCTAATCCTGTTAGAAACCCTGACCATGCAAAACACCCCAGTCTCCTGCCATGTGCCTCTCAGTAACCCACAGATGGCAGCAGGTCAGATCCTCAGCTGGAGTAAGTCAGAGTAAAACAGAGACATTGCACCAAAGGACACAGACTCAGGATTTGGCTTTAGCTTCTCTTGCAGCAGAATGGTTTACAGCAATGTATTTGGGTAATAATGTCACTTTCGGTCTTTCAAGTCACACCAAGAATCTGTTCAGGTGAGGAACAGCAGCAACACCACTCCTGTTTTCATGTCAGTACTGCTTGGGCTGCTGGTGTTCTGCAGAGAGAACGTGGCTTCCCAACCTGAAACTGGGAACTTTCTCCCCACAAAAAGTCCCAAACTGGCCCCACTACTATCCGAGACACCTCCACCCATGCTATCATCATGATGGTGACTCTTGCACTACCACTTCCAAAAGATGGTGTTCACAAATTTCATCAATGTTCTGCCAAGGGGAAACAGCCACTCATGAGCAGAAGGTTCTCCACAAATATTTCGGAGTTTGAAGAGCAATGCAGACCATGCAATGTGTTTCCCACGTCTCTGAGAGCTGTGTCCCCTAACAGACAGCTTTGGAGCTGGTCCCATCCAACAAGTGGCTTCTCATAATCCTCCCTGGCCCCTCTGCTTGGGGTGCCTGTTCCACTCCTTTTGAACTCTGCTGAGAACCATGATTAGGACCTGGGGAACAAATTCAGGACAGCCCCTTTGGCCTCTGGCTGCCAGGCAGAGCCTCTTCCTGCCACGTTTCATTTGTGAATTCTTCTCTTCTTGCTTGCTGGGCACAGGAAGGGACCACAAAGGCTGGGGCAGCCACAGGTGACCCCGTTGGGTCAAAGGGGCTGCTGTCCTGCTGGCTGCCTTTGAATGGAGCTGTTCCCAGCAGCTTCCCTGTCACTCTGGCACTGCACAGCCCAGCAGCCCCGGCTCTGTGTGGGCACTGAGCTGTGTGATCGAGTTAATCACATTAAGCGCTGCTGAGTTCATGGCTTTTTTGTTCTCTAAAGGCTTTTCCTCTCCCTGGCCTCTTTTAGCCTCACTTTGTTTGAGACTTCAGGAGATGGCAGGTCCAACCCAGCCCTCCCTGGTGCCATCCAGAAGCAGGGTGGCAGATTTTGGGAGGTGTAACCTCTGTGTACCTTTCCAAAGCTTTTTGCTGTTATCAGATGGCTCTTCCAAAAGCTGTGTCCACGGGGAGCAGGGCAGTCCTGTGTCAGCAGGGCATTGAAGCATCCAATCCACCTCCTGGGGATTTCCAAAAGCCAGGGAGGGTCTGGCTCTTCACAGGTGTTTATACATTGAATTTCCACCAGCAAGTTTGGCATCTCTGTGCCTTTAACCACTTGGCCCGAAGTGATGGAGATGAACAAGCTCCACTGGAAGGCAATTCCAGAGAAATGACCTCTCCCAAACTGCAGTGTTGTGTCAGGTTGGTGTCTGCCTGGCCCAAATCCACCGGTTCATTTTCAGCCTTGATCTTCTACCACCTTTTAAATCAATCCTTTTCTCCTCTGTTGGCAATCAAATCTCTCCTTTATTTGATCTAAGAGGGCACCACAGCTCCCATTCCTGCTGGTAATCCCAAAGACCTTTGGCCAGTCCTTCCTGTGCCACGTGATGGGGTGGTGGCCGTGGGGTGACCCCCAGAGCTGGATGGAGCCTGGCTGCCACCAGGACATCATCCACCAGGAATAAGGGTGGTGTGGCTACACTACACTACTGCCTTCAGTCTCCAGGACCCAGGAGAGGATGGTGGAGTCCAGCAAATCCAGCGTGGGGAACGTGTCTTCTCCTTGGCTGGTCACCTTCAGCTTGCATCTGCATAATCAATCAGCACATTGCATAGACTTTGACTGAAGGGGGGTTAAGTGCAATCTTAAAATCTGGCCATTTCAGGAATTCCTGAAATAAATTAGAAGAGGAATTTTATTTAGTCGGGTTTGGGTTTGTTTTTTTCACTTTTTTCCTAAAGGAATCTCCCCATGGCTCCAAATCACTGTTTTCCATAAAGTAAATGAACATGAAGTCTTCTCTCATCCTCTTGCCACATTTTCTGTGTCACCTTTATCCTCCAACAGTTGAATAGAATCAAATGGCAGACAAAACATCCTCTCCCCAAATCCTTCTTTTTTTTTTTTTCTCAAACTTTTAGTAATTTTTTTTCCACACTTCTTGATTTTTTGGTCACTGATCAGGTTTAGATGCAGAAGCTTTCCAAAACAATGACCTGGAGCTTCAGCGATCCACATCTTGCAGATAAACAGCAAGCTATATTTATGCAATATAGTACAAGTAGCTTCATATCCAGGCACTGGAATATTTGATATTAAAATCTTGGCACTTTTCAAGACAGTTGATGATTTGGAACAACAGAGACCATGTGGGAAAGTTCTTTATGTCAATACTGGTTAACAACATGCACTGTTAAACCATTACCTTCACCTGAAAGAATTTACATTTAGATGGAACCTTCTGTCCCCCCAAATCCTTGAAGCCTCGAGGTGTGTCCCTGGCTGTTATTGGACACAGAGAGGTGCAAAATTCACTTGGGGACAGGTGTAAAGTGTATTTGTTTGCCAAAGGAAAGGCTGCCCTTGGCTTCCCTGGGCTGGGAAAATCCTTGGGGCTTTCCTGAGCAAGACGTGCTGTGTTATGGCAGGATCAGGCTGGGGGACAGAATGCTTATTTCAAATTAACTCCAACAGAGAAATAATGAGCAGCAAGTTTGTGCTCTCAGTGAATTAAGAGAGCAGCTTAGCTAAAATGTGGTTTGATATGCATGGAAATAAATTGTTATTTACCCGCTTTTGTGCTCATATTCTCAAATATGGAGACATTTGTAGGGAATTATTAATATTTATAGCATATTATAATAAATACCCACAAGAGCTTTGCTATTTTACCAGGGTAAAATCTGTTGAAGGTCAATGAGATCTTTTATTTGTGTGTGGAGGGCAGAATCAGCCTCTTTACTTGGAAATCTGTATCAACTGTGATAATTTAAAACTTTAATTAAAGACTCAGTGGCAGATTATCTACAAAACGTCTTCCTGCTGCCCAGTATTCCATCAGGAATGTCTCCAGAAGCCCAGGCTGAGCAAGCACACTTGCCAGGAAATATTTCACTGTGGACATGTTAGCTTTTATCTGGCTTGTTGGGTAACAAATTCTTTTGTTGAGGATTGGTAGCAACAAAAACGGAATTAAAGGCAAAACCAGACCCCAAACCAGAAATTTATAATACTTGTTCTGTTCATCCCTCAAGCAAATGAAAGTAACACAGCAAAGACTATTCCAGCAGCTGTGTTAAATGTGTAAATGGGGAAGGCACCTCTGAAAAGCATTTCACACTTTAGAGAGGACAAGAAATTAACAATTCTATGGTGGCATTTATTAGAATTTTAAAATTAATTTCCCTGACACGGCTCTGCCGTAAAAACCTCCACGCTGAGGAATTTTTGCTCATGTCAAGAGTATTTTTGGGTGCAATTGTGAAGGAGCACTTTGTAAAGAGGGGAGGACATGGGGTGATGGGAGCCTCGTGCTGCCCTCTCCTCATCTCTGCTCAGCTCCAGCCTTTCCCAGCAGGAAACTGGTTTTCCTTCCACAGGGCAGCCAACAGGGGGTGGATGGATGAGTGGTGGGAAGCTGAGCCCCCCAGGAGCAGTGGGAATGGACCAGAAGATGGACCAGGAGATCCTCAGAAGGACCTCCAAGGCTCCCTGCTGGAGGATATCCACTCACCCTCTCCAAAAAGAAAGGGCTGGCTGGGAGTGAGTGGGTTTGGTTTCCACAAAGGGCATGGGGAGAAGTGAAACCCAGGGGATCCCTCCATGGCAGAGAAGAGAAACTGAATAAACCAGATGAAGAGATGGGACAGGGGATACCCTTGGGGTCCATCCCTGCATCCTGCACCCTTGGAGACCACATCCAAAGGGCTGAAGGGAATGGAAGGAGCAATCTCCAAGCAATGCACGAGAAAGGGTGTGAAAAACACACACATACCACCAATAATGGGGCCCAACGTGCAGCACTGGATGGATTTGTGGCAGGGGACAAGCAGAGGTTGGCACAGGAAGAGTTCAGGGACAGGTGAGATGGCCCAGAGGAGGTGTGAGCAACACCACGTGGGTGTGCAGGAGGAGGGATTTTTGCATGGAAAGGCTTTGGCATCAGCAGAGTGCATGGATGTCCTTTTGGAACCCGGGGGCAGGAGGGACAGGGCAGATGGTGGCAGCCAGGAGCTTGATTTTAACAGTGATAGGCAAGTTTTAGATGCTGCAGAGGAGAGAGTTAACAACAGCTGACACACTTTTGTCTGGGGAAGTCACAATGACTACAAATAACAACTTGGGGCCATAATTCTGCAGTCTGTCACTACCAGGCAACGTGAAACCCAGTGACCTTTCATCTCCACGACAGAAATGCTGCTCAGCACCTGGAGCCATCGCCCTTAAAATCCACTCTGACAAACTGGATGACAGGACACGAAGGAGAAAACATCCTCTCTCTCCCTCAGCCCCAAATTTCTGCCTGCTCCGTGTGTCATGTGGCATCCCAAGCCAGTTTTGCATGACCTGCAGAGTTTAGCAAAGCACGAGATAACAATTTCATTTCTTTTGACAAGAAGGAATGAAGCCACAGAATCACAGAATGGTTTGGGTTGGAAGAGACCTTAAGAATCATCTTGTTCCATCCCCCTGCCATGGGCAGGGACACTTTCCACTAGCCCAGGTTGCTCCAAGCCCCATCCAGCCTGGCCTTGGACACTTCCAGGGCCCTTGCCAAGGCAGAGTTAAGAAAGACACGAACCTGAATGTCTGAAGAAGAAATTATTCTCCCAAACAAGCAGGCAAGCCTGAGTGCAGCAAAGGATGCAGGGCTGTGTTTTAACCTAAAATTAGGATTTTTCAAAATTTGAAGGAGCAGCTTTTGGAATGATGATTTGCACTTCATGGGTTTTTTTTTTCTGGAGATTGACTTTTCTTCCCCTCCAACAACTGTACCCCTCGAGCTCTTCTATTTGCCAGTCTAAAATGATGACCACAGGGACTGAGATTAAGTTAAAATCTTTTCATCAGACTGAAACATGGCACTGAAAGTGTCTTGATCACTTTGGCAGAAAGCAAAAGCTACTGGATGGCAGGAAAAAAACAAATAAATTAAATAGGGGTGGGGTGGGGAGGGGGGCTCAGCCACCTAAGTGGGTCTGTCAGCTCGTGTCATCTTCATGCATTTGTTGAAACTGAGCTTTAATTGACTGGCTGGAATGAAGAGCTGAAAGACAGAATTTTGGTCTCAGGATGAACAGACAGCTGAAAACACGGTGCTCCTCATTCATTAGGATGTGTCAGAAGGATTCCAATGGGAAGAGACACAGCAGTTTCACCTGAATCCCCCAAACTGTAAGGGAAAGGTGAAGGGAGTGTGCCACACTCAGTCCCACCCCAGAGCAGCAATAAAAAGTTCATCAGACTCCCTGTGAGAAAGGAGACCATCTTGGTGCCTACTAACTTCTGTCCCCGTGTGAATTACTTCATTTCATTTGTGCCAGATACAGACCAAACTCCAGGCTTTGGCCAACTTTAGCTCCAGCTGCAGCAGGAGGAGCACAAAGCCCATGCCATCCCACCCCTGCAGCCAGCTGGGACACCAGGAGGGGCTCAGCTCCCCTCCACAGCACCCCCAAGGTGGAGATGCTCCTCAGTCACTACCCGGTGCCCCAGAGTCCCTTCAGCACGTGGCTGGTTTTCCTTCTTGTCCTCCTGTCCTTGCCCCCATCAGCAGGAGCTGCTTTTTTCCCCTTCCCTGGTTATTTGGGCACTCTGACTGTTTTGGGAAGAAAGATGCTGTTCATTCCCAGTCACCAGCAACGAGGGGAGTCTGGTTACTGGGGGAAATGAAGGGCTCCTGGGGAAATCCAGCAGCTTGTGGACCTGTGTGAGGGCTCCTCTGAGCCTGCCCTCCTGGGAAGCCTGAGGGATGCTGAGGTTGGATTCACGTGGTGCAACCCAGGTGGGATGTGGTGCCACTGCCAATGCAGGGGATTTGGGGTGGCATCCTCCGTGTGATGGGGACACAGAGGCCAAACACACAGGGGGCATTTTTTAGGTGCAAATGAGTCTGAGCTGCAGTGACAGGCCAGGGGCACCCCCAGGTCACCAACCCAAGACATGAACCTTGCTGAGTGTGGTGGGAAACCTCACACCCAGGCACAGTGGGTGCAAAGGTGATGGACAGAGCTGGGACACAAACCTCTTCTCTGAAGTCCATCAACAACAACAAATCAATGACATTTCCTAGGAACATTTTCTGCTTTTCAACGGGAACACAAAACTAAATGAAAATTTTAAACATACTTTTGAGCAAAAGTTATGGTTTAAGAGAAACCTTAGGATTTCAAGTAGTATTTTTGGTACAACTTTCCAGACCTTTTTTAATTTTGCCAGTTCCCTTAGTAAACATATTTTACACTGCCAATTCTTTGCTTTTTCTCCATCTTAAAGAGCAGAAAATGTGTTGAAAATGTTATTTCCTTGCAAACATTTTCATTTAGATCCAAAAGCAACCATTACTCTTATCCAGCAGCAGTGATGTATGTACGAGGAAATATATATATATGGATAGTGAATTCTAAACACGAGGAGATGAATCCAAGTAGCCATTTCTTACATGTTCAGAAAGCCATGAAGAGGTTTATGTGCAGCTACCTTACCTTTTAATCTGTCTTCACATCTACATTAGGAGAAAGGTGCTTTTTCAGAGACATAGATGTGTGCAGGCTGCAGGGCAAGACTGGGGAGACCTTGGAAACAGATTTATTTCCCAAAGAGGTACTTTCAGTCATTCCAAAACCTTTCTGGAAGTATTGATGAATCAGACTCCAATTCATGAAACCATTTCAGTAGGACAATGAGGGCCAACACTACACACAGAGATTCCAGCCCACAACTAATGATGTTCTGGGCTTGGTGAGTGTCTTACTGGCCACAGGAGAAGTTTTGCCATTGATTTTGGTGAATTTTCCCTTGGCCTTAGGGAATAACCATTGGTTTCTTAATTTAGGGGCACAGACTCTCTCTTTTCTCATAACCTTGGTTCTGTTGGACTAATTATGAGAAATAAGCAGAGACATGAAACAACAATCACCAATAGCAGGACTCAATCTTATCAAGCCTTAGTCAAGTCAGCCATTCCATCTGTTTCCAGGAGAGGACACAGGGGAGGAAGGGCAGCCTTCAATTGGCACTGGTGCCACCTCAAAAGTGGCACAGGGAGAAGGAGCAGCCCCAAGGCCACCCTGTGCCCATGGGAACAAACCTCCTGGGACGCATCAGTAACAACACTGCAAGGCAATGCTTCCTTCACATCTCTTTGTTAAAGCCAACACAGTTCTTTCTTACCATTTTTGCAGACAGGACAACACTGTTCTGGTTCATAGACTGGGTTGACACACTCGGGGACTGCGCAGTCTGCTACAACACAGTGAACTTCATTGCTGGGCTCGCAGCGACACCATTCGCATGGCGAGGGCTAGGAACAAATCTCAGGTTAGCCCGTGGCCTCCCGCACCTCACACGTTTGCAACATCCCCATCGTGCCACAAGATAAAACACATCAGCCTTCAACACCCCCTGACTGCATCATTCATCATGGGCAATACAAATTGACTTCTGGGACAAGAGAGTAGCATCCGAAATAGGCACCAGAGCATCAAAAACACCCCAGTGCTGTGAGCCTTGTATTCCCAGAGAGGGGGTATGGGGTTCTTTAGCCTTCATAGGTCCCTTTGCCAAAAAAACCTGAGCTGATGCCTCTAGGTTGTCCCTCTGCTCTCCCCACCTCTGTTACCTTACACACCTGGCCAGAAGAAGAGCAGGATTTTGGGAAGGTCCTGAGTGTTGGCTCATGGTAGGAAGGGAGGACAGGGTGATTTTCCAGGACATAATCCTCTCTCTGCCAGCACACCCCAACACCCCAAGCTGTTGGAAAGGTGCTGCTGGGGTGGCCTGTCCATCTGCCCCTCTCTCAGCTTTCATGCCCACTTGTCAGGGCAGAGGGGAAAAGCTTTAAGAGGGGCAAAACTATTTTATTCTGTGTTTGTGAGTGCTCCCATAACACAACCATTAGTTCTGGGGCTGGCCCCTCTCCTGCTTGCTTCACCAGCAACAGTCTCACACAAAAGATGTAAATAATTAGGAGACTGAGTAATTCTGCTGAGTCAGGGAATTCTGGATTCAAGCACACAGCTAAATGGATTCGTTTCAGCTCCATCAATGCAAAGAGAAATCTCTATCCACCTCCGAATAGCACAAAGTTGTGACTGTCTCACTCTGTGAAAAGCTGTGAAAATGTGTTGAAAAATAGGAAGGTCAGTGTTTTCAGGTTCCCAGTCACTTATGTGTGTGCAAGTGTGATGAAAGATTGACAATAGAGCTAAGAAAGGAGAGTAAGAGGAGACCGGAAAGGAAAATAACTTCCTTTTATTACCAGTAGGTCCAATATGTAACTCCCAATTTCTCAGCAATGGTAGATCCATCACTAACACTTGAATGAGTAAATGTGGGTATTTGGAACAAAAATTCTGCTTCACTGATAGGAATCTGCAGCGATGGGAATTCCCCAACATAAGAAAAAACCCTAAAACAAACAACCAAAAGAAACCCCAACACCACAAAAATGAGATGCAAAGAAAGAAGGATTAATCCTGATGCGCTTCAGACCCCAGTGATGGGTCACTCATTTCTACAAGACAGATGAGCCCTGGCTCTGGCAGGCAAAAAGCATTTCAGTTCACCCCCAAGAAGCTCCATATGTCTTGAGTCTAATAATTTATTCCCAGGAAATTCATTCCTACCTTAAAATGCACTAATTAAAGCTTCCCTTGCTTTGTCTCAGCGTCTGCAGTCTATAATTCCCATCACCTCTCATTTGCTCACGGCTTTGGCAATTTAGATAAAATCAGCACTCCTTGAGCAAGGCAAGAAGCGTGTGGAGGTGGAATTCCTCTCTCTAATTATCCTTCCTCATTCAATCTTGCTTTGATTTCTGTCTGAAGCCCCAGGAATCTAAATTCATTTGACTGGCATTTCTTATTCAAGGCTATTTAATAAGGAGAAACAATACAGAAGAAAATAGACAGAACTATTTGCTGAGGGATCAATAAGAAAATTGCTGCTTTGTTTTTACTCATTTTAATCACTAATCATATGGAGTGGTAGAACCAGGTCTTGTGATTTGTGGAGGCTTTTGCTGACGTTTCCTCCCCAACTTGTACCCAATTTCACATCTACACTGGCTGTGATGCTAAAAAATACCTGATGGGTTTTCCAGCCCAACCTACAGCTTAAAGATGATGAGCACAAGCAGAAGATGCCCCTGAACAACTCTGCTTTGAGGAATGAGACACGACACACACGTTGGTGCTCCAGCACTGTTGGTGTCACCTGACGGTGACACGGTGACAAACCAGGATGTTGGCTGGCACTGAGAGCAGCTTTCCAAGAGGGGACAACAATGCACAATTAAAACACACCCTGGTGGAACAAGGAATGAGCAGCCAGCAAACGAAAAGGCTGCTTTGGCATGAATCAGACTTTCCTCTTTCAGACTTTCCTCTTCCCCATTGTATAAGATCAAACTACTTGGTCTTGCCACCAGGATCTTCCTCCACCTGACCATTTTTCTCACTTGCCAGTGTCCCTTACCATGGCTCTTCCCCAATCCCTCACCTCCAGGGGTGACTCCAGCCCTCCTGCCCACTTAGTTTAGGAATGTCCTGGCACCTTCTCCCACGGGATGGGCTTTGGGATCCAATTTGCAAACCCCTGCCCTTTCAGAAAGGACTTTTCCCCAAGCACCCTGATTGTGCATCTTTAAACTGCTGTCTGCAGGCTCTGCAGCCAAGCCATTACTTTCCCTGGAGCTCTCCTTCTTGGGAAACAATTGGCCACAAAAAGTCCTCTATCTATTGATGTGGGCAGTAGGTACACCCAGCAGCAAAATGACAAACTGGGAACCAGCAAAGCCAGTGAACAAGGTCCAAAAATTTTGTTTCCTGATTTAAATATTTAACCCCCATGGGAGAGGGGTGATTTACACTTTTGTAACCACCAAAGTTGCACACCAGATCTGGAAAAGAAACTCATCCCTACTGAAAAAGGAGGTTGAAAAAATACAGAGTTTCTGGAGCTGGAAGGAGAGAGGGCAGTGCAAATGCTTTATTGCTGTCCCTTAAACTGATATTCTGGAAACACTTTTAAGTTTAAAGGATCACAAAAGGTGATCATTTATTCACTCCACCTGTCCAAGGCAGAGTAATCTCTTAGAAGATTCTCTGGGGAAGGATTTATTAGGAAGGATTTCAAGAGATGTTGGTAAAGAAACATTCTCCTCACCACTGCCCAAGAGCAAAGTGTGTTCAGGATGCCCAGACACAACAAGGACAGGTGCCCACACCATCACATGGTCCCTCACTGTTCAAGGCATGTCTTCAGAAATGCACCTTTCATTAAAACCAGAAGAGCAAACTGGGTGCTTCTGTAGAAGAGATCAGTCAGCAGAGCATTTTGAGTTGGGGAAACCTGTGCAAAGCACCTGAATTTCCTTTTACCCAATGCTCACTTTCAGCAGGGGTGAGAGCACTCATCCTCAGAACCCCTGAGGTCACCCCTGATGTTGTCAGTGTAGGGGCCAAGTCAAGCCAAGCTGGTGGGAAGCTGACATGGACAACATCTAACCATCATCCAAGGGCTTTGAGCAGCAGATGAATGGGACCTGGAGCACAGAGGGCCTTCTCAGTCTCAGCACTGACTGATTCACCTCTCCTTTGGCCAGAGAAGCACAAAGATGTGGGTTCTGAACACCTGTTTATGATCATCCCATGACCATGGCCCACCTTCTACTTCTGTTCTACAGGTCTCAGGGAGGACTGATTTGGCAGGTTCTGTGTGGGATGGCCACATCACACACACCAGGGTGGCCAGAGGACAGAGCCAGCAGTCGTTCTGGGTGGCTGGAAAACCTTAAGTCCCAGGTGCTGTCAAATGGGGAACATCTGGAATCAGCAGAGTTTGCCAACAAAGGAAGAAGGAAGGAAAATTAAAACAGAGAATAGAGAATACACATGGGTGATAAAGATTTTCTGTGTGTGAGCACATAATGACAAGCTTGATAGATGATATAAACAAAAAAATTAAAAAGGCAGCAAAGGAAACCATGAAAAACAAGATACACCCTGAGCAGGGGAAATCAGGAAGCCAGAGAAGATGTGGAGACCACATCCCCTAATCTTCATTCTCACACCCCTACACACCAGCTCCCCACTTTCACCTCCTCTTTGGAAGCAAATGGCAGGACGTGTAGGAATGATGATTGATAACACCATTCAGCTACTCCTCTCAGGGATAAAAGGGGCTCCCTGTCTTACAGGGCTGGGCACCAAGTGGGGCCTTCTTTAGGCAGCCACAAGTTTCATAAACCCATAGACAGTTCATCCCTCTGAGAGATCTGTTTGTGAGAGCTCCAGTAGGCCCTCAAGTCCTGCAGAAGGACTGCTGAACAGACAGAGAGATGACATGATCAAACAATTCTTGAGGAAAATAGCCTAGAAACCTGACTGTTCACAAACTTAAGGGAGAGCTGGAGAAAAGAAAATGGAAATCTGAACTCCAATCTCAGTGTTTCCATCTACTTGTTTATGCTTTCCTACAGCTGAGGAGATCTGGATCAAACACTTTTTTAGACAAGGCAGCTGGTACAATCACACCAAACTTCAAGGTTTTAGGCAAGATCTTGCAAGAAGTTTCTGCAAGCCTTCAGCTTTACTGGTATTCTCTTGTCCCAAACACTGAACCTCACCTGTATTTCCCCCTTGTCTACCTCTACAGCACCCAAAGCCACCTCCCTGCTGCCCCAAACATGTGACAGCCTTTTCTACCCCATGGGTACTGCCCTGCAAAAGCTCATCATTGAGCACACCCTTGAGTGAATGGAACAAGTGTATATACATATATAGATATGTGAAACATTATTTTGTAGCCCTCCTCTTCCCTGCCTGCAATAAGGATTTCTTTGTCTATGTGTCTGCTTGTCAATCACTCTTACCTGCCTCTACACAAACCCTTCTGGAGAGGTGGAGAGGGAGTGATTTACCTGAGACAAACTAAAAACTCTGAAGGTGACATGCCACTGATGCTTTCCCTTCCCCTCTTTGTTGTGTCAATCAGGAGCAATTTTCCTGCACAGCACTTTCTGCTCTGCTGCCACACCCACCAGGCTAACCCTGGTCTCCAAGTGCACCCATTTCAGTCCTGCTCACAAGAGATCTCACACCAAGTTTTAAGGTTCCAGCCTCCTGTGATGAGCTGTGATTTCCAGCTGGCTTCACTCAGACTCGGGCTCTGAGGCTCATGCCCCTCCAGGAGTTGGGAAAATGCTGCTCATTGTCTCAACAGCCTCCCAAGACTGAAGTGTCATTTGTCACCTCAGTATTTCAAGAGCCAGTGGATCTTGTGTCATTAAAGAGACCTTGCTCCTTGAGACTTCCCACTCGATGGATTTAGATGCCAGCACCTCCAGGCATGTTTAGCACAGCCACGTCCTAATGCTTTGGACCTCTCACCACTTTTTCCAGAAAGGACCTTCACTTGTCTGGTGTTTTCTTTCTCCCTGGGATTTCAGCCTCGTGGAAGATGGTTCACATCTTTGCTGGAGTCACCATAAAGGCTGCTCAAAGCTATGGCAAATTCTTACAATTTCAAGTAATCTGTTCTGAGATCCAGTTAGTGACCAGGATTTGTTGGGCTGCTCTCTTCCCCCTCCTTCCTAAACTCTCCACCTGAGCTTGAAGAGGGTTTTTGTACAAGAATGTCCCATAATCCCATACTGGAAGACTCTGCCTCATTGACAAGGTCATGAAGTGGTCACATACAGGACCATGTCCTCGTGCTGTCTGACACACAACAGCCCTTCATCAATTATACACTGCTACTACCAAACAGCTACAGAGCAACACAAACTTTAGGAGTCATGAATACTTGACGTTTCTTTTGGGAAACAAAAGAGAAAAGCTATATATAAGTGTTCACAACCACCTAATTATGTTACAAAGCGGCTGTTCAAGTTAAGAGAAGACAATCTTAAGTATTTCCACTGAATTGTCTGTACCTGCTATTGGGTCCTGTGATGCTTCCCACAGATTTTACAACATGGTCAGAATGACTGCTTGGTTGACTGGGATTTGAAGTGGTGAATAACCAAGAAATTAAGACTGGGCTTTTTTGCTGAGCCCCAGGGAAACACAAGGATCCCTCACATCAGAACAAAGGCAGAGGTGATGGCAGGACTCGATATCCCTGTGAAAATGACTCAGGCATGTTAGCTCCCACCTCATGGTGTGTAAGGATATGCCTTTTCCAGGTGATATTGCAAAAGGAAAAATTGGTTTTCAATGCTTTCTTCTCCTCTGAGAACATGTTAGAAAGAGAAGTGCCAACCCCTTAACCAAGAGGTGCCATCCTGTCCATTTCTACTGATCCAAGGTAGTTTGGAATGCAATGGATCCAACCTGGCACTTCTGCAGACCCTGCCACAGGTTCAGATCCACGAGCTGTATCCACATGCACCCCCTGCACACAGGTCTGGATGTGTCCCATCCCCTGGGAGTGCTGCAAACCATGGCTGCTGTCAATCTCTCCACCTTTTAGTTTCCAAGAGACTCATCCAGACAATCCCTTTCAGCCTCTTCCCTCTGACAGGCTGGACTGGAGGCATCCTGCTCAGTGCAGACAAAACAGCAGGAACAGCAGAGCCATGGAAAGCAAAGTCTGTCAAATTGGCCACTTACAACTTAAGAGCAGCTGTATCTTTTAACGATGCTAAGGACAATGCTGATTCTGATGGAAATGATTTCTGTAGCTACAGTTGCAGGTGGTGAATTTACTGGCAGGAAGCAAGAAAGGGAAGAAAGTTTAAAAGGACCTGATGAATAAATTCGGAGGCAAAAACGGCTTCTGCATTATGGCTGAGGTGGGAAGTCATAAACCAGGGGACAGGAACAACAAAGGAACTGGGATAGCATTCATCAGAGATACTCCTGGAGTTGAAATTAGAATAATTTTCATTGTTATTGAAATTGCCTGTGATCTCAGGCAGATTAGCAGGAGATTGCAGGAAAATTCAGAGAAAGCTTTGAGCTGAGAAATTTTGCAGGTGCCAAACTCCTGGAGAACGAGCTAGGGAACCACCTGAAGGTGAGCCTGAAACCTCCTCTCTTCTCTTTTGGGCTGCTCACTTTGCTTCTACTGTTGGCAGCAAAAATGCCACTCATTTTTGTCACTTCCTTAATAAAATCAAACTAATCCATCCAGTACATGGGGACACAGCACCAATGACACCACAGAAACCGTAACCACTTGGATTTTCCAAAGGTGCTAAGTCGCTCAAATAAACAATCTGTTGAGTGATTATAGACGAGCACAGTCACTGAAAACACGATCAGGTTGCAAATGACTTTGCAACAGGAAAAACTACCAAGTCATTAGATAATTTATCTGCAGTGAAAAAATTGGAGCTGCATCCTACTTGTATGGAGCACTGACAATACAAATGAACTGTGCCATCCACAAATTGAAAAATGCTTGCACCATACTGCAGGTTGGCTGAACCAAGGAGCTGGCTTCCAAAAAGCAGCAGGAGCTGAGATCCTGTTTTCCTAAGGGAGCCCTCAACACACACACGGAAATATCACCGATGTAAGACTGAAATGAAACGACAAATTTCCTCAACAGAAAGGACACGAGACACACAAATACATTACTGCAAATATTTTCTATAAGTGGTGACTCCATCCTATACTCAAAGCAGCCCCATCACAAGGAGGATGAACATAACTTGCCTATTTCCTCAGCCTACAGCAACCTCCAACCAGAGTTCCAGTTCAGTTTCTCCTATAACTCCTACTTGTCTGTTCACAGCTCTGAGCCTTTCCAGCATTCTGGTAACCAGGCTTGGATTCTGGAGATGGAAAGGCATAAGGATGCTGTAATCTACCCCACAAGTCATGTATTCCTCTCTTTCCTCTCCCCCCAGACCATGCCTATCCATACCAGGGAACATTATCCTGGCCATCCCTTTCTGTGGGGAGTTATACAGATCAATAAGCCAGATGAAGGAGAACAGCACAGAAGATGTTCCTCACTGTGGGTATCCTGGGCCCACACTGGATGAGTCAGGACTGGGACGGCACTAGGAGCTTTGTACTCACAGATTTGGTCTGTGCCACACAATTTGATGAGTTTAAAAGGCTCCTGGAACCATGTCTGGATGTGAAGAGTGTCTCCTCCATTAGCTGATGAGAGGGAGACAACCTTGAGCAGAATCCTGGCCCTTTTTCCAAAGGATCTGTGTATCTGCAGTCTCGGGGTTACTTTTCTCTCCTGAGAGCAGCAGTGAAGCTTTCTGTAAAAACATGACCTTGCACTTCTGCTGTAAGAATGCTCTCTTTGCTTTGATATATGTCTCATTTTAGTCCTTACAGTGGTTGTACCTCACCTACCCTGGGGCTAAGGGGACTGGAGCTCCCTATTACTTTGGTGATAATTTTTATTACTTTATTACAATAGTTTTTGAGCTCAGCCATGCCCAGTGCACAGGGAAGGGGACTCCTTCTGAAAGGTTATAGATATGACAGATGGGACTGTGGCTCCAAAGCACGATGCACAGCCCCGTTTGGACACAGACAAAATGTCTGTGTGTGCTTCACATTTGTTAAGTCTCTTTTAATGTCAGCAGGGGATGTGAGCCCAGCTGGCAGCATCCTGCTCTCCAGTCCCTCCCGGTCTTGCAATGAAGGAGCCATGTCTAGGAGAAAGCTTCCTGGAGCAGGGAGAACAAACCAAGCACCTGGTCAGAAAGCTGGTCCCTTTCACATGTGTTTTCCCTACACCCCAATCTGCTGTTCCCTCCTTTGTTCATGCTGGAAGATGGGAGAAGGTGGCAAGATCAGCTCTGTGTACTGATAAAATACTGAATTTGCATTAAGGAGGTGGGTATAATACAACCAGCCATGGCCATGGAGGAGATCTGGACCTTGGTCCTGTTCCTTCTCCTGCAGGTTCCTGTCTGGATCATCAGATGCACTTTCCACAGCCACAGTACTGGCCTGGCAGAGGCACACCAGTGCTGAGCTGGGACTCTCTGACTCAGGAGACACCCTGATGGTGGCTGTTCACCCAACTGAATGCAATCCTTGAGTCAGTCTGCTTTGCCTGAAGAGAAGCTCCATGTCCCCAGCAGCTCAGGGAGCTGGAAACCACCACGGTGATGGACTGGTGGGTGACTCCTGGTTGGGCTGCAGCAACCAGGGGCAGGTGGGAGCTCCTCCTGCAGTGCTCTGTCACCCTCACACTTGGTATTTCACACAGTTTTGCCTCTTGTGCCCTCCCCCTGGTACTACAGCACCCCAGTATGCTCCCTCCTTCCCCCTGAAGGAGCAGACCCTTCCCAAATGCTTTGCCCTTGCTCACTGCAGTGAGCTCAGGGTCCCTCCAGCACTGGAGCTGGAGACAAGAGCCCATTTCAGGTCTCCATCAACACACTCTGCCACCTTTTTCTCCTCCCAAGGGAAGGCATGTTGGCTGATCCTGAGTCTATGCCCAAGGAGCTCTTAGGAGCTGACTTGCTTTTTCCCATCCCATTTCTGAGGGTACAGGAGCCCAAGGGTGCTCAGTGGCTATGACTGCACCTACACACACATCCCCACCTCCTTCTCTGTCTCCAGGCCCTGTTCAAAGCCCTGTCCTGCCAAGCAGTGGGTGGGGGCTGTACCAGTGGGTTGAGCATCAGGTGCCTGCTGGGGTTTGCTGTGGTTGTGGTCCCCTTTGCTCCTGGGCTTTGACCCTTTTCCCTGTACCGAGATGGTGAGGGGGCAAACACATGATGCCAAATAGAGATCTGCTCCTCGTTGCTTTTTCTCTCTCATTCTCCACTCTCTGTCCCTTTTTGACAGCCTAGCCTTACTCTTTACTTTCTGGGAGCTGGCAGGGGTGGATTAGGCTTGATGGGAGCTCCCTTGGGCAAATCCTTCTCTCAGGTCAGCATCACACAAACTCCACAGAGGATTATCTGCCTGGTACTGAACTTTACACCAGTGTAACACCCCAGAAGACCATGTGTGATCCACAGAGCCCTTCATAGCACTGGAGAACCTGCAGCTCTTTACCAGCTGGCACTGTGGAGAAGGCATTTTACAGATTCTCCTGTTTGCCCCTTGTCACCACTGGCCAATGCCTAAACCCCCAGGAGAGAAGCCAGCAGGGGCTGGGAGGTTTCAGTCCCTCAGGGGATGTTATCACATTTGGTTATGAGCACAAGCTGGGAAGAATGTGAAATGGAATCAGGCTGGAATGCTTTATCTGTGATGAGAGAATACACTGGGCTCTGTTAAAACAGGGAGCACTGGGCTAACCCTCACTCAGAAAGGTTTGGATGACTGGAGGGCCACAGTCAACAGACTGAGACATTCCCTGCTTTGAGGAGCTGCTTCAAACCCTCCTCCAGGCAGACTGACTTTGGTGGAATTCCCAAAGAATTCCCTCTGACCTGGGCCACAGAACAGAGTAAGGAACCTGAACGCCACATGTATTTTCACCTTGCAGCTAACACCAAGCATTGTCACTACATGACTTCTAATTGCAATCTTTAAAACAATAACTAGAATAATTGGCTAATTGAGCATTATTTTTAATGAATATAATTCTGCATAAAGCATCTTCCAGTGGCAACAAACACACACCTGCACTTCCCCTCACTGTAGAAGGAAAGAGTTTCCTATAAAACTTCTCACCACTGAGCTGTGAATGTTTCTAAGGATGACATCCTTCTCCATCAGCTGATGATGTGAGGACATCACACTCACCAGCCCTACAGAAACACCTCGGGTGGCAGAGATGAACACAGCTTGGGAGAACCAAAGGATGAGCCTTTCTCTACTTGGCCCCACTGAGCACTGTCTGGCTCAGTAATAAGGGCTCAGACCTGACTTTACCACTCCTGAAGGAGCTGGTCGTGGCTGTGTGTGCCACACAGTCCATTCTCTAACAGTATGGAGGGAGGGGAGGAAGAGCCAGCACTCCTCCTGTGGCTGTGCAGAGATATCCCCTCTCTCAGCAGCTCTCTGGACAGCCCCCAGCTCTGGAAGCAAGCAGAGCCAAGGGGCTGTTCCCTGGAGGGAACAGCTCAAAGGGCAGCCACAGCTCTGGCAGTACAAATGCTGGGCACACTTTAATTCCTGTGTCATATTTACTGGAAAAATACCAATCCCTTGGGCTTGCACGTCCAGGCCCAGCTCTGCACTGCACTCTGAATAAAATGGGGGCCTGTGCTTGATTCCTGCTGGGTTTGGACTCCTGCTGCTGTGCAGGTTTTGGGTCTCATCTCTTTCAGTGGGGAGCTCTGAGAAAGTCTGTGCAGCACAGCAGAGCACAGCCTGAGCTCTGAGCTTCTGCATGGATTTTTTGTTTTAGCCAAATTCTGAACAAAGCCCATCTTCTTCCACCTGTTGTAATAATATATTTCTGCATAATGTAATATATATGTTACAGAATCAGTAGCTAAGTACATAACATAATTTTAAAAATAGGTATCACTATAGATCAATATGTGACAGGCCTATCTATTTTAGTATGTTTCCTTGATACAAATTATGACAGAAATACAGTAAGTCAGTAATTTCAGATTCCTTTGCATAGACATTGTCACTGTAATTTTGCCAGGAGGGAGATAATAAATCATACTTTTCCATCTGACTGATGTTCTGTTTCCCCTGTCTGATTTCAAAGGCTGTATGCTATCTTCAGAGCTGGCATTGTTCATGGCTCCTTTTATTAAAGCACAGGAATGTTATTGAAATTCCTTTTGTATTATGATTTTCTAGCTGTACATGAAATTGCAGAACACACAAGAAGAAGGGAAAAAAAAAGAAACATCCCATTTGTTTGAGTCATAGTAGAAAAAACCTTTGCTGCACACACCTTCCTTCCTTGGGGAGGAAAATCCCAGTGTTAAAATGGGGGCCCAGTGGTGGTTTGGGTTAGTGATCAGCTTCTTGGAATTCATGAGCAAAGATCTGAGAGCTACCAGTGATTTGGAGGACTGGTTTAGTAAGCTACCAAATTGCTGTTCCTGCAATGATCAGCTTGCCATGACTTGGGTGCTTTCCAAGATTCCCCAGGAAACTGAACTCTCAGTAAAGAGCCTTCCTTTCCTCTCCACGGTGTTTCCCTAGTGGCCTAAGGAAGCTCCTCAGATTTAAGATGCTGTGCTGTCACACTGACACAAATCACATCATCTGTGGTCCTGCCCTGCAGCTGGACACGCTGGGATGGGTGCTGCACACATGCCTGCACGTGCCTTTTGAGGAGAGGTCTTCCTTTGTTAAGTTATATTCAGATAATTGCATTAATAAAACATTTTTAAAGAGCATTAACAAAGCAGAAGGAGGTGCCACTATTCTGAAGTAAAGGTTTCCATGATGAGCTGAGGATTAGTATATGATAATGCTGTGCTGCTACAGTCCCTCATTTATTTTGGATTCTGATTGCACCCTGAAGATGTATGTTAGAGCTGTGATCCCTACTGTGCAAAGCACTGCTCAAGAAGACATAAAGTCAGCAAGATACAGGAGCTCTCGCTGAGAGATTACAGGTGATTTGTGGACAAAACAAAGCAATGAACTTAAGATATATTGGCAGGAAACAAGGGAAAGAAAAATAAAGTGCAACTCTAGCAGTGAACCCTGGCTCTTTTCAAGTCAGTGAAGATTTTGCCCTAGAAGCAATAATTTCCCATTTCCTGGTTTTTTGGAGGGTTTTTTCCCCCACAGTCTGAAGGGCTGCCCATGGACAAGGGATGTTCTCCCATCCCTCCACACTTGTGTGTGATGCAAGGGACAAACATTTGGGCACCCTCCAGGGACCTTTTGATTGAGGACACGTTTGGGAGCAGTGAAGGTGGAAGGGAAGAGGACAAAGAGGTGGGCAGAGGAAAGGCAGCAGCAGAGGCTAAGCCTTGGCAGAGGCAATGGCTGGAAGAAGTGGCAGGTCTTGGAAGAAAGCAGGGCAGCCACTGAAGAGCACCCAAAAACTGTCCTGCAGGTTCAGAGTGTTTTCCAAGCTCCAGTTCACAAGTTGGAGCTGTTCTCCTGACCTGAATATTATTAGGAAGGCCAAGTTGTGACACCAAAACCCCTTGTGTTCCCACCCAAAGGGTAACTCATTCAGTGTCCTGCCAGGCAAACACAGATATGTTAACGCCTGTGCTCGGGAAATTCCTGCCATTGCCTTGGAGGATGGCACCATGCCACCAAAACCCATGTCACTGGGACTCACCCTCCTGCACGGGCAGGGAGCAGCTCCTGCCTGTTGGTCTAAAATGAAGAGAATGTTTCAAGATGTCACCTTGACGGCCTCCTGTGAACTGACCATCCATCTCCCAGCACTGCTGTTTTGCTACATATCCATAAAGGTCACAGAAAGCTATTCTGGGTGGTGAGACATCCAGGAAGCTCCAAACTGATCATGGACTTTCCAAACAGGCAACCCAAACCTCTTCCAAAGGCACCCAACTGTGGCTACAAACACACCCTTCCCCAGGCCATAATTCCATTTCTCCAGGGTGGGAAGGCGTGTGCTTGCCTGTCAGTAAGTTATGCAAGAGAGGAAAAACTAATCAGCACTTAGGGAAACTGTTGTCTCCCTGACATTTGCACGAGTGCTCCGTCAGCTGCCAATGAACATCCATCACACTGGCAGAACACTGTCTCCTCAGGTTGACATGAGCTGCTATCTGGAAGCGTTCATTTAGAACACAACCACGTGTCCTTACAATAACCAGGACCGCTCCCTGAGCTGTTATCTGCTTGTTTTCTCTCTCTGGGAAGAAAGGGGAGTGTTAATAACCTCCCTGAAAGATCTCTGCTCCTACAGGCGAGCACAGGGAACGTGGGACTCAGACCTCTACCTTCAGGACTGAAATCAAAACAAGGATGGTGTGTGGGAATAAAAATGAGCTGCCAAGTGACCCCAAGAGAGCCAACCAGATCTGAGAAAACTGAGAGACAGCCTGAGGCTTGCAGCATCCTTCACACCCTCCCTGCAGCCACCAAACTGCCTGTGCTCCCCCTCAGAGGGGCCAGAGAGCAAATCTGGGGCTGATGTAGAAGTGGAAGACAAGATGGGAAAGAGAGAGATGCATCCCCATAAAATCCACCAGACCTACCCTCCCTCCTGCTCCACAGGTACCAAAATCCTGACCACATTTATTAGATACATTTGAGTCAGATCTCAACTAACTTTAGAAGGACTGTGCTGATCATTTCTGCAGAGGTTTCCAGGTGGATCCACAGCCTGGGATAAGTTCCACTCAAACTAAGCAATGAGGCAGGCTGTGTATGGACAGCTGAGGCCCCAAACCCACCAAGATCTTCCAGGACCCATAACAAAGCTATGAACGTGCTACGTGGGGTTACTAAACCATCTGTCAAGGACACGAGGTTTGACAAAAGGACACAAGAAAAACTCCTAATGGGTTTAGATTTACAGCTGAACTCCAGTTGTGCATTTCAGTTGTCACGTGTTAACGACTGAGGGGCACAAGCACAAACATTTCGACAGCTGGCTAAGCTAGATGGCTTGTTGTCATGTTTGTATTTTGTGCTTATGATTGCTGCGACTCAAAAAATCAGATACAAAAGATCTGTTCACTAGAAGGAAGCTAAACATTCAAGAAATGGGCATTTATAACAACTCCTTTACCCTGAGAGCATCACAGCTACTGTCATTGGTAAGGAAAAGGGTTAAACTACTTTTGAATTTCTCACCCTAAACAAAAAATCCTAAAAAACCCTAAGCAAAAATCTAGACACAACACAGACAAATTATTCCAAGTGGAAACCTCTCATAGATTTTGGTATCCTTGAGAAAAAAAAAATCAAGAGAAAAAGAATTAATCCTAATTGGTGAAAGATCAGGCAGCTGAAATCCCTACAAGATGAGTCAGTGCTGGCACACACACACAGACACACACTTGCAAAAGATTTTTAAATAGAGGCTAATTTCAGCTGAAACCAAGCACTGACAAGCATTTCTATAGATGGCGATTTGGAACCTACATAGGAGCAAAAGTAAATCAAATGGGTGAAAGGGTTCTGAGACCACATAAAACGGTGCCTCTGTTCCCACTGAAAGCAGCCTGGGTTTGAGTCAGAATCCCTGGAGAAAGCCTCTCCTCTGTGACTTCAGTGTGTGTGGAACGGACGTGAGAAAGTTTGCAGGCATTATAAATTCAACAGGACGAGGGAAGAGCAGAGCTCAGAGCCTGCAAAACCCAGGAACTGCTCAGAATTTCACCTGTGCAGAGAGCAGGTAAAATCTTTATTCTGTTGAAGTAAACAGAAAAATGCCTGGGTGCCTTATAAAGTCAAGACTTCAGAGCAGCAGTTTCTTGAACCTTCAGGTTCTGTCTTTCCTGAGCATTTATAAAGTCATAGCGCACAGGTGCTCCTTTTCCCTTCCCCAATTTGCTATTTGAACACAACAAGCAATGAACCAGATGGCTCTGGACTCTCTTTAATAGCCTTTCTCTCTGTATTCTGTTTCTGTTTCAGAGTTTAATCTGTTATCAGGATGCAATTATTGCTTTCAGGAAAAGTGATTGCTACTTTTTTACTTAATTCACAGTCCAAAGATACATTAATGACAAGATCCACCTCATTATTCTCCCACTGAAATCTCTTCAAAAGGAGTCTTTACAACTTTCTGCTTCCTAAAATCTCTCAAAAATAGTGCTTTTAACTCTCAGATAAGAATCTGACCAAAAAGGTGGGACATCTCACTCCCTGATGACAACACAGCAGTCAAAATGGGACCACTGCAGCATGACTGTGGGATGAAGTTGGGCGAGGCCTTCCTAGGGCAAGAAGAGAAGTTTACTAGATTTTTCACGGGTTTACTGCTTTATTTAAGCAGTTCTCAAGATCAGCAACTTCACATTCCTCAGTGGAGCAAAGCAGGGAACAGGCTGAGCAGGATGGCCCTCAAGGAGATGTTGCTCATACCTTTGCTTTGCCTTGTGCCTCTGAGATCAACCTGTCCTGCCAAAGCTGAGTGAGTGCAGTTACAGATGGACAGAGAAGAGAGGACCATAAACCACACACGACAGAAGAAGGGAACTATTACCTTCACTGAAAATGACCACGTCTGGGAAAAAGGAATTGTTATCTACGTTACTGAGAACTCATGAAGTACAGACCAACATGAAATTACTGTCATTGAAGGGAAGAAAATAAAGTGGCCAAGTGTATAATGAGATCAGGCACGCAGCCAGGAGGAGTTCCAGGCTGTCCTTAATTATGGAGAGACAACTCTTGGAGCCACGTGACCTGGGAGATCCAAACTTGTGCCCCTACAGCTTTTACAGACACTGTTCTTCACTGGGAAATGGTAATTTCCTTGGAATTGAAAACATGTGATCAAACTCAGTAGAATGAGAGATGCAGATTGTGTAAGGGGTAATGTTTTTCTTAGAATCCGGTCTTATTTTTAAGATGTATTTCAGAAGGATTTCTTTACAACACTCCTAACAGGAACTCAACTATTACAATGAAACCTCATACTTCCTACTACTTGAGATGGTCATTTGCCTAGGAATTCATCTTCTCCATTCTAGACAGCCTTATCACAGCTCAAATGGAAATATTAAATGTAGTTTACCATCTACTTTTTTGCATTCTCATACAGTTATGGGTAACAATTCTCAGTACCACACCACCAAATTTTTGCTATCCAAATGGGAAAAGGGATTCTTAATAAGCACTCAGCATTGGTTTACATACCACTGGTGGTGCAACAAGATCCAGACTGTGAGCAAAGGAGGCAGATTCAGAGGGCTGGCAATTCCCACAGGGCTTTTGCCCAACCCCTGGCCCTCTGTGAGTGCTGGTGAGGGGTAGGTGGCAGATTTGACACGAGCCAGACCTGCACCACAGCTAAGAATGACTTGAGCTTCAGCATTCACCAACAGCAGTAAGCAAACACTGAATGCCTTTGGCTGTTTCCATCAAAAACACAATTCCTAAAGCACATGAATATTAAATACTGAAGAAAGGGTTCCGTACCTTAAATTCCTCCAAGATTTTGTAATTTTTCCCATGATATTCACAAAAGTTTTTCACTTCTTTGCATTCCGGGCAGCATCCATTGTGTTCCACTTTTGTACACTTTGGGTGGATTCTAGGGCATTCTGGTTGATCACAAACAGGTCCATCCTCAGTACAGACACAGGGACAGTTGGAATGTCCCGGGAAAAAACGTTCTCCCAGTTTGTACACAAAGCCACTGTCATCCACACAGCCCTTCCCTCTGTAGTCATCAAAGATCAGATTGTCATTACTGGAGGCCTGGTCCCCTTCGTCAGCAGGGTAGTCTTCATGGTTGATGGCAGCTGGAGTGACCAAAGCAGGGATTACAAACAGAAGTATCCAGGCTCCATGGACACGAAGAGCCATCCCCCTCCTCAGCTTCTCCATAGGACCTCAATGCCGGATACAAACAGTTCCTTCCATAGGGAGACCAGTGTTGTGGTCTGAAAACAAGTATTTTTAAGTGAGAACAAACCCAAAATTCGAGGAATATTGGCTTATAAAGGTCATATGTTCAATCACCACCTAAGAATAAATCGGAGTTCTCAAACTGCATAGATAAACACCACTGTTTCATTTGAATTAAGCCTCTCCTCAGTTATTGTTAAAGACAACAAAGCATGTGAAATACATAACTTAGACACTCTACCTGGAAGCACATGCCCACAAAGTATGTCTGAAGCAATGGGGGCTCACAGAATCATCTAATTTCTACTTTCCTCATTTGTGCTGTTGGGCTTTTGGATGCAGCACCAATTAAACCAGCTGCCTGAGATCGCGTGGTGATGGGGAGCTCGGAGGGTTTTGAGCCCAAGTTTAAGCGTGGTCTAAACCTCCTGCGGTGTCCCCTGGTGCTACAGATGGTGCTCAGCCCACTCCATTAAACAGAGGTGGGAAACCTGAGCTGAACAGGGGGTTGAGCACGATCTGCTGTCAGATCTGTGTCCCATAAGAAAGAGGGTTATACTTGGGCTGCGAGAGATGCAACAGTACGGAATTCTACACCCAGCATTTCTGAAGGGGGACTGCCTGGGCTACCAGCACCGTCCAGTCTGCAGCAGGTACCTACAATCCCAACAGACCCAAACCCGCAGTTCACCTTCTCCATTATTCAGCATTTCGGCAATTCCGAGAGAGAAACGCGGATAGCAGGGCGATAAACGCCTGCATAATGCATGAAGCCGCTGAGGTGTGTTTGCCTGATGATGCTGAGCCTTTCTAAAACTTTGGGAGCGATGCAGCACGGCCGAGGGGGTGGAGCAGAGGATGGACCCAGGCAGGGAGAGGAGAGGAGCTTTGCACCGACCCCCGGCTCCAGGAGAAGGCTCCGGTGACTCGGGAGCGCTCCTGGCTTCCCACAGTGCCACCTCAGTGCCACATCACTGCCACAGCACTGCCACATCACTGCCACCCACGCACTGCCCGCATCACTGCCACCAACCTGCCCGCAACACCAGCCGGGTGTCTCACCTCTCCGGAGAGAACTGGGCAAAGTATGACAGGAAACTTTTAAAGCGAGGTGAAATATTGGCATTATCCGGACTGCGGGACTGCGGAGGTAGATCCTGGCACAAAGCAAAGGGAGGGCTGTTGGGATGTGCGTGTCATCCCCTCTCCCGCTCCGTTCCCAGGGCATGCACAGCCAGACATACACAGTACCCACGAACAGGCATTCACCCGCACACACACACAGGCAAACACGTACCCCTTCCCCGACCCCTCGGGGAGATATTCCTTATGCACCGGGATTTTTGGTGGACTGCAGATGTTCGGCAATTAATTGTCTCTTAATTGATGCAAAAAAGCAGCAGCGGGAGGAGACAGCTTTAATCCTAGAGAAGCAGCTAAGGGATCCCGTTGACAAAGCAGTTTTTCCAAAGCCACAACAGAGGGAGACACCGGATATTACACAAGCTTTATCGAATTCAAAAAGATATCTTCTTAATTGAAGTACTAGCTGCGTTTCCATCTCAAGGACTATGCACCCTGTTGTTACTCCTATCAGCAATATCTATTGTAACATGCTGTTTGGAAATCAAGTGATTCCTGCAGATACTGCTGTTTTACGTATCTACAGAGCAGAGAATCTCCCCACCTAAATGCTACAGGTAGGCTGCAACATTGCAGATTTGTGGGCATTTCGGGGGAAAAAAATAAAAAGGCAAGCAAATGAAGTAATTCACGTCTGAGGAGAGGTGAAACAATCACGAGAATTTGCTGGAGTTTGATGAGGAAGCTCTCCAAAACATATATATACACACATATATATATATGTAAAAGTTCTCCATAGATCATAAATAAGAGCCCTGTATTTTGCTACAGCGGCTGAGATGTCCCACAGCAACTCACAAGCGATCCTGGAAACCAGACAGACTGCAGACGTCTTGTACGGACAGATTTCAACAAGTAAACAAATGCTGCTCGGCTCAGAATTAGTTTACAGCTCGAACTTTCTCATCATTTTCATCATGAGAGAGGCGACGATCGTAGGTAAGTCTGAGTAAAACGCTTCCATCCGCCTTCCCTCACCCCAAGCGAATAATTCACACTTACCTAATCAGGCTCGATCGGAAAGCTGAGAGGGGTCACGGGCCAACATGGACCGAAAGGTTAGAAACAGATTAGTGAAAGCAGTTCCTCCTCATCACGTTTTCGGTGTTGACTCACGGGCGATCCCTTTTCCTCCACCTCCCATCGCCGAACAGGGGAGCGCGGCAGCCCAGCAACCACAGCATGAGAATGAAGCTTGAAGCCGGAGGATTCCGAGGGAGAGGATTCGGAGGGAGAGGATTCCGAGGGAGCAGGATTCATTCAGAGGGAGCAGGATGCGGGCGGTCCGGAGGCTGCGGTGCGGCGGAGCATCCCCGCTGCCAGCAGCGCAGTCATCGCCGCGAACTTGGGCTGCATCTCCTCAGGTCTCGGGGCGGGGGGGCGGCTGAGCGAACACCCCATCCTGTCCCCTCCCTGTGCCCGGCGATCTCCTGCGGGCCCGGCTCGGCTCGGGGAAGGGAAGGGATGGGGAAGGGAAGG